>JARWIR010000003.1:54145074-54619567 GCA_029959085.1 Nemophila menziesii | reverse complement strand
TTTTTAAAGATGGTGATGATCATCCAAATGTTGCGGATGAAGTAGACTTTATTGACCTATTATCCAGTGGTGACGAAGATGAAGAATTTGAGAAGTATGAGTTGGTGCCTCGAGTGACAGCTCTATCAGTTGTCCATGCTGCATCAACTCAGCCTCGCAGTGTAAGAAAGAAACGTACAAACTGGACAGAGGTAGAAACCTTTCACTTGTTGGATGCTTGGGGTGATAGGTTTGGGCACACAAAGAAGAGGATTGAATTTTGGGAATGGCTAGAAATTGCGGAGAAGGTATCCAGGAAGTCGGAAATTAAGATATCTGCTGTCCAATGTCAATACCGGGTAGACACGCTAAAAAGATTATACATAAAAAAGAAGGCGAAAATAGGGGAGACTGAGAGTGCCTCAACTGATTGGGTGTACTATAGGAAGATGGATCTTCTACTATCACCTTCACCTTCGCAGCAAGTTCCCCCAATTTCCCATGGACCGGACCCTGAGGAACATGTGGATGATAGCAACTCTTGGGATAAGATTATGAAGGAGACGGTCGACCTTCGGAAAATGAGGATGGATGCTGTTAGAGAGGTTGAACAAGCCAGAAAGCAAATCCCGGAGAGAGGTGTAGAAGAAATGCGGAGTCTGTATGATAATAGAGCTTAAAGGATAGATTTCCTATTAACATATTTATTTTAGACGTTTAATGTAATCGATTATGAACTTTTTCAGTTATGCCTCTTTTACTTTCATAACATTAACTAATTCCATTATTTGTTATGTGCACTTCTCAGTTACCAAATTTGAGTATAATACTTTATAATTGGGATTAATTGTGAGCATAAGTCTTAACTTTAACTTCTTTTTTTTCACCAAACTCCTTCAAGAAGATATACATTAATTTCAAACAAATAGTAAGACATTAAAGATATTATGCCATTTATACATACAAATTTACCTATATCCAGAATAACTTGATAACAACTGGACATTTATTTAGAGAAGTTCTTCAAATCGTAATTTGATTTGTCAATAAATATATATTCAAAGATTGTGAAAGAGTGTATATGGGGGATTTTAATTGTTTCTTATATAAAATGTTGCATTCCAAATACTGCTGAAGTTCTGCTATTTATGATTAGTATATTTCTTTTTTCTAAAGTCTAGTTTTGACTTTAACATTTTAGCTGTAAAAAATCCATATATAGATCTACTCGAACAAGATTTAACTATAGTAACTTTAATTACATACATAGACCTCTTCAACTATCCGAAAAAGTTATAACTGAAGACTGTCACTTCAAATCATATTCAATCCATCATTCAAATCATTAAGGAGGAAGATTTATACTCTCTCTATTTGAGCTAGAATTCTCATATTAAGTGCACATTTAATTAGGATTTGAAACCAAAGATAAATGTTTGGCTACAAGACCAAAAGATTGGAATAGCTTTATACATATGGAGGCAAGAGTATTATCCATGATATTGGTAGCCGAGTGTCACTCTAAAATCCTCTCTTCTCTCTACTAATTTTAAAATCGTAATTCATTATCTTTTCCTCATATTTTTTGTATCATCTTCTTTAAAAAATTATCAAATGACAAATAAAAAATTGCTTCGATTGAAATAAGTTGCTTATATGTATGTACTTATATCTACACTCTGAAATTCTGTAATTCCTTTAACAATATATCTATAAGTTCATATATTTACTAGGATAAATCATGTATCTAGAGATACTTGACAAAATTTACTTCTTTATCTTAAATAAATTAGTGTGAAAAATTAACTTAAAAAATCAGGATTCATATTTTATAATCCATTGTTTCATAATTAATTATGCAAAATTCAGAATTAATAATAATAAACTATTTTAATCTTACCACATTAATACTACTCAAATTTAAATCTGAACTTGATTTCGATAAAGATAAAATGAGTTGGATATATCGTAATATAATCTTTTACAATTATGTAAGTGTAGAATAACAAATATTATCTTACCAAAGATCAGTTATGTTTGAATTAAGGACGGGATTCTCTTCGCTTGAAAAGAATATCAGCTATGTTTGACTTAAGCAAAACTCGAAGATCAATTATATAAACTTAAACAAATGTAGACAGCGTCTGACATCTAGCGGACACAGATTATTTGAATGTACTAAAACTTATTGCTGCTTAGAATACATAGTTGATCTCCTAAAACATAAACTATAGGTTTTTAGCCAACCTATAATTTATGTCAATTATCAGGAGAGAAAAGGATATGGGTGTGTTTTCTACTCTCTTATCTTTCAACCCAATCTACATTAATTGAATAGAGTAGTGAATGTTAATTGAATCCTATGAACTGATATGTATGAGTCTAAATTCTATAATAGTAGATCAGTCTAATGCTTTAGACTTGTTTAAGTGAACACGAAAAACCTAGATATGCCCATAAAATGCTTTATCAATCTCAAAAGATCAGTTCTAGCACTGAAATGCAATATTCTATATACACCTAGTGTAACTGATTTAGGTATTCTCTGTTCAATACTTATCTGACTTCTAGCACAAAATTTAGAAGGTGTAGACCATTTAATCCTCACAAAAAGATCAGCATGAATCATCATAATAAGCCGGTACAATTTTACAAAAAAAAAAAAAAATTATTTACATGATCAAAGAACACCAGTGACTCTACTATGATTACTAACATCAAATCCCTTATACATATGTTTAACATTTGTAAGAGGAATCTTAACATTTTAACTTCGGTTTTTGTGATGATTACACTGATTATTTTCATTCTTCGGGTTTAATTTATACTCTTCTTTTCCATCTCCTCAACATTTTAGTTGTATTCCTAGAGGCCATATCTTGATCCTTCTTTTAACTGTAACAGAGTCTTTCCTAAAAAAATCCAGTGGGTTAGATACTATCCAAAATAAATCCAAATAAGCACAATATTTCTTTGAAAAGTTTCTATAGATTCATGACATAGAAAAAGTAATTTTGTAATCAGTAATTTTTATTTAATACACCGAATAACCTTCATTCTCATAAACCTCACATGAAGCTTTGAGCCAGTTTACCACAAGTTTTGAACCCAGTTTAACACTGCAAAATCAGACGGTTAACTTTCATTATCAATCTATTTATCTTCCCTTTTTATAATCAGAGAACACACTCACCACTGTGTAGCGCCACTAACCACCAGCAAAATAAGGATGGAAATGTGATCACGTAGCAAAATAAGGATGGAAATGTGATCACGTTTATTTTTACATGGGTCCAATCTTCTCTCAAAAAAATCATTCAATAAAAAAATCGTAATTAAGTATGCAGACCTCATTCATCAAAAATGTTGCTGCAGTTGAACCTCCACAGTTGAGTAATCTTCTGAGAATGCTGCAAGTAAGAAATATTGTGATTCAACTACTGCTCATTGAATTCTTTCAGAGACATCTTTTTCAGTTTAGTATAAAAGTATACATGAGGTTCGTAAATTTTTCTCTTTTTTTGTTAAAATTGCACTCTAGTAATCTGATAAATAGCAAAAAGGTGAAGAGAGGAAGGAATCGCCTTCTTATAGATTATAGTGGTGTTGTGCACAAGTGTACTAAAAATCGAGAAAATATATTGAAATAATTAAATACAAATTAATGCATTCTTTTGTCAGATCATACTTGATAATCTAATCTCTAATTGAATGAGTGAACACAATTCTGGTAGTCCTTATGTTTAATTTAATGTTGCAAGGACGGTACATAGAAAGGTTTACAAGGAAGGCACCATGTCCAACATTTGTAATGTAATTAGGGTGTGTTACTGAACTCTGAGGGACTGTTCAAAAAAATCGTTTTCTTCGTACGAAAGCTTTTCAATCTCCCCGCATAAAAATTCGCTAAACGGATTTTGAGCCATCCTGAAAAGACTTTTCCAAAGCTGGTCCATCAGCAAACTCAAGAATCCCTGATAAAAACTGAGCTATTTAAATGTGGATGCATAGGATATGCTCGGCCTCGGAAATCTAGATTGTGTGGGTAGTAAAAGCCTTCCTCATCCTTCATTTTCGAGCCACCTGGTCAAGATGAAGCTTGTTTGTTACATAAGAACTTATAGAACTTTCAGAAAATGAGGGCTTTAATATATTTTTTTGTATGAAATTTTTTTATTTTATATTATAATGAAGAGCTATTTATCCATAATTTAAAAAGAATAAATATCAAGACAGTGTGTAAATTTTCATAATAGAGAGATGTAAAGTGCAACTTTTGCATAATATAGGGACCTCTAGTACAATTAAGGCAGAAACAAGCTCATTCATTATGCAGATTAAAGATCTATCAGAAATTTCTGGATATGCACCCAAAAAAAAAAAAGAATTTTACGCTATACAGAAGAAGAATTTTATCCGGGGTTCCTAGCATATTTCTTTAAACAATTCCGGCTTTGTAATCATGTTAGTGCAGGGAAGCCACCAAAGTGGCCTACATTTCATATTAGTCTAATCTAACTAACCGCCATTATTTTGACAGCTGCAACAGCAAGTGGTACTGTCATGCTCATGTACAGGATGTTCCCTATACCAAAAGACCACCTCCATTTGTTGGGATCTAAACGCCCATGGAAAAGACAGATGAAAAAGAAAGAAAATTATATCATTGAAGAATAAGTGAAGTTGATTAACCACTTGCAAAAAAGTGACAACCATCACATTTTGGATGATGTTGATCATTATATATAGTAGTGTTTGTGATATGGGTGATTATCCGACATTGAAAACTTAAATTCGAAAAAATAATAACAAATAAAAATCAAATCATTCTTTTATCATAATTCATGAATAGAAAACAAACATGTGCACAATTACTAAAAATATGGATCAAGGTATAACGAATTTCAAGACCTCATAATCTAAAATGGGTAGACTGCAATTACGACATTTAAAACATTAGAAAGGCCACATTGCTTGTAACTCGAAAATCGTCCTTGACCAATTTCAGCTTAAAAACCAGCACATTTCCGGTAAATTATATGTTGTAAGACGAATTTCTCCTTTTTTCTTCTTAATTACTCTGATGAAAATGAAATTAATTCAAAAATCACACCTACTAGTTGTGCACAAATATCTGATGCTCACTTGCTCAGTTTCTTAATTTTAGATTTGAAGACTAAAATGTTTAAAGTCTTTTCATTTATTTTACCTGCAAATATTGTCAAAAGAGTGCTATGTTTTTGACAATTAATCAATAGGCATGGAGACAATTCTGCTTCCCCCAAATTCGACATTCAAACCACCAAAAATATTGATCATTTTGTTAACCACTATCCACCAACATGTTTAATCTCTATACTGAAAACATTATGAACTCATCAAGGGCCGGCCTGGGTCTTATGCGAAAGATGCGATCTTCAGGTCTTCAAAATTTTAACCTTTTTAGGACCTGATTTAAAAATCGATATATGTATGGAGATATTTGGTATTCAGTACAAAGACATGAATTATAAGTTGGTTGGTTTTAAATAAGATATTTGTAGTTTTAGCAGATGCACTGTTAGATTTTTTTTATAAATGATTTTTTGCCAAACATTTTTTAAGATTTATTACAATTAATTTTTAGAAAAGACTCAAAAAAATTATAAGTTAGATTTTTTTTAATTTTTATTACAAAATACGTCAAATTAAAATATTTCATTAAAAATATGATTAAATCCAATCACGAGTCAAGCAAGTTTACTTTAAATTGTTATCTGTAAAATAAATTAGAAAAAAACTAACACTAAAATCGATAATAGAATTTCTCTATGTTTAATAAAACAATTATAAAAAATAAATATTTGTTTAAGTGGGCCTATTGTAAAGTTGCATTTTGAACCACAAATATGTCACCAGCCTTAAACAAACCACAAGTAAATAGAAACGAAATAGAATTTTAGTCAGTTTCGCTTGACCAGCCCTATCAGCCCTATCAGTAAGCCCTGTTTTTATGACTTCATGTACAGTCTTTTATTATTAAACTTAAATAAACAAAACCATACAGTGTATAAGAGAATTAGCTGGTACTGAAATTGAGATGAAATTGAGATATGCTATTGAGCTAGAAAGCTGAAAGTTTCAGGTGCTTCTCTTCCTCTTCTTCTTCTTTTTCTTCTTCTTTTTCTTCTTCTTGTTTGTGAAGTTTCTATTAACAGACTGATTTTTTGAGTTTTTAAGTGTTTATAAATGTATTTGGTTATCTTGATTCTTCGTGTACTCTTTTACTTGTTCAGTTTTTCATCTCTTAGCTTATTAGCTTATGGGTGTGTTATTCTGAGAATTATTCTATTGCTTGATGAGATTTTTAGTCTTTTGAAACCTAGAAAAGATTGAGAAATTTTAATTAGTCATGAACTTTTCAGATCTGATTTTTTTTTATTTCATTTCTTTGTTTTGTTTTACTAAAATTAAGGATTCTTCCTCTCTTTTTTAAGTATAGATACTTGAAAAAAATGCAAAAATATTGTTCTTGACTATCTAGCAAATATGATTCTCTCTCTCTCAATTATCTGGAATGGGGCCAGAATCTTCTGTTTCGGGTGCAAGAGGTCTACTTTTTTTTCTAAATAATTGTACTATAATAACAAATAAAAATCAAATCATTTATTTTTATCATAATTCATGAATCAGAGACAAACTTGTGCACAATTATTAAAAATATAGATCAAGGTATAAAGAATTTTGAGACCTGATAAACTAAAATGGGTAGACTGCAAGTATGACATCTAAAACATTAGACAGGCCACATTGCTTGTAACACGAAAATCGTCCTTGACTAATTTCAGCATTTCATCCAGCACATTTCCTGTAAATTAGATGTAGTAAGACGAATTTCGCCTTTCTTCTTTCTAATAACTCTGAAGAAAATGAAATTAATTCAAACATCACACCTAATATTTGTGCACAAGTATCTAATGCTTACTTGCTCAGTTTCTTAATTTCAGATTTGAAGACTAAAATGTTTAAGATCTTTTCATTTTTTTTACCAGCAAATTTTGTCGAAAGAGAGCTATGTTTCTAACAATTAATCACTCGGTATGGAGACAATTCTGCTCCCCCCAAATTCGACATTCAAACCACCAAAAATATTGATCATTTTGTTAAACACTATCCACCAACATGTTTATTTCTATACTGAAAATATTATGAACACATCCAGGGTCGGCCTGGGTCTTATGCGAAAGATGCGATTGCTTTGGGTCTTTAAAATTTTAACATTTTTAGGCCCTGGTTTAAGAATCGAAATATGTATAGAGATATTTGGTATTCAGTACAAATACATGAATTAAAAGGTGGTTGGTTGGAAATATATTTGTAGTTTTAACATATGCACTGTTCGAATTTTATATAAATGATATTTTTTTGTCAAACGTTTTTTTAAAGATTTATTACAAATAATTTTTAGAAAAGACTCAAAGAAAATTAAAATTTAGATTTTTTTAATTTTTTCTTTTTACAAAATACGTTAAATTAAAATATTTAATTAAAAATATGATTAAATTCAATCACGAGTCAAACAAGATTACTTTAAATTGTTAATTGAAAAATGAATTAGCAAAAACTAACACTAAAATTGATTATAGAATTTTCTCGATGTTTAATAAAAAATTATAGAAAATAAATATTATTTAAGGGGCCATTGTAAAATTTTGGTTTTGGGCCACAAATATGTCAGGACCGGCCTTAAACACATCAGGGTCAAAGTAAATAGAAACAAGATAGAATTTTAGTCAGTTTCGCTTGACTAGCCCTATCTTTATGATTTTATTTACAGTCCTTTATTGTTAAACTAAAACAAACAAAACCATACAGTGTATATGAGAATTAGTTGGTACTTAAATTGAGATATGATGTTGAGCTAGAAAACTGAAAGTTCCAGGTGCTTATCTTACTCTTTATTGTTTCTGAGGTTTCAATTAACAGAATGATTTTTTAAGTTTTTAAGTGTTTATATATTTGGTCAGCTGAATTCTTCATTTATTCTTTTACTTGTTAAGTTTTTCAGCTCTTTTCCTATTAGCTTATGGATGTGTCAATCTGAGAATTTTTCTTATTGCTTGATGAGATTTTTAGTCTTTTGAAATTAGGAATAGACGAGAAATTTTAATATGATATTCCGGCATTGGTCCTTGGTTCAATATCTAACGTACCAATTGATGAGAGATTTTTTTTTTGTTGTGCAATACACATCATATCTATGGTAATTATGCTAATTATCTTAATTCTGAGTTAATTTTTTTATCATTCAATAAACTTTTGTATATAAGGATCATGTAATACATTGTGATTTTTTTATTTCTCTTTTCTGTTATGAAGGATTTTGTGTAACATGAGGTGTAAAGTTAATCTTTCATATATATTGAAAGTGTAATAATAAATTATATTTTTTAATTGAGGATATTTAATGATGTGTGAATGTAAGTATGAAATGGATGAATTTTCACAGTTTTCGGCGATTAAGGTTGATGCATCCTTACTACACCGGACTATTGCTCTTAATCCATTTTATGTACTCTAAATTTTTTATAGTGCCTTTAGACGCGGGTTATATCTAGTAGTACCATAAATGACTTGAATTTGAATCATAATAGTAGTGTCGTAAATAATTGTCGTGGTGACGTTAATAGATATGGTAGTGGCTTTGATGGTTGTGGTCTTCAAAGCAGTGTTTTTGACTTTAATTCTTGATACCTTGTAAAATTTGATGGTTCAAAATTTTGTTAAAAGTGTGATGGTGGTTGTGGCGTTAAAAGCAGGGTCGATTGCAGTTGCGTGATGACATCACAAAGAGAGAACGTAGGGTTGTATGTTATAGGGGTGATGGTGGCCTTTAATTTAGAAATTTAATATTAAAATGTATTAGAAAATTCATCAATTGGATTGTTAATTTTTTTTATATTTTAAATTATAAAAGATATATTAAAAAAATTCATCAATCCAGTGAAATTTTTTATATTTTGAATTTTGAAAAGGGTAAGACTTCCATCCAATATTGGATGGTCCAATATTCATATCACAGCTATTGATTATTTTAACAAAACACATGTCACTAGATTAATATGTTAGTTACTTTTGCAAGTTTAAAACATGGGGTATGTGTATTAATATAATTGGTGTAGGATCATCCAATATTGGATGGAAGAATTTTCCTTTTGAAAATAGTTAAGAAAAGATATTGTTAAATACAAATATATTTTGTGTTATATTTGTTAATTGATTTTGTAATTCATTAGTTTGGTACTAATTAGGAAGTTTATGAGCAATTTTTCACTTCTACATTGATGTTGACTTAATGGGTTAACTTACTGTATAATTTACACAAAAGTCTTGCTGAAACTGCAGTGACCAGCCTTATGAAATTGCAACAATTGTTATCGAAGCTATATACCACGAAAATAGGGTAAAAATTGCGGCTAAAAAAATTAAGTATTAGAAACGACAAATTCGTCGCTTATTAATTGAAGAACTCGTCCCTAATGATACCCACATTAGCGGTGATAATTTTCATCCCTAATGATAACTTGATCATTAGAGACAAATGTTCTTATTTTACCCTTTATAATTTTCAATGACGCCGATAAACTAGAGACGACTCTTTACTGACAACATGTCATCGCCAATAAGAAGTGTGTATCTTTAGGGATGAAATTACCTATCTTTAGAGATGACACGTCTCACTAGCCCATTATGTAGTGGTCTCAATAGTGAAAGGTATACATTTCAACAACCTTATAATAAGGTCCACTCTACTTGCAAGGATTATACTAGTAAAGGTATCGTGAGACATAATCCTAGTTTGGACACGGAACAAAAAAATTGGTTACAAAAAGTTGTCATTACATCACTTGTAAAGCCAATATTTTATAATAATATCTGCTATTTCCTTCATCTTCGATAAATATCACTATTACTAAAGATAGTTACCTATAAAATGCTGTCATTAAAAAAAAGATTTTTTTTATTTTTTTATTTTTAATTAAATATTATAATTTATATTCTCCATAAACATTCCAAAAATATAGATATTTTATAAAGGATATATTAATAATCACATGAATAATAAATGTCAATTTTTAGTTTATAAAAAATAACAAACGTGACAACCTTTCGAGGACTGTAATACTAACACATATGTAGAGATAAATAATGAAATGCATATACAAAATAGTGTCTAACAAAAAATAATGTAGAAGATAAATTTCATACAAATTATCCAATCTCCGTCGGGGACAAACTTCATTCAAATAGTCTAAAGTGTAACAAATAAGGAAAGGAAATAATTTTACAAGTTAATCCTAACAAGAAAAACAGTATCTCCAATTTACTTGATATTTCAAGCTAAAAAGTCGTTTACACATCTCAAATCATCATCATCTCCTTAAGCTCATCAGCTTCAATCTCTTCATCCCTGCATTCTTCACTACAAAATGAAGAATTACCCCTAAAAAGACCATATATAACCAAATTTTAATTATCTCTCAAAAATTTAGTTGTTAAAACAAAGATTAATTCAAATTGTGAATTCGCTCTAAATTTCTAACTCTTCACCAATTTTTACAAATACACTAGCAATGAATGATATGAATAGTAAAATAATTCTAAAATTAAAACAAAAATTTAATAGAGATTTTAGAGCTAACCTGTACATATAAATGTCCTTTCCTTCAAGAGATTTGTTACAAGTCATACAAAACTTTATGAACTTGTCTTTGAGATAAGAAGTTTGGTTGACAATGCACTTTCTCGGCTTGAAATTTGGCAAGATTGGTTGTTGGTTGTTTTTCTTCCGAAAATATTGTAGCTCATTCGAAGGTAAAACAATATCCCTCTTATTAAATATGTGATAGTATTTCGGTTCAATTAAACAGCTGTATCCTTCACCCTGTTGTAAATCTGCTAGCTTAAGAACTCCTATAGCTCCATGAGTTTTACAAATAGCTACTTGGTATAGACCACCTCTAACCATGTTGAGTCTAATAGTGCGGGAAGCTACAGTAATGGCCGTCATAATCTTCACAACCCTTCTGATTGATGGGGCTTTTCCTGCACGGCCGTAGATAGTGTCCGAGACCATAACGAAGGGTGATACCCCATCCTTTTCAATTTTCGGGAATAGAACAGGATAACTAACACTAAATAGAATAGGTTTTTCAGAAACTTGGTTAAGAGAAGTGTTTGAGAATTGTAATTTAAGATCTCGTCTAAAAAAGATGGTATTTAGTTGGGGTGGTGCATCTCCACCATTTAACGATTCCATGATGCTTAGTCCCACTGCCTTAGATAATTTCATAGGGCTTCTAATCTTGGAACCTGATTTAAATCTCGAAAAGAAGTTTAGGTCTAGTTGAGGGACTAAAAAAGCTATTCGATAGTAGATCATGGTGGTTGATTTAACTTTAATTTCCCTATAACAAATTTAGAAGAATCTTTAAAATTGGAAAATGAACTGAAAAAATTAAGTCCACTTACATTAGTTAAGGAAATCTATAAATTGTACATAGACAATTATAAGCCAGGATGTACAAAACTGTTCATACCATTGAAAACAAGACATCAGACCACGGAATATAACCATTTATACTAATGTGAAAACGCCTCAAGCCATGAAAAATTTATTACGTGAAATGATGAATCTGAGAAAAGAACAAGATTCACCAATCCCTTTCCAGACTTGTAGTAAGAACAACTTTTGAAACTAGTAATTAACATAGAGAGATATCAGATATATAAAAGATTCATATTATAATCACGAATTTTTTTATGAAGGTTAATGTATTGCATTCTTTCCTAGCACCACCACTGAAGAAAAAGCTAGGTACAGAAGCCTCCAAATTAGGTAAATATGTATAGTTAAATCTAAACAAAACAAAATCAAAATATATATCAATAGTTCATGTTGAGGCAATCAAAGTTTTTAGTAAGCACAAAGCTGATATATATATATGCTGAGAGCACCTTACAAATTAAGATGAACCAAAGCATTTCAAATTTTAAATGATAAGAATATATTCGAGAACATAAATTTTTTTAGAACAAACATGTTATAAATCTACACAGTAATACATAGATAGACAATATTTATTTTTTGTGTATATGTAGTAAAGAAGAAGAAGGTATGCTTACTTGAAATTCTCAGATTTCTATCTCCTTGGTTAGTGAATTCCATGACCACTTAATTCTATCTACATTGTAATTTTACTTTATAGATCATCTCCTACACACATTTAATCATGACTAAATTATTAAAAACTTGATTATTAATTCACCAAGCGGCTTAAATTTGATTTTTCCACGCGAGAAGAGATTATAATCCACATGGAAAGCATGAAGTGTTTTTTTTTTAAAAATAAAGTAAAAAACTGTGACAAGGAAAAGGATATGGTGGTTACGGATTTTGTTTTTTTACCTATCAATAGTAGATGATGTTTAAACTTTTAAAAACTTTTGGTGAGCCGGTCAGAGGTAGGGATACAATGCCGAAATATTTAAATCATTATATTGTAACTATTCCTATAAACTCTAATCCCATAGTTTTAAGATATTTTAGGATAATTATGTGAATATCATTAATTATTCAGTGAGCTCAAAATCCAATACTTAGAGTTTTGTAGTAATGAAGCTTAAACCAAGTTGAAAGAAAAGAGATTAAAGATTAGTTTTCTAACAATAATACTATTGTGGACGTTTGATTAAATTTTATTTAATTTAGAAATAATGATTAATTAATAGAATTAATTCTATGCACTCGTGCCCAAGGTGGGCCAGAACATATATCTTGTCTGCTAGCTAGCTTCACCGTGTATCTTAACAGGATCTTATACGTCTTTCCACTTAATTTATCATCATACCTCATTTGTTTCCTAGGTCCACCTAACCTAACTCTAGCTACCAACATTGTAATTTTATTTTTTAAAATATCTGTCTTACACACATTTAATCATCTTTATATTTTAAGAAAATTTATCACTAAGGAGAGATTATAATCCAAGTGAGAAGTATGAATTGCTTTTATTTTTGTTTAAATTAAAGACATTAACTGTGACTAGGAAAGGTATATGGTGGTTACTGATTTTGTGTTTTATCGCTCGCTGTACAAGATGTTTTAACTTTTGAGAGATACTAATGATCTTGTCTGAGTAGGGGTTAATGCTGAAAAATATTCAAATAATTATTTTGTGACCATTTGTGTAAACACTAATCCCATAATTTTAATATATATTCGAATAATCCAGTGAATATATCTTATGATTCAGTTAGCTCAGAATCCAAACTTAGAGTTTGTAGAAATGAAGCTTAAACAAAACTGGAAGGAAAGAGATGAAATATTATTTTAAAATAATAATACTATTGTGGATGTTTAATTAAATTAGACTTAACGAATTAATAATGATTATTCAATAGAATTAGTTCTATGCGCTCCTACCTAAGGTGGGGCCGAACATATATCTCGTTGTCTAGCTAGCTTCATTTGTGTCTTAACAGGGTCATATGTATACTTCCACTGTCATCGTTACACCACGTTTATTTCCTAGGTCCACATCACCTAACTCTAGCTAGCTACATTGTAATTTAATTTTATAAAACAATTTTATTCACATATTTAATCATAACTAGATTGTTATAAGTTTGACCATTAATACAGCCAAACCTTCTTAATTTCGGTTGTTTATCGTGTGGAATTGATTTTTTTTAATTTAAAGAGAAATAGCTGTGACAAGGAAAAACATATGGTTTTTACGATTTCTTTTTTTTACCTCTTGATGATAGATGATGCTTTAACATTTGAAAACTTTTTCCAAGCTGGTTTGGGTGGAGATACAAATCTGATATTAATTTATATAATTATTTTGTAATGGTTTGTATAAACACTAAGCCCTTAATTTTATGATGTTTGTAGAATCGTCATGGGAAGATCTCTAATGATTCAGTTATCTCAAAGTCGAATACTTAGAGTTTTGTAGTAGTCAAGCTTAAATAAAATTGGATAAAATATTATTATCGTAATAATAATACGAATATCGACTTTTGATTGTTTTGCTAATGTCGAAATTTTTATAAATAATATTTTTTGGCCAAACAATTTTTTTAAGATTTATTACAAATAATTTGTAGATACGACTCAGAAAAGATTATAAGTTAGAATTTTTTTTTTTACAAAATACATCAAATTAAAATATTTAATTAAAAATATGATTTAATCCAAGCACAAGTCAAACAAGTTTACTTTAGATTGATAACTGTAAAATGAATTAGAAAAAACTAACACTAATATCGATAATAGAATTTCTAGATGTTTAATAAAAATTATAGAAAATAAATATTTATTTAAAGGGCCCATTGTAAAGTTGCATTTTGGGCCACAAATATGTCAGGACCGGCCTTAAACACATCACGGTCAAAGTAAATAGAAACGAGATAGGATTTTAGTCAGTTTCAATTAACTAGCCCTATCTCTATGACTTCATTTACAATCTTTTATTATTAAACTAAAACAAAACTATACACTGTATAAGTAAGAGAATTAGTTGGTACTGAAATTGAGATATGCTGTTGAGCTAGAAAGCTGAAAAGTTCCAGGTGATTCTCTTCCTCCTCTTCTTCTTGTTTGTGAGGTTTCTATTAACAAATTGATTTTTTGAATTTTAAGTGTTTATAATTGTATTTGGTCATCTAAATTCTTCATGTACTCTTTTAGTTGTTCAGTTTTTTAACTCTTTACCTATTAGTTTATGGGCGTGTCAATCTAAGAATTTTTCTTGTTGCTTGATGCGATCTTTAGTCTTTTGAAATCAGGAATAGACGAGAAATTTTAATTAGTCATGAACTTTTCAGATCTGGTTTTTTTTATTTCATTTCTTTGTTTTTTTACTTAAATGAAGGATTATTTCTCGTCAAGAATATTCTGTTTCGAGTGCAAGGGGTCTACTTTTTTTTTTCTGAATAATTGTACTATAAATCCATAAAATATTACTATATGTATATGCATTATTTTTGTTTAATTAATTACTATAATAATTAATATATTTTAAAAAACACAGTATGTTATTATAGAAAATAATATATTCATACCAAATAAAATATATCAAAGACTAAGGAATAAATTAATAATTTGGAAGGGCCAAGTGCAGATTCTACAAATTTTGGGGGAAATTATGTAATGATATGTGTATAGGTATTTGTATTATTTTTGTTAACTTAATTACTATATTAGTCCATATTTTATGAATAAAACACAAAATTTATTATATAAAATAATATTCATACCAATAATATATATCAAACCTACTAAGAAATAAAGCAAAGTGCAGATTCTAAAAATTTTTGGGAAGAAATAAGGTATTAATATATGTAAATTTAAAAATTCTTCAATAAGATTTTTAGTCTTTCAAACTAGAAATAGAATTAGTCATGAACTTTTCAGATTTGAATCTTTCTTATCTTGTTTCTTTGTTTTATTTAACCTATAATGACATACTCTTTCTCTCCTTTTTAAGTGTGAATACTTTGAAAAATGCAAATATATCCTGCTTAATATTTTCATAGCTTTATGTATTATATAAGTATATATGCAAACATTTCATCATAATTATAGAGAATCTCTCTCTCTCTCTCTCTCTCTCTCTCTCTCTCTCTCTCTCTCTCTCTCTCTCTCTCTCTCTCTCTCTCTCTCTCTCTCTCTCTCTCTCTCTCTCTCTCTCTCTCTCTCATGTACATCTGGTGGGGCCAAGGTTTTCTATTTAGCGTGCAAGGGGCCTATATTATAAATCCTTAAATTATAAAAAAAAAATGTATTATAGGTTTCTATATTATTTTTTTTGAATTAATTACATTATTAGTCCATATATTTTTTTTTTTAAAACATAGAATTTGTTATACAATAAACACAATTTTTTCCAGTAAGATAAATTTAACCAAGTAAGAGGTAAATTAAAACTTTGGTAGGACAAGTGCAAATTCTTAACTTTTGACGGAGATGGAGATAAGGTAATAATATATTTTTTGATACAGGGTCAAAAATAAATTGAGAAATCTAATGGGCCATGTTTATTTATAGTTTAAAAAATAAACCGAATTATATCCTATCTTGATCTTCATTCAAGTCACAGATGGGAATTTAATTGTGTAATTAAGTTAGTATCCAACATTAATTTTAGAATTATATGTCTTAGGAAGTGTTTTCTGCAGTATTAAACATTTGTTGTTTCTTATATAGGTACGTTTAAAGTTTCTTGATTCATTTTGCATCGGATATGGATGTTAACGTGCACGATGGTTCTGGAACATCCAATAATCAAAACCTTATGAATGTTCATCTTTTAAAAGATGGTGATGATCATCCAAATGTTGCGGATGAGGTAGACTTTATTGACCTATTATCCAGTGGTGACGAAGATGAAGAAGTTCAGAAGTATGAGTGTGTGCCTCGAGTGACAGCTCTATCAGTTGTCCATGCTGCATCAACTCAGCCTCGCAGTGTAAGAAAGAAACGTACAAACTGGACAGAGGTAGAAACCTTTCACTTGTTGGATGCTTGGGGTGATAGGTTTGGGCACACAAAGAAAAGGATTGAATTTTGGGAATGGCTAGAAATTGCAGAGAAGGTATCCAGGAAGTCGGAAATTAAGATATCTGCTGTCCAATGTCAATACCGGGTAGACACGCTAAAAAGATTATACATAAAAAAGAAGGCGAAAATAGGAGAGACTGAGAGTGCCTCAACTGATTGGGTGTACTATAGGAAGATGGATCTTCTACTATCACCTTCACCTTCGCAGCAAGTTCCCCCAATTTCCCATGGACCGGACCCTGAGGAACATGTAGATGATAGCAACTCCTGGGATAAGATTATGCAGGAGACCGTTGACCTTCGGAAAATGAGGATGGATGCTGTTAGAGAGGTTGAACAAGCCAGAAAGCAAATCCTTGAGAGAGGTGTAGAAGAAATGCGGAGTCTGTATGATAATAGAGCTTAAAATAGATTTCCTACTAATATATTTATTTTAGTTTAATGTAATCGATTATGAACTTTTTCAGTTGTGCCTCTTTTAGTTTCATAACAATAACTAATTCCATTATTTGTTATGTGCACTTCTAAATTACCAAATTTGAGTATAATACTTTATAATTGGGATTAATCGTGAGCATAAGTTAACTTTAACTTCTTTTATTCACCAAACTCCTTCAAGAAGATATACATTAATTTCAAACAAAGAGTAAGATATTAAAGATATTATGCCATTTATACATACAAATTTACCTATATCCAGAATAACTTGATAACAACTGGACATTTATTTAAAGAAGTTCTTCAAATCGTAATTTGATTTGTCAATAAATATATATTCAAAAATTGTGAAAGAGTGTATATGGGGGATTTTAATTGTTTCTTATATAAAATGTTGCATTCCAAATACTGCTGAAGTTCGGCTATTTATGAGTAGTATATTTCTTTTTTTCTAAAGTCAAAAGGTTTTGACTTTAACATTTTTGCTGTAAAAAATCCATATATAGATCTACTCGAACAAGATTTAATATAGTAACTTTAATTACATACATAGACCTCTTCAACTATCGGAAAAAGTTATAACTGAAGACTGTCACATCAAATCATATTCAATCCATCATTCAAATCATTAAGGAGGAAGATTTATACTCTCTCTTCTTGAGCTAGAATTCTCATATTAAGTGCACATTTAATTAGGATTTGAAACCAAATATAAATGTTTGGCTACAAGACCAAAAGATTGGAATAGCTTTATACATATGGAGGCAAGCGTATTATCCATGATATTGGTAGCCAAGAGTGTCACTCTAAAATCCTCTCTCTTCTCTCTACTAATTTTAAAATTTGTAATCATTATCTTTTCCTCATATTTTTTTTATCATCTTCTTTAAAAAATTATCAAATGACAAATAAAAAATTGCCTCGATTAAAATAATTTGTTTATATGTACTTATATCTACACTCTGAAATTCTGTAATTCCTTTAACAATATATCTATAAGTTCATATATTTACTAGGATAAATCATGTATCTAAAGATACTTGACAAAATTTACTTCTTTATCTTAAATAAATTAGTGTAAAAAATTAACTTAAAAAATCAGGATTCATATTTTATAATCCATTGTTTCATAATTAATTATGCAAAATTTAGAATTAATAATAATAAAATATTTTAATCTTACCACATTAATACTACTCAAATTTAAATTTGAACTTGATTTCTATAAAGATAAAATGAGCTGGATATATCGTAATAACAATGATTATCTTAACAAAGATCAGTTATGTTTGAATTAAGGACGGGATTCTCTTCGCTTGAAAAGAATATCAGCTATGTTTGACTTAAGCAAAACTCGAAGATAAATTATATAAACTTAGACAAATGTAGACACCGTAAGACATATAGCGGACACAAATTATTTGAATGTACTAAAACTTGTTTCTGCTTAAAATACATATATAGTTGATCTCCTAAAACATAAACTATAGGTTTTTAGCCAACCTAAATTTTATGTCAATTATCAGGAGAGAAAAGGATTTGGGTGTGTTTTCTACTCTCTTATCTTTCAACCCAATCTACATTAATTGAATAGAGTAGTGAATGTTAATTGAATCCTATGAACTGATATGTATGAGTCTAAATTTTATAATAGTAGAGCAGTCTAATGCTTTAGACTTGTTTAAGTGAACACGAAAAACCTAGATATGCCCATAAAATGCTTTATCAATCTCAAAAGATCAGTTCTAGCACTGAAATGCAATATTCTATATACACCTAGTGTAACTGATTTAGGTATTCTCTGTTCTATACTTATCTGACTTCTAGCACAAAATTTAGAAGGTGTAGACCATTTAATCCTCACAAAAAGATCATCATGCATCATCATAATAAGCCGGTACAATTTTACAAAAAAAAAAAATTCATTTACATGATCAAAGATATCTATCTACACGAGTTACTCTACTATGATAACTAACATCTAATCCCTTATACATATGTTTAACATTTGTATATAAGAGGAATCTTAACATTTTAACTTCGGTTTTGTGATGATTAGACTGATTATTTTCATTATTCGGGTTTAATTTATACTCTTCTTTTCCATATCCTCAACATTTTAGTTGTATTCCTAGAGGCCATGTCTTGATCCTTCTTTTTTACTGTCTCTTAGTAGAATTACAGAGTCTTTTCTAAAAAAATCCCGTGGGTTAGATACTATCCAAAATAAAAATTTAGAAATCCAAATTAGCACAATATTTCTTTGAAAAGTTTCTATAGATTTATGACATAGAAAAAGTAATTTTGTAATCAGTAATTTTTATTTAATACACAGAATAACCTTCATTCCCATAAACCTCACATGAAGGTTTGAGCCAGTTTACAACAAGTTTCGAACCCAGTTTAACATTTTCTCTCAAAAAAATCATTCAATAAAAAAATCGTAATTAAGTATGCAGACCTCATTCACCAAAGATAATGCTGCAGTTGAACCTCCACAGTTGAGTAATCTTCTGAGAATGCTGAATGCTGCATGTAAGAAATATTGTAATTCAACTACTGCTCATTGAATTCTTTCAGAGACATCTTTTTCAATTTAGTATAAAAGTATACATGAGGTTCGTAAATCTTTCTCTTGTTTTGTTGAAATTACACTCTTACTACACCGTACTATTGCTCTTAATCCATTTTATATACTCTAAATTTTTTATAGTGCCTTTAGACGCGGGTTATATCTAGTAGTACCATAAATGACTTGAATTTTGAATCATAATAGTAGTGTTATAAATGATTGTCGTGGTGACGTTAATAGATATGGTAGTGACGACTTTGATGGTTGTGGTCTTCAAAGCAGTGTTTTTGACTTTAATTCTTGATACCTTGTAAAATTTGATGGTTCAAAATTTTGTTAAAAGTATGATGGTGGTTGTGGCGTTAAAAGAAGGGTCGATTGCAGTTGCGTGATGACATCACAAAGAGAGAATGTAGGTTTGTATGTTATAGGGGTGATGGTGGACTTTAATTTAGAAATGTAATATTAAAATGTATTAGAAAATTCATCAATTGGATTGTTAATTTTTTTTATATTTTAAATTATAGAAGATATATGAAAAAATTCATCAATCCAGTGAAATTTTTATATTTTGAATTTTGATAATAGTTAAGAAAAGATATTGTTAAATACAAATATATTTTGTGTTATATTTGTTAATTAATTTTGTAATTCATTACTTTGGTACAAATTAGGAAGTTTATGAGCAATTTTCACTTCTACATTGGTGTTGACTTAATGGGTTAAATTACTGTATAATTTACACAAAATTCTTGCTGAAACTGCAACGACCAGCTTTATGAAACTGCAACAATTGTTATCGAAGCTATATACCAACAAAATAGGGTAAAAATTGTGGCTAAAAAAATTAAGTATTAGAAACGACAGCTTCGTCGCTTATTACCTGAAGAACTCGTCCCTAACGATATCCACATCAGCGGTGATAATTTTCATCCCTAATGATAACTTGATCATTAGAGACAAATGTTCTTATTTTACCCTTTATAATTTTCAATGACGCCGATAAATTAGGGACAACTCTTTTCCGACAACATGCCATCGCCAATAAGAAGTGTGTATCTTTAGGGATGAAATTACCTATCTTTAGAGATGACAGTCTCACTAGCCCATTATGTAGTGGTCTCAATAGTGAAAGGTATACATTTCAACAACCTTATAATAAGGTCCACTCTACTTGCAAGGATTATACTAGTAAAGGTATGTGAGGCATAATCCTTGGACACCGAACAAAAAAATTGGTTACAAAAAGTTGTCATTACATCACTTGTAAAGCCAATATTTTATTATAATATCTGCTATTTCCTTCATCTTCAATAAATATCACTATTACTAAAGATAGTTACCTATAAAATGCTGTCATTAAAAAAAAAGATATTTTTTAATTTTTTTAATTTTTAATTTTTAATTAAATATTATAATTTATATTTTCCATAAACATTCCAAAAATGAAGATATTTTATATAAGATATATTAATAAACACATGAATAATAAATGTCAATTTTTAGTTTATAAAAAATAACAAACGGGACAACCTTTCGAGGACTGTAATACTAACACATATGTAGAGATAAATAATGAAATGCATATACAAAATAGTGTCTAACAAAAAATAATGTAGAAGATAAATTTCATACAAATTATCCAATCTCCGTCGGGACCAAATCTCATTCAAATAGTCTAAAGTGTAACAAATAAGGAAAGGAAATAATTTTACAAGTTAATCCTAACAAGAAAAACAGTATCTCCAATTTTCTTGATATTTCAAGCTAAAAAGTCGTTTACACATCTCAAATCATCATCATCTCCTTAAGCGCATCAGCTTCAATCTCTTCATCCCTGCATTCTTCACTACAAAATGAAGAATTACCCCTGAAAAGACCATATATAACCAAATATTAATTATCTCTCAAAAATTTAGTTGTTGAAACAAAGATTAATTCAAATTTTGAATTCGTTCTAAATTTCAAACTCTTCACCAATTTTTACAAATACATTAGCAATGAATGATATTAATAGTAAAATAATTCTAAAATTAAAACAAAATTAAATAGAGATTTTAGAGCTAACCTGTACATATAAATGTCCTTTCCTTCAAGAGATTTGTTACAAGTCATACAAAACTTCATGAACTTGTCTTTGAGATAAGAAGTTTGGTTGACAATGCACTTTCTCGGCTTGAAATTTGGCAAGATTGGTTGTTGGTTGTTTTTCTTCCGAAAATATTGTAGCTCATTCGAAGGTATAACAATATCCCTCTTATTAAACATGTGATAGTATTTCGGTTCAATTAAACAGCAGTATCCTTCACCCTGTTGTAAATCTGCTAGCTTAAGAACTCCTATAGCTCCATGAGTTTTACAAATAGCTACTTGGTCTAGACCACCTCTAACCATGTTGAGTCTAATAGTGCGGGAAGCTACAGTAATGGCCGTCATAATCTTCACAACCCTTTTGATTGATGGGGCTTTTAGATAGTGTCCCAGACCATAACGAAGGGTGATACCCCATCCTTTTCAATTTTCGAGAATAGAACAGGATAACTAATCCTAAATAGAATAGGTTTTTTCAGAAACTTGGTTAAGAGAAGTGTTTGAGAATTGTAATTTAAGATCTTGTCTATAAAAGATGGTATTTAGTTGGGGTGGTGCATCTTCACCATTTAACGATTCCAGGGTGCTTAGTCCCACTGCCTTAGAAAATTTCATAGGGCTTCTAATCTTGGAACCTGATTTAAATCTCGAAAAGAAGTTTAGGTCTATTTGAGGGACTAAAAAAGCTATTTGATAGTAGATCATGGTGGTTGATTTAACTTTAATTTCCCTATAACAAATTTAGAAGAATCTTTAAAATTGGAAAATAAACTGAAGAAATTAAGTCCACTTACATTAGTTAAGGAAATCTATACATTGTACATAGACAATTATAAGCCAGGATGTACAAAACTGTTCATACCATTGAAAACAAGACATCAGACCACAGAATATAACCATTTATACTAATGTGAATATGCCTCAAGCTATGATCAATTTATTACGGGAAATGATGAATCTGAGAAAAGAACAAGATTCACGAATCCCTTTTCGGACTTGAATAAGAACAACTTTTGAAACTAGTAATTAACATAGAGAGAGATATCATATATATAAAAGATTCATATTTTAATCAAGAATTTTTTTTATGAAGGTTAATGTATTGCATTTTTTCCTAGCACCACCACTGAAGAAAAGCTAGTTACAGAAGCCTTTAAATTAGGTAAATATGTATAGTTAAATCTAAACTAAACTAAACAAAATCAAAATATATATCAATAGTTCATGTTGTGGCAATCAAAGTATTTAGTAAGCACAAAGCTGATATTGAGAATTAACATCAAGAAAATTAAAAACATAGCAGACGGACAAACACACACACACATATATATATATATATATATATATATATATATATATATATATATGTATATATATATATATATATGCTGAGAGCACCTTAAAAATTAAGATGAACTATAGCATTTTAAATTTCAAATGATCAGAATATATACAAGAACATAATTTTTTTTTGAACAAACATGTTATAAATCTACACAGTAATACATAGATAGACAATATTTATTTTTTGTGTATATGTAGTAAAGAAGAAGAAGGTATGCTTCCTTGAAATTCTCAGATTTCTATCTCCTTAGCTAGTGAATTCCATCATGTGTGCTCATATATATGTTGCTACTGTCATCATTACACCTTTTTGTTTCTTGGGTCCACACCACCTAATTCTATCAACATTGTAATTTTACTTTACAGATCATCTACTATACACATTTAATCATGACTAAATTATTAAAAACTTGATTATTAATGCACTAAGCGGCTTAAATTTGATTTTTCCACGCGAGAAGAGATTATAATCCACATGGAAAGCATGAAGTGTAATTTTTTTAATAAAGACAAAAACTGTGACAAGGAAAGGGATATGGTGGTTACGGATTTTGTTTTTTACCTATCGATAGTAGATGATGTTTAAACTTTTAAAAGCTTTTGGTGAGTCGGTCAGAGGTAGGGATACAATGCCAAAATATTTAAATCATTATATTGTAACTATTCCTATAAACTCTAATCCCATAGTTTTAAGATATTATATGATAATTATGTGAATATCATTAATTATTCAGTGAGCTCAAAATCCAATACTTAGAGTTTTGTAGTAATGAAGCTTAAACCAAGTTGAAAGAAAAGAGATTAAAGATTAGTTTTCTAATAACAATACTATTGTGGACGTTTGATTAAATTTTATTTAATTTAGAAATAATGATTAATTAATAGAATTAATTCTATGCTCTCGTGCCCAAGGTGGGCCAGAACATATATCTTGTCGGCTAGCTAGCTTCACCGTGTATCTTAACAGGATCTTATACGTCTTTCCACTTAATTTATCATCACACCTCATTTGTTTCCTAGGTCCACCTAACCTAACTCTAGCTACCAACATTGTAATTTTATTTTTTTAAATATCTGTCTCACACACATTTAATCATCTTTAAATTTTAAGAAAATTTATCACTAATTCCACATCAGAAGAGATTATAATCCAAGTGAGAAGTATGAATAACTTTTATTTTTGTTTAAAGTGACTAGGAAAGGTATATGGTGGTTATTGATTTTGTGTTTTATCTCTCGTTGTACAAGATGTTTTAACTTTTGAGAGATACTAATGATCTTGTCTGAGTAGGGGTTAATGCTGAAAAATATTCAAATAATTATTTTGTGACCATTTGTGTAAACACTAATCCCATAATTTTAAGATATATTCGAATAATCCAGTGAATATATCGAATGATTCAGTTAGCTCAGAATCCAAACTTAGAGTTTGTAGGAATGAAGCTTAAACAAAACTAGAAGGAAAGAGATGAAATATTAGTTTAAAAATAATAATACTATTGTGGATGTTTAATTAAATTAGACTTAACGAATTAATAATGATTATTCAATAAAATTAGTTCTATGTGATCCTACCCAAGGTGGGGCCGAACATATATCTCGTTGTCTAGCTAGCTTCATTAGTGTATATTTCCACTGTCATCGTTACACCACATTTATTTCCTAGGTCCACATCACCTAACTCTAGCTAGCTACATTGTAATTTAATTTTATAAAACAATTTTACTCACAGATTTAATCAGAACTAGATTGTTATAAGTTTGACCATTAATACAGCCAAACCTGCTTAATTTCGGTTTTTATCGTGTGGAATTGATTTTTTTTAATTTAAAGAAAAAAAGCCGTGACAAGGAAAAACATATGGTTTTTACGATTTATTTTTTGTTACCTCTTGATGATAGATGATGCTTTAACATTTGAAAACTTTTTCCAAGCTGGTTTGGGTGGAGATACAAATTTGATATAAATTTACATAATTATTTTGTAATGGTTTGTATAAACACTAAGCTCTTAATTTTATGATGTTTGTAGAATCCTCATGGGAAGATCTCTAATGATTCAGTTATCTCAAAGTCGAATACTTAGAGTTTTGTAGTAGTCAAGCTTAAACAAAATTGGATAAAATATTATTATCGTAAAAATAATACTAATGTCGACTTCTGATTGTTTTGCTAATGTCGATTTTTTTTATAAATAATATTTTTTGGCCAAACAATTTTTTTAAGATTTATTACAAATAATTTGTAGATACGACTCAAAAAAGATTATAAGTTAGAATTTTTTTACAAAATACATCAAATTAAAATATATAATTAAAAATATAATTTAATCCAAGAACGAGTCTAACAAGTTTACTTTAGATTGATAACTGTAAAATGAACTAGAAAATCGATAATAGAATTTCTCGATGTTTAATAAAAAATTATAGAAAATAAATATTTATTTAAAGGGCCCACTGTAAAGTTGCATTTTGGGCCACAAATATGTGCCTTAAACACATCACGGTCAAAGTAAACATAAACGAGATAGGATTTTAGTCAGCTTCAATTGACCAGCCCTATCTGTATGACTTTATTTACAGTCTTTAATTATTAAACTAAAACAAACAAAATTATGCACTTTATAAGAGAATTAGCTGGTTCTAAAATTGAGATATGATGTTGAGCTAGAAAGCTGAAAAGTTCCAGGTGCTTCTCTTCCTCCTCTTCTTCTTGTTTGTGAGGTTTCTATTAACAAATTAATTTTTTGAATTTTAAGTGTTTATAACTGTATTGGTCATCTGAATTCTTCATGTACTCTTTTCAGTTTTTCAGCTCTTTACCTATTAGCTTATGGGCGTGTCAATCTAAGAATTTTTCTTGTTGCTTGATGTGATTTTTAGTCTTTCGAAATCAGGAATAGACGAGAAATTTTAATTAGTCATGAACTTTTCAGATCTGGTTTTTTTAATTTCATTTCTTCGTTTTTTTTACTTAAATGAAGGATTATTTCTCTCTTTTTAAGTGTAGATACTTGGAAAAAATACAAAAACATTGTTCTTGTTCTCTGTCTAGCAAATATGATTCTCTCTCTCTCATCGGGAGTGGGGCCAAAATATTTTGTTTCGAGTGCTAGGGGTCTACTTTTTTTCTGAATAATTGTACTATAAATCCATAAAATATTAAAATATGTATATGCATTATTTTTGTTTAATTAATTACAATAATAATTAATATACTTTAAAAAAACACAGTATGTTGTTATAGAAAATAATGTATTCATACCAAATAAAATATATCAAAGACTAAGGAATAAATTAATAATTTGGAAGGGCCAAGTGCAGATTCTACAAATTTTGGGGAAAATTATGTAATAATATGTGTATAGGTATTTGTATTATTTTTGTTAACTTAATTACTATATTAGTCCATATTTTATGAATAAAACACAAAATTTATTATATAAAATAATATTCATACTAATAATATATATCAAACCTACTAAGAAATAAAGCAAAGTGCAGATATTAAAAATTTTTGGGAAGAAATAAGGTATTAATATATGTAAATTTAAAAATTCTTCAATAAGATTTTTAGTCTTTCAAACCAGAAATAGAATTAGTCATGAACTTTTCAGATTTGAATCTTTCTTATCTTGTTTCTTTGTTTTATTTAACCTATAATGAAGTATTCTTTCTCTCTTTTTTAAGTGTGGATACTTTAAAAAATGCAAATATATCCTGCTTAATATTTTCATAACTTTATGTATTTTATAATATAAAATTATACAGGTATATATGCAAACATTTCGTCATAATTATAGCAAATCTCTCTCTCTCATGTACATCTGGTGGGGCCAAGGTTTTCTATTTAGCGTGCAAGGGGCCTACCCAATTGTATTATAAATCCTTAAATTATAAAATAAAAATGTATTATAGGTTTTTATATTATTTTTCTTGAATTAATTACATTATTAGCCCATATTTTTTTTTAAAACATAGAATTTGTTATACAATAAACACAATTTTTTCCAAGTAAGATAAATTTAACCAAGTAAGAGGTAAATTAAAACTTTGGTAAGACAAGTGCAAATTCTTAACTTTTGACGGAGATGGAGATAAGGTAATAATATATTTTTTGATACAGGGTCAAAAATAAAGTGAGAAATCTAATGGGCCATGTTTATTTATAGTTTAAAAAATAAACCGAATTATATCCTATCTTGATCTTCATTCAAGAAACACATGGGAATTTAATTGTGTACTTAAGTTAGTATCCAACATTAATTTTTAATTATATGTCTTCGGAAGTGTTTTCTGCAGTATTAAACATTTGTTGTTTCTTATATAGGTACGTTTAAAGTTTCTTGATTCATTTTGCATCGGATATGGATGTTAATTATACCCGAAAAAAATATTGCATGCACGACCGTTCTGGAACATCCAATAATCAAAACCTTATGAATGTTCATCTTTTTAAAGATGGTGATGATCATCCAAATGTTGCGGATGAGGTAGACTTTATTGACCTATTATCCAGTGGTGACGAAGATGAAGAAGTTGAGAAGTATGAGTTGGTGCCTCGAGTGACAGCTCTATCAGTTGTCCATGCTGCATCAACTCAGCCTCGCAGTGTAAGAAAGAAACGTACAAACTGGACAGAGGTAGAAACCTTTCACTTGTTGGATGCTTGGGGTGATAGGTTTGGGCACACAAAGAAAAGGATTGAATTTTGGGAATGGCTAGAAATTGCGGAGAAGGTATCCAGGAAGTCGGAAATTAAGATATCTGCTGTCCAATGTCAATACCGGGTAGACACGCTTAAAAGATTATACATAAAAAAGAAGGCGAAAATAGGGGAGACTGAGAGTGCCTCAACTGATTGGGTGTACTATAGGAAGATGGATCTTCTACTATCACCTTCACCTTCGCAGCAAGTTCCCCCAATTTCCCATGGACCGGACCCTGAGGAACATGTAGATGATAGCAACTCCTGGGGTAAGATTATGCAGGAGACCGTCGACCTTCGGAAAATGAGGATGGATGCTGTTAGCCAGGTTGAACAAGCCAGAAAGCAAATCCTGGAGAGAGGTGTAGAAGAAATGCGGAGTCTGTATGATAATAGAGCTTAAAATAGATTTCCTACTAATATATTTATTTTAGTTTAATGTAATCGATTATTAACTTTTTCAGTTGTGCCTCTTTTAGTTTCATAATCATAACTAATTCCATTATTTGTTATGTGCACTTCTCAATTACCAAATTTGAGTATAATACTTTATAATTGGGATTAATCGTGAGCATAAGTCTTAACTTTAACTTCTTTTTTTTCACCAAACTCCTTCAAAAAGATATACATTAATTTCAAACAAATAGTAAGACATTAAAGATATTATGTCATTTATACATACAAATTTACCTATATCCAGAATAACTTGATAACAACTAGACATTTATTTAGAGAAGTTCTTCAAATCGTAATTTGATTTGTCAATAAATATATATTCAAAGATTGTGAAAGAATGTATATGGGGGATTTTAATTGTTTCTTATATTAAATGTTGCATTCCAAATACGGCTGAAGTTCGGCTATTTAAGAGTAGTATATTTCTTTTTTCTAATGTCAAAAGGTTTTGAATTTAACATTTTTGTGGTAAAAAATCCATATATAGATCTACTCTAACAAGATTTAACTATAGTAACTTTAATTACATACATAGACCTCTTCAACTATCCGAAAAAGTTATATATAACTGAAGACTGTCACATCAAATCATATTCAATCCATCATTCAAATCATTAAGGAGGAGGATTTATACTCTCTCTTCTTGAGCTAGAATTCTCATATTAAGTGCACATTTAATTAGGATTTGAAACCAAAGATAAATTTTTGGCTACAAGACCAAAAGATTGGAATAGCTTTATACATATGGAGGCAAGAGTATTATCCATGATATTGGTAGCCAAGAGTGTCACTCTGAAATCCTCTCTTCTCTCTACTAATTTTAAAATTCGTAATTCATTATCTTTTCCTCGTTTTTTTATCATCTTCTTTAAAAATTTATCAAATGACAAATAAAATATTGCCTCGATTAAAATAATTTGTTTATATGTATGTGCTTATATCTACACTCTGTAATTCCTTTAACAATATATCTATAAGTTCATATATTTACTAGGATAAATCATGTATCTAAAGATACTTGACAAAATTTACTTCTTTCTCTTAAATAAATTAGTGTGAAAAATTAACTTAAAAAATCAGGATTCATATTTTATAATCCATTGTTTCATAATTAATTATGCAAAATTCAGAATTAATAATAATAAACTATTTTAATCTTACCACATTAACACTACTCAAATTCAAATTTGAACTTGATTTCGGTAAAGATAAAATGAGTAGGATATATCGTAATATAAACTTTTACAATTATGTAAGCGTAGAATAACAAATATTATCTTACCAAAGATCAGTTATGTTTGAATTAAGGACGGGATTCTCTTCGCTTGAAAAGAATATCAGCTATGTTTGACTTAAGCAAAACTCGAAGATCAATTATATAAACTTAAACAAATGTAGACACCGTAAGACATCTAGCGGACACAAATTATTTGAATGTACTAAAACTTGTTGCTGCTTAGAATACATAGTTGATCTCCTAAAACATAAACTATAGGTTTTTAGCCAACCTATAATTTATGTCAATTATCAGGAGAGAAAAGGATATGGGTGTGTTTTCTACTCTCTTATCTTTCAACCCAATCTACATTAATTGAACAGAGTAGTGAATTTTAATTAAATCCTATGAACTGGTATGTATGAGTCTAAATTCTATAATAGTAGATCAGTCTAATGTTTTAGACTTGTTTAAGTGAACACGAAAAACCTAGATATGCCCATAAAATGCTTTATCAATCTCAAAAGATCAGTTCTAGCACTGAAATGCAATATTCTATATACACCTAGTGTAACTGATTTAGGTATTCTCTATTCAATACTTATCTGACTTCTAGCACAAAATTTAGAAGGTGTAGACCATTTAATCCTCACAAAAAGATCATCATGCATCATCACAATAAGCCGGTACAATTTTACAAAAAAAGAAAATCATTTACATGATCAAAGATATCTATCTACACCAGTGACTCTACTATGATTACTAACATCAAATCCCTTATACATATGTTTAACATTTGTAAGAGGAATCTTAACATTTTAACTTCGGTTTTTGTGATGATTACACTGATTATTTTCATTCTTTGGGTTTAATTTATACTCTTCTTTTCCATCTCCTCAACATTTTAGTTGTATTCCTAGTGGCCATGTCTTGATCCTTCTTTTTTACTGTATCTTAGTAGAATTACAGAGTCTTTTCTAAAAAAATCCCGTGGGTTTAGTACTATCCAAAATAAACATTTAGAAATCCAAATAAGCACAATATTTCTTTGAAAGGTTTCTATAGATTCATGACATAGAAAAAGTAATTTTGTAATTTTGTAATCAGTAATTTATATTTAATACACCGAATAACCTTCATTCTCATAAACCTCACATGAAGCTTAGAGCCAGTTTACCACAAGTTTTGAACCCAGTTTAATACTGCAAAATCAGACGGTTAACTTTCATTATCAATCTATTTCTGATCCCTTTTTATAATCAGAGAACACACTCACCACTGTGTAGCGCCACTAACCACCAGCAAAAAAATCGTAATTAAGTATGCAGACCTCATTCATCAAAAATGTTGCTGCAGTTGAACCTCCACAGTTGAGTAATCTTCTGAGAATGCTGCAAGTAAGAAATATTGTGATTCAACTACTGCTCATTGAATTCTTTCAGAGACATCTTTTTCAATTTAGATTAAAAATATACATGAGGTTCGTAAATTTTTCTCTTGTTTTGTTGAAATTGCACTCTAGTAATCTGATAAATAGCAAAAAGGTGAAGAGAGGAAGGAATCACCTTCTTATAGATTATAGTGGTGTTGTGAACAAGTGTACTAAAAATCCAGAAAATATATTGAAATAATTGAATACAAATTAATGCATTCTTTTGTCAGATCATACTTGATAATCTAATCTCTAATTGAATGAGTGAACACAATTCTGATAGTCCTTATGTTTAATTTAATGTTGCAAGGACGGTACATAGAAAGGTTTACAAGGAAGGCACCATATCCAACATTTGTAATGTAATTTGGGTGTGTTACTGAACTCTGAGGGACTGTTCAAAAAAAAAATAGTTTTCTTCGTACGAAAGCTTTTCAATCCCCCCGCATAAAAATTGGCTAAACGGATTTTGAGCCATCCTGAAAAGACTTTTCCAAAGCTGGTCCATCAGCAAACTGAGCTATTTAAATATGGATGCATAGGATATGCTCGGCCTCGGAAATCTAGATTGTGTGGGTAGTAAAAGCCTTCCTCATCCTTCATTTTCGAGCCACCTGGTCAAGATGAAGCTTGTTTGTTACATAAGAACTTACAGAAGTTTCAGAAAATGAGGGCTTTAATATATTTTTTTGTATGAACTTTTTTTATTTTTTATTATATTTTATAGTTTAATGAAGAGCCATTTATCCATAATTTAAAAAGAATTAATATCAAGACAGTGTGTAAATTTTCATAATAGAGAGATGTAAAGTGCAATTTTTGCATAATATACGGACCTCTAGTACAATTAAGGCAGGAACAAGCTCATTCATTATGCAGATTAAAGATCTATCAGAAGTTTCTGGATATGCAACCAAAAAAAAAAAAGAATTTTACGCTATACAGAAGAAGAATTTTATCCGGGGTTCCTATCATATTTCTTCAAACAATTCCGGCTTTGTAATCATGTTAGTGCAGGGAACCCACCAAGGTGGCTTACGTTTCATATTAGTCTAATCTAACTAACCGCCATTATTTTGACAGCTGCAACAGCGAGTGGTACTGTCATGCTTATGTACAGTATGTTCCCTATACCAAAAGACCACCTCCATTTGTTGGGATCTAAACGCCCATGGAAAAGACAGATGAAAAAGAAAGAAAATCATATCATTGAAGAATAAGTGAAGTTGATTAACCACTCGCAAAAAAGTGACAACCATCACATTTTGGATGATGTTGATCATTATATATAGTAGTGTTTGTGATATGGGTGATATATCCGACATTGAAAACTGAAATTCGAAAAAATAATAACAAATAAAAATCAAATCATTCTTTTATCATAATTCAGGAATCAAAAACAAACATGTGCGCAATTACTAAAAATATGGATCAAGGTATAACGAATTTCAGAGACCTCATAATCTAAAATGGGTAGACTGCAATTATGACATTTAAAACACTAGAAAGGCCACATTGCTTGTAACTCGAAAATCGTCCTTGACCAATTTCAGCATAAAAACCAGCACATTTCCTGTAAATTATAGGTAGTAAGACGAATTTCGCCTTTTTTCTTCTTAATTATTCTGATGAAAATGAAATTAATTCAAAAATAACACCTAATAGTTGTGCACAAATATCTGATGCTCACTTGCTCAGTTTCTTAGTTTTAGATTTGAAGACTAAAATATTTAAAGTCTTTTCATTTCTTTTACCTGCAAATATTGTCAAAAGAGCGCTATGTTTCTGACGATTAATCACTAGACATGGAGACAATTCTGCTTCCCCAAATTCGACATTCAAACCATCAAAAATATTGATCATTTTGTAAACCACTATCCACCAACATGTTTAAATCCTATACTGAAAACATTATGAACTCATCAAGGGCCGGCCTAGGTCTTATGCGAAAGATGCATTTTCGGGTCTTCAAAATTTTAAAGTTTTTAGGCCCTGATTTAAAAATCGATATATGTATGGAGATATTGGGTATTCAGTACAAAGACATGAATTATAAGTTGGTTGGTTTTAAATAAGATATTTGTAGTTTTAGCAGATGCACTATTCGAATTTTTTATAAGGGTAAGACTTCCATCCAATATTGGATGGTCCAATATTCATATCACTACCATTGATTTTTTATAACAAGACACATGTCGTTAGATTAATAATTTAGTTACTTTTGCAAGTTTAAAATATAGGGTATGTGTATTAATATGATTGGTGTAGGATCATCCAATATTGGATGGAAGAATTTTCCTTTTTATAAATGATTTTTTGCCAAACACTTTTTTAAGATTTATTACAATTAATTTTTAGAAAAGACTCAAAAAAATTACAAGTTAGAATTTTTTTTAATTTTTATTACAAAATACGTCAAATTAAAATATTTCATTAAAATATGATTAAATCCAATCACGAGTCAAACAAGTTTACTTTAAATTGTTATCTGTAAAATGAATTAGAAAAAAACTACACTAAAATTGATAAGAGTAAAGATATATATCACCCCTTTTTGCTTCACCCATGTATCACCTCCTATGTGGAGGTTTTAAACACCAATACAAATGTTTCTCTCTCTTAAATGATTATTTTCTCTTTCCTTTTTCTAATGCCACATAGAAGGTGATAAATGGGTGAAACAAAAAGGGGTGATATATAGCAATGCTCAATTGATAATAGATTTTCTCTATGTTTAATAAAAAAAATATAAAAAATAAATATTTATTTATGTGGGCCTATTGTAAAGTTGCATTTTGGGCCACAAATATGTCAAGACCGGCCTTAAACAAACCACGGTCAAAGTAAATAGAAACGAGATAGGATTTTAGTCAGTTTCGTTTGACCAGCCCTATCAATAAGCCCTGTTTTTATGACTTCATGTACAGTTACAGTCTTTTATTATTAAACTAAAATAAACAAAACCATACAGTGTATAAGAGAATTAGTTGGTACTGCAATTTAGATGAAATTGAGATATGCTATTGAGCTGGAAAGCTGAAAGTTCCAGGTGCTTCTTCTTTTTCTTCTTCTTTGTGAGGTTTCTATTAACAGACTGATTTTTTGAGTTTTTAAGTGTTTATAAATGTATTTGGTTATCTGAATTCTTCATGTACTCTTTTACTTGTTCAGTTTTTCATCTCTTAGCTTATTAGCTTATGGGTGTGTCATTCTGAGAATTATTCTGTTACTTGATGAGATTTTTAGTCTTTTGAAATCTAGAAAAGACGAGAAATTTTAATTAGTCATGAACTTTTCAGATCTGATTTTTTTTAATTTCATTTCTTTGTTTTGTTCTACTAAAATTAAGGATTCTTTCTCTCTTTTTTAAGTATAGATACTTGAAAAAAATACAAAAATATTGTTCTAGCAAATATGATTCTTTCTCTCTCTATCTCAATTATCGGGAATGGGGCCAAAATCTTCTGTTTTGGGTGCAAGAGCTCTACTTTTTTTTCTGAATAATTGTACTATAATAACAAATAAAAATAAAATCATTTTTTTTATCATAATTCATGAATCAGAGACAAACATGTGCACAATTATTAAAAATATAGATCAAGGTATAAAGAATTTTGAGACCTGATAAACTAAAATGGGTAGACTGCAAGTATGACATCTAAAACATTAGAAAGGCCACATTGCTTGTAACACGAAAATCGTCCTTGACCAATTTCAGCATTTTATCCACCACATTTCCTGTAAATTAGATGTAGTAAGACGAATTTCGCCTTTCTTCTTCTTAATAACTCTGAAGAAAATGAAATTAATTCAAACACCACACCTAATATTTTTGCACAAGTATCTGATGCTTACTTGCTCAGTTTCTTAATTTCAGATTTGAAGACTAAAATGTTTAAAGTCTTTTCATTTCTTTTACCAGCAAATTTTGTCGAAAGAGTGCTATGTTTCTAACAATTAATCACTCGGTATGGAGACAATTCTGTTCCCCCCAAATTCGACATTCAAACCACCAAAAATATTGATCATTTTGTTAAACACTATCCACCAACATGTTTATTCCTATACTGAAAACATTATGAACACATCCATGCATGGCCGGCCTGGGTCTTATGCGAAAGATGCGATCGCTTTAGGTCTTTAAAATTTTAACATTATTTAGGACCTGGTTTAAGAATCGAAATATGTATAGAGATATTTTGTATTCAGTACAAAGACATGAATTATAAGTGGTTGGTTGGAAATATATTTGTAGTTTTAACATATGCACTGTTCGAATTTTATATAAGTGATATTTTTTTGTCAAACGTTTTCTTTTAAGATTTATTATAAATAATTTTTATAAAAGACTTAAAGAAAATCAAAAGTTAGATTTCTTTTAAATATTTTTTACAAAATTCGTTAAATTAAAATATTTAATTAAAAATATGATTAAATTCAATCACGAGTCAAACAAGATTACTTTAAATTGTTAACTGAAAAATGAATTTGAAAAAACTAATACTAAAATTAATAATAGAATTTCTCGATGTTTAATAAAAAATTATAGAAAATAAATATTGTTTAAGGGCCCATTGTAAAATTGGGGTTTTGGGCCACAAATATGTCAGGTCCGGCCTTAAACACATCAGGGTCAAAGTAAATAGAAACGAGATAGGATTTTCACTACAGCAGGTCAGCAAACAACAAATTGTTACCGACAATTTGAAAATTTTATTTTGTCGGTAAATAAAATATTTACCGACAACCAAGTCGTCGGTATCTTCATAATTAAATTGTTTAATTTTTAAAATTTAATAATTTACCGACAACATTCATTGTATGAATGTCGTCGGTAAACTATGTTTAATTTTTTTTTTTTTTAACTTTACCGACGACATTCATACAATGAATGTTGTCGGTATTATTTTTTTTTTTTTTTTTTTTTTTTTTTTAAATTTTTTTTTTTTTAATTTAAATTGGTTTTTCGGTTTTTTTTTTTTAATATTAATTGGTTTTTCGATTTTTTATAAATTAATATTTATAGAAATCACGAATATAAATAGAAATCATGCATTATATTCAGAAATAGATAAATAAACCCGGGTAGTCAAACCCCGGTCAATAAAGTCAAACCCCGGGCAATAAAGTCAAACCCCGGGGTTAAAAGTCAAAATATTACATAACCATAAAAAAGTCATAAAATAAAAGTCATAAAATATAAACTGAAATAAAATAAAAGTCAAACACAATCATAAGAAAATCAATCATCACTATCTTCATCTTCTTCTTCATCGGAGAGCGGCTCGAGACCATTCTTTTCACGGGATTCATTGAGGCCGCTGAGCAGCTTACTAAAAAAATCATCGGACCTAGAGGAGCTCGGTGGAGCATCTTCTTCCGGTATAGGAGGTAATCCCTGGACTGCGCGGACCTCGTTCATCCCATCGAAGATCCGCTGTAACTTTCTCGCGTTCTTTTTCGCGATCTTCTCCGATACAGGCGGCTTCGGGTCCTTCTTCTTCTTGAAGCAGGGTCCGATCGAAGGGATCCAATGCCGACTCTTAGGCGGTTTCATCACCTCCTGAACCGTCTCCTTCAGCGCTCCTATCTGCTCCTCCACTGGAACATCCTCAGCCGATTGGGTCCCTGTCTCGATAACCCGCTCCTTAAGCTTCTCCCGATAAACTCCCTGTAATAAAATTTAAAATAAATAATTAATAAAATAATTTAAAATAAATAATTAATAAAACTAACAAAAAAATTAATTTAAAGTTAAATAAAAACTTACACTAGCCTGCTCCCATCTATCATCGACCCATTTCCCCTTCGCCCCATCATAGCCCAGGTACTCGAAGTATCCGCCCATCTGTGAAAGTGGGACCTCCTCTTGGGTCTGCTCGTCTATATAGCTCAGGGGCTCCTGCGTATTAATCTTCAGCTTACCCTATAAAAAAATATAATTATTAAAAAATTAAATTAAATAACTAATAAAATTTATTTTTAATTTAACAAATTATACCTCCATAATCTCGTGGCGGGTCTGGGTTTGGTTCCGAGAACCAGACTTGTTCGGCTTCTTCTGGTTCTGCCGATTCTTCTTATTAATCGCAGACTGGGCCTGTTACAATTCAACTTAAAAAATTAAATAAACAATAATTTAATAATTAAATAATTAAATTAAAATTTTACCTTCTTTTGCGGGTCATTCAGCATCTTCTGGGTTAGCTCCCAGTCCTCGGGAAGCACGTCAGGTGGACACTCACCCGATTCGCCATAATCGGCAATCAAGTCATACTTCCACCTTCTGTAAGCAGCGGACTGAGACTGGGATAGCTTCCCGCTAATCAAGTTCCAATCTTTGCGGGCCCTCCACTCGTCGAGGTTGAAGAACTCCTCGAGTTTTTCGAGGATCACTCTCTTCCGGTTGGGTGGAACGGCACTCCACGAGGGGTAGTAGGGAGGGACCGTTTCTCGAACCGCGAGACCCACCACTTGGGCCACGTGTTTCCCATATTCTCCGTATGGGTTCCACGTGTCGTCTAATATGCAGAAGTCGACCGGGAGGGGCCCGCCTAGCTTCTCCTTAGCATCGTTGGCGGTTTTGAGAGTGGAGACATTTCGGGGTCTCCTCTTTCGCTTAACTGTTTAATAAAGTTAAATTAAATACATTACTAACTTATATTAATTGAATTTTATAAATTAAATAATATTACCGGGTGGCTGGTGACAGTCATTGAGGTTTGGGGGTGGATTCCGGTTCGGATCTTCTCCGTTCCCGTCACCCCGGTGGTAGTTTGGCATCACATCGGCCATCTATAATTTAAATAAAATTAATTAAATTTGATTTTTAGAAAAAATTGCGTTTAAGTCCTTGTATTTTTAAAAATTACAAAAATACCCTAAATATTTTTTAAAATTGCATTTTAGTCCATAAATTTTTTAAAATAGCATTTTAGGCCCTAAATCTTATTTTAGTCCCTATATTGCAATTTTGTCCCTAAATTTTTTAAAATAGCATTTTAGGCCCTAAATTTTATTTTGGTCTCTATATTGCATTTTAGTACCTAAATTTTTTAAAATTGCATTTTAGACCCTAAATTTTTTAGAATTGCATTTTAGTCCCTTAATTTTTTAGAATTGCATTTTAGTCCATAAAATACACTACATACATACAAAATCAACAAATTAACTATTACAATGTAGCAATTATCAAGCAAAATCAACAAAAACTTAACAAAACCCTAATTTTTCTAAAAATTAACAAAAAAAACATGTTACATGGTATAATTAACAACAAATTACATATTCAGAATCTACAATACAGCTAGGATTCTCGGATTTAACAAGAAATTCAATACAATATCAAAAAAAAAAATTCAATTCGAAAATTAAAAAAAAAAAATAGGATTTGATTCAGGTGTTTGGTACCTGTTACGTGAAGATGTTGTTGAATATATCCAGCATCCCATGCCAAGCAAGAGTAGAGGAAAAACAAAAACGAAAAAAAAGTTAGGATTGATTTTTAAAAAAGAAAAAAAATTGAAGAAATCATTAAGAAAAAGCATTGAATCGCTTACATTGAGTGTTGTTTGCGTGTGGGGATGCCTCGGAATAGCTCCTTGGTGCTCGGAATCGGATTTCTGGAGAGTGTTTTGGTGTGTTTGTGTTTCAGAAATGAAGCTCGGTAGGGTTTAATAGAACAGATGTTTACCGACGACAGTGAGTGTCGTCGGTAAACAGGTCATATCCATCGTTAAACACGACACGCGTCAAACAGTTGTACGCACGACTGTTGCGTGTCCTGTTTACCGACGACTTCATTTTCGCTAGTCGTCGGTAAACCCTTGGGCGGGAAAAAAGAACCGCCCACTTTTGGCCAATTAAATTTGGAATGATGTTTACCGACGACTTGGGTATTGAATTTTGTCGGTAAATGTTTACCGACAATCTTCTTGAATTGAATGTCGTCGGTAAAAATTTACCGACAACATTCATGTCAAGCAGGTTGTCGGTAAACTTTGAAGGTCGTCGGTATTTTTTTTTTTTTTTTTTTAGTATTTTATTTTATTCCTGAGTCAAATGTGAGTGTTCGAGGTGTTTGGTCAACAGTTATGGTCAAATGTGAGTGTTCGAGGTGTTTGGTCAACTATTAGAGTCAAATGTGAGTGTTCGAGGTGTTTGGTCAACAGTTATGGTCAAATGTGAGTGTTCGAGGTGTTTGGTCAACAGTTATGGTCAAATGTGAGTGTTCGAGGTGTTTGGTCAACTATTAGAGTCAATGTGAGTGTTCGAGGTGTTTGGTCAACAGTTATGGTCAAATGTGAGTGTTCGAGGTGTTTGGTCAACAGTTATGGTCAAATATGAGTGTTCGAGGTGTTTGGTCAACTATTAGAGTCAAATGTGAGTGTTCGAGGTGTTTGGTCAACAGTTATGGTCAAATGTGAGTGTTCGAGGTGTTTGGTCAACAGTTATGGTCAAATGTGAGTGTTCGAGGTGTTTGGTCAACAGTTATGGTCAAATGTGAGTGTTCGAGGTGTTTGGTCAACTATTAGAGTCAAATGTGAGTGTTCGAGGTGTTTGGTCAACAGTTATGGTCAAATGTGAGTGTTCGAGGTGTTTGGTCAACAGTTATGGTCAAATGTGAGTGTTCGAGGTGTTTGGTCAACAGTTATGGTCAAATGTGAGTGTTCGAGGTGTTTGGTCAACTATTAGAGTCAAATGTGAGTGTTCGAGGTGTTTGGTCAACAGTTATGGTCAAATGTGAGTGTTCGAGGTGTTTGGTCAACAGTTATGGTCAAATGTGAGTGTTCGAGGTGTTTGGTCAACAGTTATGGTCAAATGTGAGTGTTCGAGGTGTTTGGTCAACTATTAGAGTCAAATGTGAGTGTTCGAGGTGTTTGGTCAACAGTTATGGTCAAATGTGAGTGTTCGAGGTGTTTGGTCAACTATTAGAGTCAACATTCATTATCAAAATATTCTAAGACTAATAAATAAATACAAAATACCCTAATCTGTTTCATATCCACTAATATCTATAGGTTCATCATCGCTATTAACCTCTATTTGTTGTTCTTCATCACCATATTCTTCCCCCGTGTCATCTTCGATTTCCTGGTTTGCATCAATAACCATTTCAAAAGCCATCTCAATACGAAAATGAGCTGGGTCAATCTCGATCTCCTCAGTAGTTGCCAAGTTCTCCGGTTCGGAAACCGTCTCACTGTTACCCAATGGAATAGTAATGCTCTCGTTGTTAGTAGGTAGTGATTCCGAACCCCATAACTCGGGATTCCATCCATGACGATCATTTATTTCCCAAACGGCTTTCCAACCGTTCATTGATTTCTTCGCACTAATCTCGTCAATGTAGAATACTTTCTTGGCTTGCGATGCTAAAATGTATGGTTCGCCTTCCCACTCAAAGTTTGTTGTGTTAATAAAGGTTACCCCATGTTCTGTCCTCGATCCAGCCATTTTGTACCACTTACAAACGAATAAGACAACTGAAAACCCTTTAGTGTAATGAACCTCCAATATTTTCACTAATTCTCCATAACATGGACGATCTTCGTACGTGGTACAAACTCCGTAATCCTGCGTCACTCTTTTTTCTCCTTTACCCTTAGTTACCCACTTGACACCATTCACGACACATGAATCATATCTATCCACCGCACCGAAATACATGCTAGCCAAGGATACCATCTCAGTGGTAGCTAATGCATTACCTGCCTCTTTCATCCCGTGAACCTGTCATACATAAATAATACTAATTAAGATCTTTGACGATGGTATGTTTAAACCAACGTCTAAAGTACATACCTTATCCAAAAACCAACTATTAAACCTTTGACGATGCATAATCTCTATTTCATCATCCGTTCCCGTAAGTGTGGACTTGTGTTCACTAAAATCACAAATGAATATAAATAAGTTAATATATATATATATATAAATATATAAATATATATATATATATATATAAATATATAAATATATAAATATATATATATAAATATATAAATATATATATATATAAATATATAAATATATATATAAATATATAAATATATAAATAAATATATAAATATATAAGTAAACGTTACTTACGTCCTATATGGTTCGAGTTCGTCGCAGTTATTCAAAATATACCAACTAACGTGCTCCTTCTGAAGAGCTGGTAAAGCACCTGACTCTTTCTTGCCAATCGGAGTACACTGAGAATTGAAAACTGATAGCTCTTTTGGTTCTGGCAGTTGTTCGTTGTATCTACCTGGATCGTTGAACTTTGTTTTTTCTTCACTAAGATACCGTGATATGAAAGTCAACGTCTCTTCCGCCACATAACCCTCGGCTATGGAACCCTCAGGCCTAGCCGGGTTTCGAATATACTCTTTCAACTTCTACAAATACCTCTCAAACGGGTACATCCACCGCATTTGAACCGGGCCCCCTAACAACGCTTCATCGTATAAGTGAATCACTAAGTGGATCATGATATCAAAAAACGCGGGAGGTAAGATCATTTCTAACTTGCACATCACTTCAACCACTTTCGCCTTACCCTCCACCAACTTCTTCCTACTCAGATTCTTGTTACAAACGACTCTAAACACGTTAACTAACCCAATAATTGCGTCGCTAATCGATTTATCATCTAGAAGCCCAGGGAGACAACAAATAAAAAGGTACTGCATCATAACATGACAATCATGCGATTTCATTCCAATGATCTTCCCCGTATCGGCTTGAACGTTATTCCTCATACTAGACGCGAATCCATCGGGAAACCTCTGTACCTGTAACCACTCAAGGAACAACTTCCTCTTCTCCGCTGACAACGTATACTTTCCACGTTTTAGAATCGTTTTCTTTCCTACTGTTGCCAACCACAATTCTTTCCTGAATTTCATTTCCTTAAGATCCTCCCGCGCCTTAACATTATCTTTGTTTGGTTTCCCATCGACTGCTATAACTGTACAGAGAAGAGCATCACACACGTTTTTCTTGCAGTGCATGACATCAATGTTATGCTTCAACAAATTTGCGGACCAATAAGGTAAACGATAGAATATACTCTTTTTCTTCCAATTCGTCTGGCGAGGACCTGTAGTCTTCGTCACCTTGCCTCCAAAATCCTTGTGTTTGCCGGGAAACACAATGGGAAGACCATCTAACTGTGTCTGAATACTAGCTGGACTATATTTCTTCGGTCGCTTAGTAAAATTGGTTTTCGGGTACGAAACCTTATCTGATCTAAACCGATGTCCGAAGGGTAACCAACGTCTATGGTCAAAGTAAACCACACCTTTTTTTACACCCAATGACGGTGTGGAATCCATGCATTCCGGGCAAGCCATGTAACCTTGACCCGACCATCCTGAAGTGTATGACCGAGCGGGGAAATCATTGGTGGTGGACAACAGACAAACCTTCATAGTAAACTCTTGTTTTGTATGGGCATCATACGTAAGGATCCCTGTACTCCACAACTCGTCCAACTCATCTATCATAGGGCGGAGGAAAACATCCATGTCCTTACCGGGCGAACGAGGACCCGGAATCAATAAACAAAGCTGAAAAGTGGTTTCCTTCATGCATACCCACGGTGGCAAGTTGTAGACTGTTAATATAACAGGCCACATGCTATACGAGTTGTTTTGCATAGAGAAAGGACAAAACCCGTCGATACCGAGACCCAAAAAAACATTACGAGGTTCGCTAGCAAACTCAGGGTGTAGCGCTGCAAATCTCTTCCAACTATCACCATCAACAGGATGACGCAACACATCCGGATCGGCACTCTTACCGGTATGGTGCCAAATCATGTCTTCAGCGGTGTGCTTTGAAGCGTATAGTCGCTGTAACCTGGGAGCAATCGGAAAATAGCGGAGCTTCTTATGTGGTACTTTGATACCCTTCTTCGGGTCCCATCTAGACTCGCTACAAACTGGACACTTATCGAGGTCTTTATACTCTTTATAAAATATGGCACAATCGTTCACACAAACATCGATGGTAATATACCCCATACCCAAGCTTTTCAACTTCTTGTTGCATGAATCATACGAATCGGGCAAGGTGTGAGGTTTGGGCAAAATACGACCAATCAACTCCAATAGCTCGGTGAATGACGTGTTAGTCCACTTGTTCTTAACTTTTATGTGAAGAAGCTTGGCAATGAAGTTCAATGAACTCATCGCATCACAACCCGGATATAATTCTGTCTCCAATTCGTTAAACAGTTTTTCGAAACTACTTGGAATTTCTGCGTCTCTCATCTCGGTGTCACCCTGATGACCGCCAATATCGTAACTGTGTCTCACATCGTCATAAACCTCGGCAATTTCATTAACTATATTCGGAATAGGGTTTTCTTGGGGAATGACAGGCTGCTCACCGTGTTTTATCCAAACCCGATACGACTTCATAATCCCTTGATTATAAAGGTGGTTCGTAACCTTATTAGAGGGTAATCGACGATTATTTTTACAATAGTTACACGGGCAATAAATAAGATCTCCATATTGCGAATGTTGTTTTGCATATGCGATAAAACCCAAAACTCCAACAAGATAGTTTGGATCGAATAAATCCGTAGCATCCATCCAACTCTTATCCGAAGCCATCTCTTTACAACAATTTTAGATAACTAGACAACTACATTCATATGAAAATAAAATAAATAATTATTACAACCCAATTGATAAAATGGAAAAAAAAAATTACAACACAATGGCTTGAATATGAATACAAACCAATAAATAAATAAAATTACATCACAAATAAATAAATAAAATTACATCACAAATAAATAAATAAAATTACATCACAAATAAATAAATAAAATTACATCACAAATAAATAAATAAATAAAATTACAACACAATAAATATATAAACAATTTCACATAAATAAACACACAAATACAAAAATATATGAAACATAATATATGAAATAAATGAATGTATGCATGATTTATACACAATATATAACAAGACAATCAAAAAATATACAAACTAATAACCTTTATATATCAACTAATACACAATTCAAAATTCATGCATAAAAAAAAAATTAAAAAGTTTGAAATTTTAAGAAAATACCTTGAATTGGTGGAAGAAATTGGATATTGATTATGAAGTCTTAACCTTGATAATGTAATAATAAGCCTAAACCCATAATATTGCAAGAATTAAACCATATATGATCATAAAAAAAAAAATCAAGAATTTACCTAATCTTTGTAGATGAAATTGTGTGTTGATGATGCCCCACCTTGATTACAAGCTTGCAAATGTTTAGAGATGAATTGGAGAAGGTATTGCAAAAAAATTGGATGAGTTTGGTTGATGTTTTTGGAAGAAATTGGGAGAAAAAAATGGGGTTTTTGGGGTTTATGGAGAAAAAAATACAGGTTGTTCGCATATATGCACGTCAAGTTTACCGACGACACGTAAAGTCGTCGGTAAACTGGAAGTGTCGTCGTTAAAAACATGGGTTTAACGACGACTTCAGCAACTGTCGGTAAGTTACCGACGACAAACCTAAGCCAAAAAATAAAAAAAATAAAAAATTAATAACGACGGCGTTTTGTCGTTTACCCGCGACAACAGTCGTCGGTAAATTACCTGCGACCTGTTTCTCGTGGGTAAGGTGAAGTCGTCGGTAAATGGCAAAAGTTTACCGACGACTTTACGTGTCGTCGGTAAACTGTCGTGGGTAAATCCCCGATCTGTAGTAGTGTTTAGTCAGTTTCGCTTGACTAGCCCCCTATCTTTATGATTTTATTTACAGTCTTTTATTGTTAAACTAAAACAAACAAAACCATGCAGTGTATATGAGAATTAGTTGGTACTTAAATTGAGATATGACGTTGAGCTAGAAAGCTGAAAGTTCAAGGTGCTTATCTTACTATTTCTTGTTTGTGAGGTTTCAATTAACAGACTGATTTTTTAAGTTTTTAAGTGTTTATAACTATATTTGGTCATCTGAATTCTTCATGTATTCTTTTACTTGTTCAGTTTTTCAGCTCTTTGCCTATTATCTTATGAATGTGTTAATCTGAGAATTTTTCTTATTGCTTGATGAGATTTTAGTCTTTTGAAATTAGGAATAGACAAGAAATTTTAATATGATATTCAGCCATTGGTCTTTGGTTCAATATCTAACGTACCAATTGATGAGAGATTTTTTTTTTGTGCAATACACATCATATCAATGGTGATTATGTTAATTATCTTAATTATGAGTTAATTTTTTTTATCATTCAATAAACTTTTGTATATAAGGATCATGTAATACATTGTGATTTTTTTATTTCTCTTTTATGTTATTAAGGATTTTTGTGTAACATGAGGTGTAAAGTTAATCTTTCATATAATTTTCTGATATTGAAAGTGTAATAATAAATTATATTTTTTAATTGAGGATATTTAATGATGTGTGAATGTAAGTATGAAATGGATGAATTTTCACGTCCTTACTATACCGGACTATTGCTCTTAATCCATTTTATATACTCTAAATTTTTTATAGTGCCTTTAGACGCGGGTTATATCTAGTAGTACCATAAATGACTTGAATTTTGAATTATAATAGTAGTGTCATAAATGATTGTCGTGGTGACATTAATAGATATGGTAGTGGCTTTGATGGTTGTGGTCTTCAAAGCAGTGTTTATGACTTTAATTCTTGATACCTTGTATTATTTGATGGTTCAAAATTTTGTTAAAAGTGTGATGGTGGTTGTGGCGTTAAAAGCAGGGTCGATTGCAGTTGCGTGATGACATCACAAAGAGAGAATGTAGGGTTGATGTTATAGGGGTGATGGTGGCCTTTAATTTAGAAATGTAATATTAAAATGTATTAGAAAATTCATCAATTGGATTGTTAATTTTCTTTTATATTTTAAATTATAAAAGATATATGAAAAAATTCATCAATCCAGTGAAATTTTTATATTTTGAATTTTGAAAATAGTTAAGAAAAGATATTGTTAAATACAAATATATTTTGGGTTATATTTGTTAATTGATTTTGTAATTCATTAGTTTGGTACAAATTAGGAAGCTTACGAACAATTTTCACTTCTACATTGGTGTTGACTTAATGGGTTAACTTACTGTATAATTTACACTAAATTCTTGCTGAAACTCCAATAACCAGCCTTATGAAACTGCAACAATTGTTCTCGAAGCTATATACCACCAAAATAGGGTAAAAATTGTGGCTAAAAAAATCAAGTATTAGAAACGACAAATTCGTCGCTTATTAACTGAAGAACTCGTCCCTAATGATACCCACATTAGCGGTGATAATTTTCATCCCTAATGATAACTTGATCATTAGAGACAAATGTTCTTATTTTACCCTTTATAATTTTCATTGACGCCGATAAACTAGGGACGACTCTTTACCGACAACATGTCATCGCCAATAAGAAGTGTGTATCTTTAGGGATGAAATTACCTATCTTTAGAGATGGCACGTCTCACTAGCCCATTATGTAGTAGTCTCAATAGTGAAAGGTTTACATTTCAACAACCTTATAATATGGTCCACTCTACTTGCAGGGATTATACTAGTAAAGGTATCGTGAGATATAATCCTGGTTTGGACACCGAACAAAAAAATTGGTTACAAAAAGTTGTCATAACATCACTTGTAAAGCCAATATTTTATAATAATATCTGCTATTTCCTTCATCTTTAATAAATATCACTATTATTAAAGATAGTTACCTATAAAATGCTGTCATTTAAAAAAAATTATATTTTTTTTAATTAAATATTATAATTTATATTCTCCATAAATATTCAAAAATACAGATATTTTATAAAGGATATATTAATAATCACATGAATAATAAATTTCAATTTTTAGTTTATAAAAAATAACAAACTTAACAACCTTTTAAGGACTGTAATACTAACACATGTAGAGATAAATAATGAATGCATATACAAAATAGTGTCTAACAAAAAATAATGTAGAAATAAATTTCATACAAATTATTCAATCTCCGCGGGGCCAAATCTCATTCAAATAGTCTAAAGTGTAACAAATAAGGAAAGGAAATAATTTTACAAGGTAATCCTAACAATAAAAACAGTATCTCCAATTTTATTGATATTTCAAACTAAAAAGTCGTTTACACATCTCAAATCATCATCATCTCCTTAAGATCATCAACTTCAATCTCTTCATCCCTGCATTCTTCACTACAAAATGAAGAATTACCCCTAAAAAAACCATATATAACCAAATTTTAATTATCTCTCAAAAATTTAGTTGTTGAAACAAAGATTAATTCAAATTGTGAATTCGCTCTAAATTTCTAACTCTTCACCAATTTTTACAAATACACTAGCAATAAATGATATTAGAAGTAAAATAATTCTAAAATTAAAACAAAAATTAAATAGAGATTTTAGAGCGAACCTGTACATATAAATGTCCTTTCCTTCAAGAGATTTGTTACAAGTCATACAAAACTTCATGAACTTGTCTTTGAGATAAGAAGTTTGGTTGACAATGCACTTTCTCGGCTTGATATTTGGCAAGATTGGTTGTTGGCTGTTTTTCTCCCGGAAATATTGTAGCTCATTCGAAGGTAAAACAATATCCCTCTTATTAAACATGTGATAGTATTTCGGTTCAATTAAACAGTTGTATCCTTCACCGTGTTGTAAATCTGCTAGCTTAAGAACTCCTATAGCTCCATGAGTTTTACAAATAGCTACTTGGTCTAGACCACCTCTAACCATGTTGAGTCTAATAGTGCCGGAAGCTACAGTAATGGTCGTCATAATCTTCACAACCCTTCTGATTGATGGGGCTTTTCCTGCACGGCCGTAGATAGTGTCCGAGACCATAACGAAAGGTGATACCCCATCCTTTTCAATTTTCAGGAATTGAACAGGATAACTAACACTAAATAGAATAGGTTTTTCAGAAACTTGGTTAAGAGAAGTGTTTGAGAATTGTAATTTAAGATCTTGTCTAAAAAAGATGGTATTTAGTTGGGGTGGTGCATTTTCACCATTTAACGATTCCAGGGTGCTTAGTCCCACTGCCTTAGAAAATTTCACAGGGCTTCCAATCTTGGAACTTGATTTAAATCTCGAAAAGAAGTTTAGGTCTAGTTGAGGGACTAAAAAAGCTATTTGATAGTAGATCATGGTGGTTGATTTAACTTTAATTTTCCTATAACAAATTTAAAAGAATCTTTAAAATTGGAAAATGAACTGAAGAAATTAAGGCCACTTACATTATTTAAGGAAATCTATACATTGTACATAGACAATTATTAGCCAGGATGTACAAAACTGTTCATACCATTGAAAACAAGATATCAAACCACGGAATATAACCATTTATACTAATGTGAGAATTCCTCAAGCTATGAACAATTTATTACGGGAAATGATGAATCTGAGAAAAGAATAAGATTCACCAATCCCTTTTCGGACTTGAAGTAAGAACAACTTTTGAAACTAGTAATTAACATAGAGAGAGATATCAGATATTTAAAAGATTCATATTTTAATCAAGAATTTTTTTTATGAAGGCTAATGTATTGCATTCTTTCCTAGCACCACCCCTGAAGAAAAAGCTAGTTACAGAATCCTCCAAATTAGGTAAATATGTATAGTTAAGTCTAAACAAAACAAAATCAAAATATATATCAATAGTTCATGTTGAGGCAATCAAAGTTTTTAGTAATCACAAAGCTGATATTGAGAATTAACATCAAGAAAATTAAGAACATATCAGACAGACAAACACACATATATATGGTGAGAGCACCTTAAAAATTAAAATGAACTAAAAGCATTTTGAATTTCAAATGATCAGAATATATACAAGAACATAATTTTTTTAGAACAGCCATGTTATAAATCTACACAGTAATACATAAATAGACAATATTTATTTTTTGTGTATATGTAGTAAAGAAGAAGATGGTATGCTTACTTGAAATTCTCAGATTTCTATCTCCTTGGCTAGTGAATTCCATCGTGTGTGCGCATATATATGTTGCTACTGTCATCATTACACCTTTTTTTTTCTTGGGTCCACACCACCTAATTCTATCAACATTGTAATTTTACTTTACAGATCATCTCCTACACACATTTAGACATGACTAAATTATTAAAAATATGATTATTAATTCACCAAACGGTTTAAATTTGATTTTTTCCACGCGAGAAGAGATTATAATCCACATGGAAAGCATGAAGTGTTTTTTTTAAAATAAAGACAAAAACTGTGACAAGGAAATGGATATGGTGGTTTACGGATTTTGTTTTTTACCTATCGATAGTAGATGATGTTTAAACTTTTTAAAAGCTTATGGTGAGCCGGTCAGAGGTAGGGATACAATGCCGAAATATTTAAATCATTATATTGTAACTATTCCTATAAACACTAATCCCATAGTTTTAAGATATTTTAGGATTATTATGTGTATATCATTAATTATTCAGTGAGCTCAAAATCCAATACTTAGAGTTTTGTAGTAATGAAGCTTAAACCAAGTTGAAAGAAAAGAGAATAAAGATTAGTTTTCTAATAATAATACTATTGTGGACGCTTGATTAAATTTTATTTAATTTAGAAATAATGATTAATTAATAGAATTAATTCTATGCTCTCGTGCCTAAGGTGGGCCAGAACATATATCTTGTCGTCTAGCTAGCTTCACCGTGTATCTTAACAGGATCTTATACGTATTTCCACTTAATTTATCATTACACCTCATTTGTTTCCTAGGTCCACCTAACCTAACTCTAGCTACCAACATTGTAATTTAATTTTGTAAAATATATGTCTCGCACACATTTAATCATCTTTAAATTTTAAGAAAATTTATCACTAATTCCATATGAGGAGAGATTATAATCCGAGTGAGAAGTATTAATTGCTTTTATTTTTGTTTAAATTAAAGACATTAACTGTGACTAGGAAAGGTATAAGGTGGTTACTGATTTGTGTTTTATCTCTCGTTGTACAAGATGTTTTAACTTTTGAGAGATACTAATGATCTTGTCTGAGTAGGGGTTAATGCTGAAAAATATTCAAATAATTATTTTGTGACCATTTGTGTAAGCAATAATCTTGTAATTTTAAGATATATTCGAATAATCCAGTGAATATATCTAATGATTCAGTTAGCTCAGAATCCGAACTTAGAGTTTGTAGGAATGAAGCTTAAACAACACTGGAAGGAAAGAGATGAAATATTATTTTAAAAATAATAATACTATTGTGGATGTTTAATTAAATTAGACTTAACAAATTAATAATGATTATTCAATAGAATTAGTTCTATGCGCTCCTACCCAAGGTGGGGCCGAACATATATCTCGTTGTCTAGCTAGCTTCATCAGTGTCTTAACAGGGTCATATGTATATTTCCACTGTCATCGTTACACCACGTTTATTTCCTAGGTCCACATCACCTAACTCTAGCTAGCTACATTGTAATTTAATTTTATAAAACAATTTTATTTACAGATTTAATCATAACTAGATTATTATAAGTTTGACCATTAATTCAGCCAAACCTGCTTAATTTTGGTTGTTTATCGTGTGGAATTGATTTTTTTTAATTTAAAGAAAAAAAGCCGTGACAAGGAAAAACATATGGTTTTTACGATTTCTTTTTTGTTACCTCTTGATGATAGATGATGCTTTAACATTTGAAAACTTTTTCCAAGCTGGTTTGGGTGGAGATACAAATCTGATATAAATTTATATAATTATTTTGTAATGGTTTGTATAAACACTAAGCCCTTAATTTTATGATGTTTATCATCATGGGAAGATTTCTAATGATTCGGTTATCTCAAAGTCGAATACTTAGAGTTTTGTAGTAGTCAAGATTAAACAAAATTGGATAAAATATTATTATCGTAATAATAATACTAATGTCGACTTTTGATTGTTTCGCTAATGTCGAATTTTTTATAAATGATAGTTTTTGGCCAAACAATTTTTTAAGATTTATTACAAATAATTTGTAGAAACGACTCAAAAAAAATCACAATTTAGAATTTTTTTACAAAATACATCAAATTAAAATATTTAATTTAAAATATGATTTAATCCAAGCACGTGTCTAACAAGTTTACTTTAGATTAATAACTGTAAAATGAATTAGAAAGAACTAACACTAAATTGATAATAGAATTTCTCGATGTTTAATAAAAAATTATAGAAAATAAATATTTATTTAAAGGGCCCACTGTAAAGTTTCATTTTGGGCCACAAATATGTCACGACCCGCCTTAAACACATCATGGTCAAAGTAAATAGAAACGAGACAGGATTTTAGTCAGTTTCAATTGACCAGCCCTATCTCTATGACTTTATTTACAGTCTTTTATTATTAAACTAAAACAAACAAAACTATGAACTGTATAAGAGAATTAGTTGGTACTGAAATTGAGATATGTCGTTGAGCTAGAAGGCTGAAAAGTTCCAGGTGCTTCTCTTCTTCTTCTTCTTGTTTGTGAGGTTTCTATTAACATATTGATTTTTTAAATTTTTAAGTGTTTATAACTCTATTTGGTCATCTTAATTCTTCATGTACTCTTTTACTTGTTTAGTTTTTCGGCTCTTTACCTATTAGCTTATGCGCGTCAATCTAAGAATTTTTCTTGTTGCTTTATGCGATTTTTAGTCTTTTGAAATCAAGAATAGACGAGAAATTTTAATTAATCATGAAATTTTTTAGATCTGGTTTAATTCATTTTTTTGTTTTTTTTTTTACTAAAATGAAGGATTCTTTCTCTCTTTTTAAGTGTAGATACTTGGAAAAAATGCAAAAACATTGTTCTTGTTCTCTGTCTAGCAAATATGATTTTCTCTCTATCTCTCATCGGGAGTGGGGCCAGAATATTCTGTTTCGAGTGCAAGGGGTCTACTTTTTTTTCTGAATAATTGTACTATAAATCCATAAAATATTACTATATGTATATGCATTATTTTTGTTTAATTAATTATTCTAATAGTTAATATATTTTAAAAAACACAGTATATTATTATAGAAAATAATATATTCATACCAAATAAAATATATCTAAGACTAAGGAATAAATTAATAATTTGGAAGGGCCAAGTGCAGATTCTACAAATTTTGGGGGAAATTATGTAATAATATGTGTATAGGTATTTGTATTATTTTTGTTAACTTAATTACTATATTAGTCCATATTTTATGAATAAAACACAAAATTTATTATATAAAATTAATATTCATACCAATAATATATATCAAACCTACTAAGAAATAAAGCTATTCTAAAAAAATTTGGGAAGAAATAAGGTATTAATCTATGTAAATATAAAAATTCTTCAATAACATTTTTAGTCTTTCAAACCAGAAATAAAATAAGTCATAAACTTTTCATATTTAAATCTTTCTTATCTTGTTTCTTTGTTTTTTTTTTTTTTTTTTGAGTACATGAGAGAGCCACTTTGGGCTCGGAGTCATTTCGACTCCAATGAGATTCGATCCCAGGACCTCTTGGTCTCTGCGGAGTAGCCTAACCACTAGGCCAACTATCTATCTCGTTTTATTTAACCTATAATGAAGTATTCTTTCTCTCTTTTTTAAGTGTGGATACATTGCAAAATGCAAATATATCCTGCTTACTATTTTCATAGCTTTATGTATTTTATAATATAAGATTATACATGTATATATGCAAAGATTTCATCATAATTATAGTAAATATATCTCTCTCTCATGTACATCTGGTGGGGCCAAGGTTTTCTATATAGCGTGTAAGGGGCCTACCCAATTGTATTATAAATCCTTAAATTATAAAAAAAATGTATTACAGGTTTCTATATTATTTTTCTTGAATTAATTACATTATTAGTCCATATATATTTTTTTAAAACATAGAATTTGTTATACAAAAAACACTATTTTTTCCAGTAAAATAAATTGAACCAAGTAAGAGGTAAATTAATACTTTGGTAGGACAAGTACAAATTCTTAAACTTTTGACGGAGATAAGGTAATTATATATTTTTTGACACAGGGTGAAAAATAAAATGAGAAATCTAGTGGGCCATGTTTATTTATAGTTTAAAGAATAAAGCGAATTATATCCTATCTTGATCTTCATTCAAGTAACAGATGGGAATTTAATCGTGTACTTAAGTTTGTATCTCCAACACTAATTTTAGAATTATATGTCTTTAGAAATGTTTTCTGCAGTATTAAACATTTGTTGTTTCTTATATAGGTACGTTTAAAGTTTCTTGATTCATTTTGCATCGCATATGGATGTTAATTATCCCCAAAAAGATATTGCATGCACGACGGTTTTGGAACATCCAATAATCAAAACCTTATGAATGTTCATCTTTTTAAAGATGGTGATGATCATCCAAATGTTGCGGATGAGGTAGACTTTATTGACCTATTATCCAGTGGTGACGCAGATGAAGAAGTTAACCAGATGGGATTAGCTCACTGGCCAGGGCCTTGGTCTACCAATCTAGTGGTGCAGGTTCGAACCGAGTCAATGACTCCGAGTCCAAAGTGACTCTCCTATGTAACAAAAAAAAAAGATGAGGAAGTTGAGAAGTATGAGTTGGTGCCTCGAGTGACAGCTCTATCAGTTATCCATGCTGCATCAACTCAGCCTCGCAGTGTAAGAAAGAAACGTACAAACTGGACAGAGGTAGAAACCTTTCACTTGTTGGATGCTTGGGGTGATAGGTTTGGGTACACAAAGAAAAGGATTGAATTTTGGGAATGGCTAGAAATTGCGGAGAAGGTATCCAGGAAGTCGGAAATTAAGATATCTGCTGTCCAATGTCAATACCGGGTAGACACACTTAAAAGATTATACATAAAAAAGAAGGCGAAAATAGGGGAGACTGAGAGTGCCTCAACTGATTGGGTGTACTATAGGAAGATGGATCTTCTACTATCACCTTCACCTTCGCAGCAAGTTCCCCCAATTTCCCATGGACCGGACCCTGAGGAACATGTAGATGATAGCAACTCCTGGGGTAAGATTATGCAGGAGACCGTCGACCTTCAGAAAATGAGGATGGTTGCTGTTAGAGAGGTTGAACAAGCCAGGAAGCAAATCCTGGAGAGAGGTGTAGAAGAAATGCGGAGTCTGTATGATAATAGAGCTTAAAATAGTTTTCCTACTAATATATTTATTTTAGTTTAATGTAATCGATTATTAACTTTTTCAGTTGTGCCTCTTTTAGTTTCATAATCATAACTAATTCCATTATTTGTTATGTGCACTTCTCAATTACCAAATTTGAGTATAATACTTTATAATTGGGATTAATCGTGAGCATAAGTCTTAACTTTAACTTCTTTTTTTTCACCAAACTCCTTCAAGAAGATATACATTAATTTCAAACAAATAGTAAGACATTAAAGATATTATGTCATTTATACATACAAATTTACCTATATCCAGAATAACTTGATAACAACTGGACATTTATTTCGAGAAGTTCTTCAAATCGTAATTTGATTTGTCAATAAATATATATTCAAAGATTGTGAAAGAGTGTATATGGGGGATTTTAATTGTTTCTTATATAAAATGTTGCATTCCAAATACTGCTGAAGTTCGGCTATTTATGAGTAGTATATTTCTTTTTTCTAATGTCAAAAGGTTTTGAATTTAACATTTTTGTGGTAAAAAATCCATATATAGATCTACTCTAACAAGATTTAACTATAGTAACTTTAATTACATACATAGACCTCTTCAACTATCCGAAAAAGTTATATATAACTGAAGACTGTCACATCAAATCATATTCAATCCATCATTCAAATCATTAAGGAGGAGGATTTATACTCTCTCTTCTTGAGCTAGAATTCTCATATTAAGTGCACATTTAATTAGGATTTGAAACCAAAGATAAATTTTTGGCTACAAGACCAAAAGATTGGAATAGCTTTATACATATGGAGGAGGCAAGAGTATTATCCATGATATTGGTAGCCAAGAGTGTCACTCTGAAATCCTCTCTTCTCTCTACTAATTTTAAAATTCATAATTCATTATCTTTTCCTCATTTTTTTTATCATCTTCTTTAAAAATTTATCAAATGACAAATAAAATATTGCCTCGATTAAAATAATTTGTTTATATGTATGTGCTTATATCTACCCTCTGAAATTCTGTAATTCCTTTAACAATATATCTATAAGTTCATATATTTACTAGGATAAATCATGTATCTAAAGATACTAGACAAAATTTACTTCTTTCTCTTAAATAAATTAGTGTGAAAAATTAACTTAAAAAATCAGGATTCATATTTTATAATCCATTGTTTCATAATTAATTATGCAAAATTCAGAATTAATAATAATAAACTATTTTAATCTTACCACATTAATACTACTCAAATTCAAATTTGAACTTGATTTCGATAAAGATAAAATGAGTAGGATATATTGTAATATAAACTTTTACAATTATGTAAGTGTAGAATAACAAATATTATCTTACCAAAGATCAGTTATGTTTGAATTAAGGACGGGATTCTCTTCGCTTGAAAAGAATATCAGCTATGTTTGACTTAAGCAAAACTCGAAGATCAATTATATAAACTTAAACAAATGTAGACACCGTAAGACATCTATCGGACACAAATTATCTGAATGTATACATAGTTGATCTCCTAAAACATAAACTATAGGTTTTTAGCCAACCTATAATTTATGTCAATTATCAGGAGAGAAAAGGATATGGGTGTGTTTTCTACTCTCTTATCTTTCAACCCAATCTACATTAATTGAACAGAGTAGTGAATTTTAATTAAATCCTATGAACTGGTATGTATGAGTCTAAATTCTATAATAGTAGATCAGTCTAATGCTTTAGACTTGTTTAAGTGAACACGAAAAACCTAGATATGCCCATAAAATGCTTTATCAATCTCAAAAGATCAGTTTAGCACTGAAATGCAATATTCTATATACACCTAGTGTAACTGACTTAGGTATTCTCTGCTCAATACTTATCTGACTTCTAGCACAAAATTTAGAAGGTGTAGACCATTTAATCCTCACAAAAAGATCATCATGCATCATCATAATAAGCTGGTACAATTTTACAAAGAAAAAATTCATTTACATGATCAAAGATATCTATCTACACCAGGGACTCTACTATGATTACTAACATCAAATCCCTAATACATATGTTTAACATTTGTAAGAGGAATCTTAACATTTTAACTTCGGTATTTGAAATGATTACACTGATTATTTTCATTATTCGGGTTTAATTGATACTCTTCTTTTCCATCTCCTCAACATTTTAGTTGTATTCCTAGAGGCCATGTCTTGATCCTTCTTTTTTACTGTATCTTAGTAGAATTACAGAGTCTTTTCTAAAAAAATCCCGTGGGTTAGATACTATCCAAAATAAACATTTAGAAATCCAAATAAGCACAATATTTCTTTGAAAAGTTTCTATAGATTCATGACATAGAAAAAGTAATTTTGTAATCAGTAATTTATATTTAATACACCGAATAACATTCATTCTCATAAACCTCACATGAATCTTTGAGCCAGTTTACCACAAGTTTTGAACCCAGTTTAACACTGCAAAATCAGACGGTTAACTTTCATTATCAATCTATTATCTTCCCTTTTTATAATCAGAGAACACACTCACCACTGCGTAGCGCCACTAACCACCAGCAAAATAAGGATGGAAATGTGACCACGTTTATTTTTACATGGGTCCAATGTTCTCTCAAAAAAATCATTCAATAAAAAACTCGTAATTAAGTATGCAGACCTCATTCATCAAAGATGTTGCTGCAGTTGAACCTCCAAAGTTGAGTAATCTTCTGAGAATGCTGCAAGTAAGAAATATTGTGATTCAACTACTGCTCATTGAATTCTTTCAGAGACATCTTTTTCAATTTAGTATGAAAGTATACATGAGGTTCGTAAATTTTTCTCTTGTTTTGTTGAAATTGCACTCTAGTAATCTGATAAATAGCAAAAAGGTGAAGAGAGGAAGGAATCGCCTTCTTATAGATTATAGTGGTGTTGTGCACAAGTGTACTAAAATCGAGAAAATATATTGAAATAATTGAACACAAATTAATGCATTCTTTTGTCAGATCATACTTGATAATCTGATATCTAACTGAATGAGTGAACACAATTCTGATAGTCCTTATGTTTAATTTAATGTTGCAAGGACGGTACATAGTCCTTATGTTTAACTAAATAAGTTTGACCACTAATGCAGCCAAACCTGCTTAATTTTGGTTGTTTATCGTGTGGAATTGATTCTTTTTAATTTAAAGAAGAAAAACCGTGACAAGGAAAAATATATGGTTTTTACGATTTCTTTTTTGTTACCTCTTGATGATAGATGATGCTTTAACATTTGAAAACTTTTTCCAAGCTGGTTTGGGTGAAGATACAAATCTATATAAATTTATATAATTATTTTGTAATGCTTTGTATTAGGGCTGCACACAGGTTGGTTAACCGATCCTTAGGGGTAAACTCAATACCTAACTTATTATTCGGTTTTTAATTTATTAAAACCAATATCTATTTTTTTTAAATGAAATCCTCGGGTTGGGTGTTAACGGGTTGGGTTGGTTTAGGGTCGGGTTCGGGTAATGAAAGAACTTAGAGAAACCATTTGAAATTGTTAAAAAAACATACATTAACTTAAAACTTTTCATAAATGGAAAGGTTTCTAAAATAATAAACTTTCTAAATAAAGTAAGTTTGTCAAAATAGTGGGTTTCTTCGTAGTTTCCCATACATAATTCATCTATTACATCACATTGAATTGAATTACATCACATTGAACTGAATTACTGAATTACATCACATTGAATTGAATCAAACACTAAAGCATACAAAATTAGAAATCAAATAAGTTAATCAGAAAACATCACAGCTTGACAATTTGTAACCATAACTTGTGCAAAATCAACAATTTGTACAACTTTGGGTGCAAATGTTGTTGTGAATCCAAAATATGTCCAAAAACAATCCAAAAACCACCTTCCAACTTTTGAATAACCTGCAAATTTGCGAAAACAGGAGAGAAGAATGCAGTCAGATTGTTTGAGCCTCAGAAGGAGTCTCATCATTGACTACAAATATTGTCTCGGATTTTAAATCTTCATTGGCATTAAAACCTTAGGGACATGTTTAGGGACAAGGGACTTATCAAATAACTTACAAGAAACAAAAATCAACTCACTTGTTGCCAACTCAACCTATTATTCAGCTCCTATTTAATCATATATAAACCTTAACTTAATCATTGTAGTAAGGTCAAATGAATTGGGAGATGCATACAAAAGTGTGTTGATTAACAATGTTAACTTGTAAGTTATAAGAATTCAGCTATATACCTTAGGTTATTGGTTTCTAACTTGTTAAAGTGGAGTCTTGCGAGGACTCACTTAACTCGTCTAAGCCAAAATAACCTGCCAAATTTGACAAAACAACAAAAGATCAGTTAGTAAGTAAAATAAACTAGTCAAATAAAAGTCAGAAACCAAGTATTAATGCAATTTTTACCTAACTCAGCCTCCAAATCTTCCACTAACATCTTAGATGTTGTAAGATTAATAGGAAGAGATGTTTTCAACCAATTTTGATTGCAAATAAGTGCCTCAACTGTTTTTGGTGAAAGTGAGCTTCTAAATTGATCAAGTACCCTTCCACTTGTACTAAAGGCAGATTCAGAGGCTACTGTGGAAACAGGTATTGCTAATATATGTTTTGCCATTTCAGATGAGTATTTGAATCTAGAGGCATTATTTTTCCACCAAATAAGAATGTCAAACTCAGAATTCATCTCCTCAACTTCTTCATTTAAATACCTTTGAAGTTCATTACCTTTAGCTACTTGTATTTCTTTCATAAATGATTGAAATCTGCCACCCAAAACAGTTGATTGAGAAGTAGCAGCCACTGCACTACTAGAATTAGGAGCAGCTGATTTTGAATATTGGGCAAACAATCTATCCAAAACATCTTTCACTCTTGCAAGCAAATCAGTTGCTTGAGTAGGTGTATACATAAAATTAAAGTAGCAAGTGAGATACTGCATTTTTTTTCTAGGATCCAAAGCTACTGCAACATACAAAAGTATGTTAATACTCTGAATCCCCCAATATTTCTGAAACTTTGCTTTCATTTTTTCAGCCATTTCTTTCAAGACTTTATCATTTTATTTACATAACTCCTCAATCTTTTCCCATATTATTACTATTTCATCAAAGAACAGATTTGTAGTAACAAAAAGTGTACCACTGAATTTTTTAGTAGAGTTATAAAATAACCTCGGAAACTCTACAAAAGAAGCTGCATTTTGCCAATCAACAAAATTAGAAGGTGGTCTATCAGTGTCCTCGACAAAGAATAATTTAAAGTTGTCATCATGTTCCTTCATCATAGTAAAAACGGTTTCAAACTTCATAGCACTTTCAAGCATTTTATAATTTGAGTTCCATCACGTAGCAACATCAAGGCACAAAAGCGCCTTTGACTCAATAGAACAAGTAGACATTGCCTCTTTAAATGTAAGAGCACGAGATGGGGAAGATCTAACATATCTAACAGCCTCCCGTATATTCTTAATTGAAGAATCCAACTCTATCATGCCTTCCCTTACAATTAAATTTAAGATATGCGCACAAAATCTAACATGTAAGAACTCGTGATTTAAAATAGCCTTTGGTTTATGACCATTTGATTTTACCAAGTATTTTATAGTAACTGTATTAGAAGATGCATTATCCACTGTTAAACACAAATAAGATTCCAACTCCCACTCTTTAAGAATAGATTCGACATATTTCCCAATAGTTTCACCTTTGTGATCCTCCACCATACAAAATCCAATTATTCTTTTTTGTAACTTCCATTCATCATCAATAAAATGTGCAGTTAAACACATGTAATTAAGATTTTTATTTGAAGTCCAATTATCAGTTGTCATACTGATCCTTAAACCCTTCATCAATTTCTTTAACTTAGCCTTTTCTTCCTCGTAAATTGACATACACTTCCTCATAATAGTCATTCTATAAGGTATTTTAACAAATTTGGGTTGCATTACATTACAAAACCGCTTAAATCCAATGCCCTCCACAAATCTGAAGGATAATTCATCAATAATAACCATCTCAGCTAAAGCTTTAGTACAAGCTTCAACTGAAAACGTGTATGGCACCACACCCCCACCATCTGCCTCTCTTTTAAACATCAACTGACTTTGTCCCTCTTCTACAGGGGGTAGAATGGATAATTCTTACACCTCCTATGATTTATATGGTTTAACATGTTTGTAGTACCATGTATTTTAGAATCGGCAGCATAACTTGTGGGACGGTATTTGCATTTGCCTCGTCTTTTATTTGACTCATCGAAAATGGGTTCAAAAACTGTCCAACAATTGTCTATGATTTTCTTAGGCTACTTCGCATCAGGGGGTTTGTTACTAGGGGGAGGATGGTTTTGGGTAAGAGAACTACCCTCAGGGGTTGGTGTTGATGTTGTAATATCAATAATAACCTCATTTTCAGTCTCCATTATTCTGCAAACAACACAACAAACAAGTGTTAGTACTCGCAATAACACAATAAACTAAACTAAACATCTAATACATGAGTCGTTCAAGTGTTAATCAAAAACATCTTGATTGAAATCACAACTGATTTCATACAAGATGTATTTGATTATCACTTAAACAACTCATGTATTACTTGTTCAGTTCTTTCCTTAATTAACACTTATACATTTACAATTGAAAGGAAAAATAAGTGCAAGAAATGTAAGTTGATACCTGTAAATTGTAAATGGAGAAATAAATCAAGCTTTGAACAATCAAATCCAGAACAGGTCCATTAATTTTAACAACAATTGCGAATCATGCAAGAAAATCAAGGGTACATTCTATTATCCAATATTCAAAGCTCAAATAAAAACTAAGTACGCAACAATATTCTGTAACCAAGAAAGCTTAGAAATTACCTTTAAATTGATTAACAAAGCAAGAACATGTCAAACACCAACACCAATTGAACAATAGCGAGACCATGAAAACAAACAAGTTAAACAATCTATTAGCCAATATCAATTATCAAATGAAATTATCACTAATCACAAATTCCATAAATATTAGTAAAAAGCGCTTCGAAGTTCAAAACAGTTGCGAATTACGAATTGAAAAACGAGAAAATCCTTCAATAAACCAATTATTTGTTTCTAAATCAAAACAATTACACAAACACTCGACTAAAATTCAATCGGAATTACAGAAAAGCAAAATACGCACCTTAGGGTTTCGAAAGGGTCTTTTAATGAAGAATAAGCCCACGACGTTCCCTATATAGGCGTCGTCATCCTCCAACCCACGGTCTAAATCTCTAACCATGGTTAGATGATTAAACCCAGAACCCAAAGGACGAGCTTTATCAGAGTAATAAATGTAACCCGTAAAAATAGGTGAGAAGGTATTAATGCGGTGTATAATATCGCTCAAAACGCCGGCGAGATTAGACAGGGAAGGAGAAACGCAGGGCTAGGGGGTAGAGTTTCGAGCGGAAACAGGAGAGAAGAAGAGAGAGGGTGATGTGAGTTGGGTGAGAGAAGAAAGAAGATTACTTTTCGCGTAACGAAAGGGCAAAACCAAAAGGTCGGACTCAAACAGCGTATAGAACACGCCTAACATATTTGTATTAATTTTATATAATTTGTTTATTATATATATATATAATAAAAAAAAGTAATAACGGGTCGCGTTCGGTTAAGCGCGGGTTTGGCTTTGCCAAACCCACCAACCGGCCCAATACCCAAATAATTTATTCTTTTGGCCCAATGGGCTCGGGTGGGGCTCGGTTTGGGTTTTTTCGGGCCAATTCGGATAAATCGGTTTGGCGGGTTTGAGTCTCGTGTGTGCAGCCCTAGTTTGTATAAACACTAAGCCCTTAATTTTATGATGTTTGTAGAATCGTCATGGGAAGATCTCTAATGATTCAGTTATCTCAAAGTCGAATACTTAGAGTTTTGTAGTAGTCAAGTTTAAACAAAATTGGATAAAATATTATTATCGTAATAATAATACTAATGTCTACTTTTGATTGTTTTGCTAATGTCGAATTTTTTATAAATGATATTTTTTTGCCAAACAATTTATTAAGATTTATTACAAATAATTTGTAGAAACGACTCAAAAAAGATTATAAGTTAGAATTTTTTTACAAAATACATCAAATTAAAATATTTAATTAAAAATATGATTTAATCCAAACACGAGCCTAACAAGTTTACTTTAGATTGATAACTGTAAAATGAATTAGAAAAAACTAACACTAAAATCGATAATAGAATTTCTCAATGTTTAATAAAAATTATAGAAAATAAATATTTATTTAAAGGGCCCACTGTAAATTTGCATTTTGGGCCACAAATATGTCAGGACTCGCCTTAAACACATCACGATCAAAGTAAATATTTATTTACAGTCTTTTATTATTAAACTAGAACAAACAAAACTATGCACTGTATAAGAGAATTAGTTGGTACTGAAATTGAGATATGCCGTTGAGTTAGAAAGCTGACAAGTTCCAGTTGCTTCTCTTCCTCTTCTTCTTCTTCTTCTTCTTCTTCTTCTTCTTGTTTGTGTCAATCTAAGAATTTTTCAGTTGTGCCTCTTTTAGTTTCATAACAATAACTAATTCCATTAATTGTTATGTGCACTTCTCAATTACCAAATTTGAGTATAATACTTTCACTACTCCCGCACAAGTCTCTAGCGACTAAATTTCTTGCGACTACAGGATGTAGTCGCTAAAGATGGAAGCATTCTCGACTACAAATCTCTAACGACTACATGGTATGTTTCGCGACTACCAAGTAGTCGTTAATAATTTTTGCTTTTTTCGACTACAGGTTGTAGTCGTTAATAATTAGTAAGTAGTCGTTAATGGGTTTTAGTATTTTTTAATTATTTTCCCACTGCCAACGTGTAGTCGCTAGAGTCATGATCATTTAACGACTACTTCATGTAGTCGTTAGTAGTAATTTCTAACGACTACTGTTGACTATTTGCCGACTACACGTGTAGTCGCGAGTAGTGTAGCGTGTTTTCCAACAGTGACTTGCGAATTGCTTTACCCAATACACCATTATTTTATAATTTCTCTTTCTTTCTCTCAAATCTCTCCCAATTTTTTTCCAATTCATCATTAAAAATTATTTCAACACTTGGAAAAGCTTTCCCGGTTCAATCATCAAGTGGGACCGCCTCAATTATCAATTTTTATTTCCAAACTTGCCCAAAAGTAGGTATTTTTTGTTCCATAAAACTCTTTCAATATATCTTTTACTTTCATTCAATTGTGTAGTAAATGTTAAATAGTATCACTTATTAGGTATTTCAACACGTGGGCAAGCTTTCCCGGGTCAAACATCAACGTGGGGCCGCCTCAATCATCAATTTTTCATTCCAAATTTGCCCAAAAGTAGGTATTTTTTGTTCCATAAAACTCTTTCAAATTTCTTATACTTTCATGCAATTGTATAATAAATGGTAAAATATTATCACTTATTAGGTATTTCAACACGTGGACAAGCTTTCCCGGGTCAAACATCAACGTGGGACCGCCTCAATTATCAATTTTCCCTTCCGAATTTGCCCAAAAGTATGTGTCTTTTTCATCCTTTCCTTATTTGATTACAATTCTATAGTTAATGCTAAATATATAATATCATTATGTATATATCTATAATCATTTATTAATTTCATGTGAATTATAAATAATTATATTAAGTATATATATATATATATATATATATATATATATATATATATATATATATATATATATATATATTTGTATGGGGCAACGCCCAATTAATTACGCGGAGAAGGTAAGTATTCTCTATTAATTACAACTTCAACTTAATTCCCAATTAAACACAAAATATTACCCAATTACCAAAATATCCTTCTACCTATTATTAATTACTTTAATTATATATTTTATTAATTATAGTTTATTATTTATTTATTTTTTCCAGATTTTTTTTTTAAATATTTTTTTTTCGAAATATTTTTTTTCAAAAAATATTTTTTTTTTCAAAAATATTTTTTTTTCGAATTTTTTTTTTTTTTCAAAAAAAAAAAAAATTTCGGAAATTTTTTTTTTCGGAAATTTTTTTTTTGTCGATTTTTTCCCCCGGAATTTTTTTTTTCATGATAATTGTGTGTTAAAGTAACACAAAATCATATGTGTTGTGTGTTGCATGAACACCCAATATGTATAATATTGAGTTGCTTAAACACACATAAATAACAAATTGTGTGATACATGAACACAAAATCAGACAGAATATTTGTACACAAAGGTATAGAATAATGTATATGTAGGCTGATTATGTGTTCATGCAACACGCAATTGCTGAAAGTATGTGTTACAGTAACACACAACAGTATGGGTTTTGTGTTGGTAAGACACACAATGCGTTTATCATTTACAGTTTTGCGTTGCTTAAACACACACAAATAACAATTGTGTGTTGCAGGAACACAGAATAAGATATGCAGAATATTTGTACACATTAATAGATAATAGTGTACAGATAGTCTGAACATCTGATTGTGTGTTAATGTAACACACAATCGCTTGATGTATGAGTTACAGTAACACAAAACAGTATAGACTTGTGTGTTAATGAAAAAATCTTCGAAATTATTTTTCGAAAAAAAAAAATTTCAAAAAAAAAAAAAATTCGAAAAAAAAAATTTGTGGAAAAAAAAAATTTCCGAAAAAAAAAATATTTTTCAAAAAAAAAAAATTCAAAAAAAAAATCAAAAAAAAATATTTAAAAAAATGAAAAAATAAATTCAGATATTAAATATATAAATATATAATGAAATAAAAAAACATATAAGGGCAATAATGGAAGGTAATTTGAGAATTAAGTTGAAAATTTGTGAGTAAGTAGGAAGTAATTTCCTCCTTCCTTTTTTTTGAGAATGAAAAGTGAGGAAGTGTAATTAATTGAGAATTATCTCTATTTGTATGATATATTATTGTATGTTGCTATATTTTGTATGCTTTTAATGTTATATTTATGCATTTATTTGGTGATGTGATATTTTGTGTGCTTTTAATTCTATATTTATTTATTTAATCGGTGATGTAATAATTTTTTTCATTTTATATTTATTTATTTAATCGGTGATGTAATAATTTTTTTTATTCATTTATGTAATCGGTGATGTAATAATTTTTTCTCGTTTTATTTTAATGTATTTATTTGGTGATGTAATAATTTTTTTCTTTCATTTTATTTATGTTGTATTCTTTCATATTGTAATAGTTGACTATGGCTTCGGGTATTGATAAGAGTTGGATTGGTACGGCTCATAAAGTTTCGCGTGAATTCATTAAGGGGATAGAACCATTCCTTGCTTTTGCTGAAAAAAATAAACATCCTGGTGAAGAAACAATTTATTGTCCGTGTAATCAGTGTTCGAATTATCGTAGGTATCCGGTTGACAAAGTTAGGTCACATCTGTTACTGCATGGGTTTCTGGAGACGTATGATATTTGGACAAAGCATGGTGAGCCCGAGGATATTCCAGAGACTCGATATGAAGAAAATGAAATGTTTGATGTATACGATGATTTGAGACCTAATTACGAGGTTGGTGGTCATTCTGGTGACACCGAGATGACAGACTCTAACAGTACAGCTCGTGACAAATTCGAAAAGATGTTTTCCGATTTAGAGACCGAGTTATACCCTGGTTGTGATGTCATGAGTTCATTAAATTTCATTGCGAAGCTACTGCACGTGAAGGTGAAGAACAAGTGGTCTAACACGTCTTTCACCGAGTTGCTTCAGCTTTTATGCCGTGTGTTGCCCAAACCTCATACATTGCCCGATTCATACGAGGCGTGCAACAAGAAGTTAAAAAATTTAGGTATGGGTTACGATACCATCGATGTTTGCGTGAACGATTGTGCTTTGTATTACAAGGAGAATGCCTCCCTTGAAAAGTGTCCAGTATGTAATGAATCCAGATGGGACCCGAAGAAGGGTCTGAAAGTAGCGCATAAGAAACTCAGATATTTCCCGATTGCCCCTAGGCTGCAACGACTTTATGCTTCGAGGCACACTGCCGAAAATATGATCTGGCACCAAACAGGGAAGAATACAGATCCAGATTTGTTGCGTCATCCAGTTGACGGAGACAGTTGGAAGAGATTTGTTCAGTTAAATCCCGAGTTTGCTAGTGAACCTCGGAACGTCTTCTTGGGTTTGGGTATCGATGGCTTTTGCCCATTCTCTATGCAAAACAACTCGTACAGCATGTGGCCGGTTATACTGACCGTCTACAACTTACCACCGTGGGAGTGTATGAAGGAGACGACATTCCAGCTTTGTTTGTTGATTCCGGGACCCCGTTCACCCGGCAAGGACATGGACGTCTTTCTTCGTCCTGTTATAGATGAGTTGGACGAGTTGTGGGGTAAAGGGATTATTACTTATGATGCCCACAAGAAGGAAGAGTTTACTATGAAGGTTTGTTTGTTGTCTACGACTAACGATTTTCCCGCTAGGACATACACCTCGGGATGGTCGGGTCAAGGTTACAAAGCTTGTCCAGAATGCATGGATTCTACTCCGTCATTGAGCGTGAAGAAAGGGGTTGCTTACTTCGACCACAGACGTTGGTTACCTATCAAACATCCTTTTAGAGACGAAAAAGTTTTGTACAAGGAAGCCACTGATAGACGCCCACCGAAGAAATATAAACCTGCCGATATTCAGACACAGTTAGATGGCCTTCCCATTCTGCTTCCCGGGAAACACAAGGACTTTGGGGGAAATATCGTGAAGCCAGATGTTAATCGGCGATTCAATTGGAAGAAAAAGAGTATTTTCTATCGTTTACCTTATTGGTCCGAAAACCTGTTGAAACATAACATTGATGTTATGCATTGCGAGAAAAACGTGTGTGATGCTCTTCTTGGCACAGTAATAGGTCTTGATGGAAAACTTAACAAAGACAACGTGAAAGCGAGAATTGATCTCAAGGAAATGAAGATCAGGCCAGATTTGTGGTTGCAAGAGAAAAATGGTAAGAATGTAATGCCTCGAGCTAATTATACGTTAACCACCGAAAAAAGGAAAGTATTTCTTGATTGGTTGAAGGCACAGAAGTTTCCCGATGGATTCGCATCAAGTTTGAGAAATAACGTTCAAAGCGACTTAGGCAAGATTATAGGAATGAAATCTCACGACTGTCACGTGATGATGCAGTACCTATTCGTGGCTAGTCTCCCAGGGCTTTTCGAAGACAAAGCGATTAGTGACGCGATTATCGGTCTAGCCAATGTTTTTAGAGTTGTGTGTAATAAAAATCTGAGTCGGAAAAAGTTAGAAAAGGAGAAGAAGAAAGTGGTTGAAGTTATGTGTAGACTGGAGATGATTTTACCTCCCGCGTTTTTCGATATAATGATCCACTTGGTCATTCATTTATACGACGAGGCTTTGTTAGGGGGACCGGTTCAGATGCGTTGGATGTACCCGTTTGAGCGGTATCTAAAGAAATTAAAGGAGTACATACGAAACCCGGCTAGGCCAGAGGGTTCAATCGCCGAGGGATACGTTGTAGAGGAGACTTTGACATTCATATCGCGTTACCTTAAAGAAGAAAAAACAAAGTTTAATGATCCGGGTAGATATACCGATATCGAAGCTCAGCCTAAAGATTTGTCCGTATTTAAGAGCCAATGTATTCCTATAGGTAAAAAAGAGTATGGTAATTTGCATTACAACGAGAAGGAGCAAATCGACTGGTATATCCTACTTAATTGCGATGAAATCCAACAATTGATGACGTAAGGTTTCAATTTATTTATTGAATGTTTACTCAATTTATTTAATAAATGTTAATTCATTGTTGATCGTCAAATGTGCAGAGAACACAAAGCCACGTTATCGGGTTCCCGAGACGAAAAAGATAGGAAACACCGGCAAAATTTCCGAGACTGGTTTCTGCATAAGGTATAGATCCATTCAAATACAAAATTAATATTCCATTTTAGGAAACATTGTTATAACTGTTTATGCTTGTAGGTTTATGAAATGGAAAAAGAAGGTGATGCATTCGCTACAAGTGAGATGATTTCATTGGCTAGTAAGTCTCATGGTGCAGTTTATAAGTACGATTCATGTGTTGTGAATGGTGTTAAATGGGTCACTAAAGGAAAGGGTGAAACAAGGGTGACACAAGATTACGGGGTATCCGCCATCTACAATGGAGTACCGTTTTACGGTGAATTGGTCAAGGTTGTAGAGATCACATATGACGATGACTGTTCTGTTGTGCTGTTCGAGTGTAATTGGTATGACACGAGTAAACCGAGGAAAAAGCATGGGGTAACCCTTGTCAACACGTCTAATTTTTTTTGGCAATCAGAGCCATACATCTTAGCTACTCAAGCAAAAAAAGTTTTTTACATAGACGAGATTAGTTTAAGGAAATCACAAAAAGGTTGGAAAGTAGTATGGGAACTCAATGATAGACATGGATGGAGTCCTGATTTATGGGGTGCAGAGTCAATGCCCACTGGTGGGGATACGAGTGTCGATATCCCTTTAGTGAATACCGAGACGATTTCCGATCCGTTGAACTTGGCATCCACTGAGGAGATCGAGATTGACCCTGCTCATTTTTTTGTTGCTTTGAATTTTGATACGGTTGTTGATGAAAACGAGGAAATTGAAGATGACACCTTGGATGAGTACGGTGATGAGGAAGAACCCATTGAGGTTGATAGTGATGGCGAACCTATAGTTGTTAGTGGATATGATTCTGAGTAGGAGTTTTTTTTTTTTTTGGGTTTATTTGTATTAAAACATTTTAATTACTTAAACTTTTTATATTTGGGTGATTTGACTCTAAACACTCAACTTTGACCACAAACACTCAACTTTGACCACAAACACTTAACTTTGACCACAAACACTTAACTTTGACTCTAAACACTCAACTTTGACCACAAACACTCAACTTTGACTCTAAACACTCAACTTTGACCACAAACACTTAACTTTGACCACAAACACTTAACTTTGACTCTAAACACTCAACTTTGACCACAAACACTCAACTTTGACTCTAAACACTCAACTTTGACCACAAACACTTAACTTTGACCACAAACACTTAACTTTGACTCTAAACACTCAACTTTGACCACAAACACTCAACTTTGACCACAAACACTCAACTTTGACCACAAACACTTAACTTTGACCACAAACACTTAACTTTGACTCTAAACACTCAACTTTGACCACAAACACTCAACTTTGACTCTAAACACTCAACTTTGACCACAAACACTTAACTTTGACCACAAACACTTAACTTTGACTCTAAACACTCAACTTTGACCACAAACAATCAACTTTGACTCTAAACACTCAACTTTGACCACAAACACTTAACTTTGACCACAAACACTTAACTTTGACTCTAAACACTCAACTTTGACCACAAACACTCAACTTTGACTCTAAACACTCAACTTTGACCACAAACACTTAACTTTGACCACAAACACTTAACTTTGACTCTAAACACTCAACTTTGACCACAAACACTCAACTTTGACCACAAACACTCAACTTTGACCACAAACACTCAACTTTGACCACAAACACTTAACTTTGACCACAAACACTTAACTTTGACTCTAAACACTCAACTTTGACCACAAACACTTAACTTTGACTCTAAACACTCAACTTTGACCACAAACACTTAACTTTGACCACAAACACTTAACTTTGACTCTAAACACTCAACTTTGACCACAAACACTCAACTTTGACTCTAAACACTCAACTTTGACCACAAACACTTAACTTTGACCACAAACACTTAACTTTGACTCTAAACACTCAACTTTGACCACAAACACTCAACTTTGACTCTAAACACTCAACTTTGACCACAAACACTTAACTTTGACCACAAACACTTAACTTTGACTCTAAACACTCAACTTTGACCACAAACACTCAACTTTGACCACAAACACTCAACTTTGACCACAAACACTTAACTTTGACCACAAACACTTAACTTTGACTCTAAACACTCAACTTTGACCACAAACACTCAACTTTGACTCTAAACACTCAACTTTGACCACAAACACTTAACTTTGACCACAAACACTTAACTTTGACTCTAAACACTCAACTTTGACCACAAACACTCAACTTTGACCACAAACACTCAACTTTGACCACAAACACTTAACTTTGACTCTAAACACTCAACTTTGACCACAAACACTCAACTTTGACTCTAAACACTCAACTTTGACCACAAACACTTAACTTTGACCACAAACACTTAACTTTGACTCTAAACACTCAACTTTGACCACAAACACTCAACTTTGACCACAAACACTCAACTTTGACCACAAACACTTAACTTTGACCACAAACACTTAACTTTGACTCTAAACACTCAACTTTGACCACAAACACTCAACTTTGACCACAAACACTCAACTTTGACCACAAACACTTAACTTTGACCACAAACACTTAACTTTGACTCTAAACACTCAACTTTGACCACAAACACTCAACTTTGACTCTAAACACTCAACTTTGACCACAAACACTTAACTTTGACCACAAACACTTAACTTTGACTCTAAACACTCAACTTTGACCACAAACACTTAACTTTGACTCTAAACACTCAACTTTGACCACAAACACTTAACTTTGACCACAAACACTTAACTTTGACCACAAACACTTAACTTTGACTCTAAACACTCAACTTTGACCACAAACACTCAACTTTGACCACAAACACTCAACTTTGACCACAAACACTTAACTTTGACCACAAACACTTAACTTTGACTCTAAACACTCAACTTTGACCACAAACACTCAACTTTGACTCTAAACACTCAACTTTGACCACAAACACTTAACTTTGACCACAAACACTTAACTTTGACTCTAAACACTCAACTTTGACCACAAACACTTAACTTTGACTCTAAACACTCAACTTTGACCACAAACACTTAACTTTGACCACAAACACTTAACTTTGACTCTAAACACTCAACTTTGACCACAAACACTCAACTTTGACCACAAACACTCAACTTTGACTTTAAACACTAAATTTATTTTTGAATTTAATTTAAATGATTATTTGGTATTGAATTAAAATATTGCATAATTGTATAGTGTTTAGTTTATTTTTGAAAAAAAAAAAAATTATCTAGCGACTACATTTTCCTTATAGCGACTAGTTCATGTACATGAACTAGTCGCTAATGATTCTAGAGCACTAGCGACTACATTGTAGTCGCTAGACAACGAAATAAATTCCCCAAAACCATGGCGGTCAGTTTTCCCGCCCCCTCAATGTACACGCGTTTTACTTTTCAATCTAGCGACTACATTGTAGTCGCTAAAGACTCGTTGACGTGGTCAATATTCAGACACGTGTAGGTAACCACCATTCTAGCGACTACTTTCTTTCCTCTAGCGACTACACAAAGTAGTCGCTAAAAAAAAACCCTATATCTAACCCGAGACCTCATTTCTTCACTCTCATTCTTTCTACAAAAAATCTAAAAAACGAGAGCTCCATTTTCAGCCACTCCAAGGGCCGATTCTAGCATCATATCTTCAACAAAGGTAAGCAAATCCAACACCATTTATCATTCTATTCCATTTTTAATCTTAGATTAAGCTTTTTTCCTCCATTTTTACATTTCTAATTAAATTTTTTTTGTTTGTGTTTCAATCCGAATCAAAATGGCATGGATTCAACACCAAATCAGCTCCAATTTCATCCAAAAAGGTTAGTATTTCAACCAATTTTTTATTTTTAATTTTCATGTCAATTTTTTTTGGTCTTTGTTCTTTGATGATTACATGTTATTGTTAATTCCGAATATAGTAGGGTATAATTAGATTGTTGTATGAATTGTTTAAACGAAAAATTGATGTTAAAACTCTTAAAAAAATAGTTTGTGAAAGCTAATTAAATTTTTTTCCATTTTTTTGGTGTATGATTGTTAATTCCGAGAATGATTAGTGTTAATAGGGTTTGGTTTTTGTTAATTTAAACATGTAATTCATTGTTTTTGATTGAAAATTAATTGGGTTGATTTTTTGTGAATTTTGTTAATTTTTGTTATGATTTTTAGTAAATTTTAGATTTTAAGTTTGCAAAAAAATTATGATAGGGACTTTTATGCAATTTAAAACTACATAGGGACTTTCATGACATTTAAGAAAAACTAAATATGGACTTTAGGGACTATTATGCAATTTTTAAAAATATTTAGGCATTTTTATGCTATTTAAGAAAATTAAATATGGACTTTAGGGACTTTAGGGACTTTTATGCAATTTACAAAAATATTTAGGAATATTTATGCAATTTTAGAAAAATTAAATAAGGACTATTATGCAATTTAAAAAAATATATAGGAATATTTATGGAATTTTTAACAAATAAAATATGGATTTTTATGCATTTTTTAAAAATAAAGGGAATTTTATGCAATTTAAAAAAATATAGGGAATTTAGTTTACTATATAATAATATAATTTTAAATATCAAAAAAAAAATATAAATTAGTTTATTTTAATTATTATTGTAATAATTTATTTAATTTTATTTTCATGTTTTTGATTTTTGGTGATGTAATAATTTAGTATTTTTTATGTTATTTTTTATTCTGTATTTTAATTTACCTATAAATTGCTAGATGGCCGATGTCATGACTCGACAGCACGGAGGGGCTGGTGGTGGGAGGGACCCAAACGAGAATCCGAACCGAAACCTAGCCGACTGTGCAAACCAGCCTGGTAAAAAAACAAATTCAACTCAATCCTTTGTTAAAAAATAAATTCACTAATAGTTAATGTAATGTTAAAACAGATCCCCCTAGACGGAGAACAAGGGGTGGAGGTGCCTTAAAGACTGCGATGAAGGCACTTAAGGAAGTTGGGTGGCCTTTGCCGGTCAACTTTTGTGCGTTAGACGACACGTGGAGTCCGACAGGCAAGTACGGGCACCACGTTGCTCAAGTTATTGGAATCGCAGTACGAGAGAGGATTCCGCTCTATCACCCGTCTTGGAAAAAAGTGCCGGAGGCGGACAAAAACGCTGTTATTAAGAGATTATCGGTATTTAATTTAATTGTTAAAATTTTTTTAACTTAATTTATTATTCTTATTTAAATTTAACTAATGTAATTTTTTTACAGAAATATTTTAACATAAATGATTGGAGAAAGAGGAAAGATTGGAACAAGATTTTTGGGAATTTGGACGACACAATGAGGATGCGATATAAGGATTACAAACATTACGTGAAGAAGCATTATTGGAGAAAGGGTTTGAAGCCGGATTGGATGTCAGATGAGGCGTGGGCTTTGTGCTGCGAGTATTGGGGCTCGAGAAAAGCTAAGGTGAATTTTTGATTAATTTTAATTTTCGTATATATTTAAAATTATAATTGTTTTTATTAATAAATGAATTTTATATTTTTTCAGAATCAAGCAAAAGAAAATCAAAAGAATCGAGAAAAGCAGAAAAACAAGAGTGGAGCGGGGTCGAGGAGGTATTCCCGAACTCGGGATATGCTATACGAGGTAATTTTTTATTGGAATAATTACCATCTAAGTCACCAATTTAATAATAATTGCCCTCCAGCATCTTCTTAATAATATTGTCTATAAAAGTCCTCTAAAAACTTATACTTCCCTTTTTTACCCCTAATATATTATATCCGATCAGAACGGTACAAAACAAATTGTTTCTCTTCTATGGTGTCTCAGCTTCACACCTAACCCCTACCTAATCTCAGCCTCACCTCCGTTCACCCTCTCTCCGATCTCTCGATCCATATGCACGGCGGCGACGTGGTGGTGATCTTTATCGTTTAACCCTCCGCCATCCTTATATATTTCTCACACACCTCCACCGTACTCCCACACTATACCCACGCTGCTGACCCCAATCAAGACACTACTCCCACGCCAACATCATCTCCTCTATTCCTCACCGCCGTCTCCACTATCGAAGTAAAACATAAAGTAGACAATTTTACCAGAATCTCAAAAGGAAGCAGTCATAGTAATATACGCGAATACAAAAAATCGAATAGATACTGTGGACGAAGATTATTAAACATGGCTGAAGAATCAGACAAGAGACTCATTGCTGTTATGGATAAGTTCTTTCAATCCTAAATCCAAATCTAGCTCTACAGCCACCAGGTTATTCTTTCTATTTCATTTTATTATCTTATACTATTTTCTAATTTTCTGCTATTATTTATATCAACTAGCTTAATTCGTCGTATTTCTCCCCTTTTTAGATTTTAACACGCGCTTATTGTCATTTTGATTCAGCTCCTAGTTTAATTTATTCACCGTTGTTAATTTAATTTTTCTTTATTCACATCTATCTTCAATTCTTAAAATAAGCTCGTTTCTTCGAAGCTTAAATAATTGTGCTTAAGATAAAAGAGTTCAAGTGTTATGTTTGTTTTTATGCAATTTATAAATTGGCTGAGCAAGATAGAAGATTTTATAATGTTATGAGTGTTGATTTAGTGATTCAGGTGTTCAATCAAGGGGCAAGAAAAGGTCGGGGTCTTCTTCTTCTGCAACGGTGGAGCAGAACTCAAGAAGTAATTTAGTTGGTGAATTATGGAACCAATCAGCTTCTGCTAAAGCTGTGCAACCTCCAATATGTCGACCATGGGATCGAAGTGATTTCTTCAGAAGATTATCTACTTTCAAGTCCATGACATGGTTTGCTAAACCACAGAGCATAGTTGTTGCAGTTCTTACTCATTACAGAGCATATTCCACAGATGAAGTAATGGCGTTACTTCAACAAGGTAATCGAAATCGCACAACAGAGCCCACTCGTGCTAACTAAACCTCGTCTCGTTCACATGCTATTCTACAGGTAAATTTTATTTTATTTTTTCAATTTTATTTTTGTCTTAATCTGTTTAACTAACTATATATTGCATTTAGGTTGTGGTTGAGTATTCGTTTAAGGATGTGTCAGAAAACATAGTCAATAGAGTTGTGAAGCTATCACTTATTGATTTCGCGGGTTCAGAGAGAGCTCTTGCGACTGATCAAAGAACCCTTAGATCACTAGAGGGTGCGAATATAAACAAATCACTTCTAGCACTAAGCAGCTGTATAAACGCATTAGTTGAGGGGAAAAAGCATATTCCGTTTCGTAATTCGAAGCTTACGCATCTGTTAAAAGATTCTCTCGGTGGAGCTTGTAATATCGTGATGATAGCTAATATCAGGTAAATTACTTTGGTGGGATTTTTCCCACCAAATAATCACTTGCTTTGGTGGGATTTTTCCCACCAAATAATCACATGCAAAAACCAGCTTTTATATTTGATGGAAGAAATGTTGTTGATGCTGAGAAGTTGAGGAAGATTGGTTTTATTGTTTACTCTATTGGTAAGCCATTCAAATGCTTGGCTTAAGGATATGCCTGCTATTGCTTAAATTTCAGTTCCAGCATAAACACACACTGAGCTGGATTCTTTATAATTTTTTTTGTTTGTTTGCATAATCATATCCGAATTTTCGTACTTTTATATTGTAGTAATCAGACGGTGATTTAAATGTTTTGTTTACATGTTATTGACTAATGATTGATAGTATATTTTTATATTATTTGTTTTTATATGGGACAAGTCTTTTTCTGTATATGCATTTATTATTAAATGAATATCACCTTTTTGAATTGTTAAAGTTTTATTTTGTTTTGATATATCATTTTCTGTGTTTTTATTTTGGAAGGAAATTCTTACCTGAGACACTTGATTATTTGTTACTTCTTTACACCAATTATACGTCAATTTGAGAGGGTGAAAAAAATGGACTTATCAAAAGTTAAAAGTTATTCTTTGGGTAGATTTTATTGTTCGACCCATTAATTAAAACTGTATTTTTTGTCACATTATATACTATACTTTGGGGGTTTATTGCAGGACTATGTGGTTAACCTTTAATGTAGTATCTCACTTGCAAATGTAAGATGCAAAATGATGCTCTGATTCTCAAAGTTTTTCATTCATTTTCTTAATAGAAATTTTTTAGTTTCCATGTATCATCTTTGTACAATGTTATTTCTCTCCTTCCCTTCTTTTTATTATAATCCTAACTTAAAAACAAGTAATCAATGCTTGGGTACAATTAGTGTGTAATGGGGATTCACTTTTGAAAAGTGACCACATGCTTTTGGAATAAAATATCGTGCTGCTGCTTTTTCCAAGTGAATAAAGCAGCTCCTCCCCTTCTATTTATTTTAATATCGGCACAAGTAGAGAAGGGATGACTCGTTTTTAATTGAGAATTTCTTGCAACTCCAGCTAGCAATTTAAATATTGTAAGATTATCTTATAATTTACTCATACTTGTCTAACAAATCTCTCATTTGTATATAATTTGATGGGAAAAAAATTGGCCTAAAAATTTTGGTGGGAAAATTAATTGGCCAGAAAATTTTGGTGGGAATAAAAATTGGCCGGAAAATTTTGGTGGGAAAAAATTGGCGAAAAAAAAAAATTGGTCGGAAAAAATTGGCGGGAAAAAAGTTGGCCGGAAAAGTTGACCAGAAAATTTTTGGCGGGAAAATTTTGTTTCGTGGGAATATTTAGTTTGGTGGGAATTTTAGTCAAGGGTATTATTGTCTAATTATGGTTTTTATATTAGACATGACTTTTAAGGTCAATATCAACACCTCCTAGGGTGGTATTGGTAATTGCCTCTTTTTTATTTAAGTTAATTTTTTTTAATTAATTTATAATTTATTTTGAATATTCTTTATTTTCTTGAAACAGGGTGAAGAATTAATCCCGGGAGGGAATCTGGTGATAAGGGATGAGTCTACCCAACAAGACATCCCGATTCCGCGTATGGGTGCTTTTTACGAGGTGGTGGGGAAGACAAAGAAGACGAAAGAGTGGAGGTCCGTGGGGTACGAAAGAGCCGATGTAAGTTTTTCTATATTATATTGTTTTAATTAATTTTTTCATTTATTATAAATTTTAATTGATATATTGTTTTTTATGTAACAGAAATTGCTCAAGGACGCGATGAAGGAAAAGGTGACTCAAAGTCAATCAGAATCAGGCGATTGGGGAGGATTGAGTCAAAAGGAGCAATACGATTACGTGAGGAGGACCGCGAAGGAGGTTGGGTCACCGAAGAGGAGCTTTATTCCGGGCATTGGCCGTCCGGGAAAATCGAAGAACAAGGCTAAGACTACTCCAGCCCGGAACGAGCAACACAAGGAGATGATGGCGGCTATTAACGAGCTCCGAGTGTCCAGCGGTCTTCCCCCATTCCCCCGCCCTGAAGATTCTACTAGCACCGCGCCTGCACCTTTTTCGATGGCTACTGTGAATGATGCCATCGCATACGTTAATCAGTTGAGGGCGGATAAAGGCGAGGCCCCCTTCCAGCCTATGAATGCGGGCCCCACTCCTCCTGGCGATGACTCAGATGATGATAGTAGTAGTAGTGGTGAAGATGTTGAGATGGATATTGATTTGGATGAAGATGATGACGTGCTCGGGAATGAGGAAGACATTTATAGACGGCAAGGATTTTAGTGATGTTTTATTTATTTTATTTTAAGACTTTTCGGATTAAGACTTTATTTTTTTTGGTTTGTACTAAGACTTATGTAATGGTTTTATGTTTGGTGACTTTTACCTGGCTTGACCAGGTTTGACTTTGACCTGGCTTGACCGGGTTTGACTTTGACCTGGCTTGACCGGGTTTGAATTTGGTTTAATTTAATATTTTAATTAATTATTTAGAATTGTTAATTTTATTATTATTTTTATATTTTTTATTTTTTAAAAAAATAAAAAAATATGATTTTCGAATTATTTTTAATTACAGAAATGCAATTAAAAAAAAATCGAAAATTGTGTTTTTTTATTTTTTTTAAAAATAAAAAATTATTATTACCGACTACATTGTAGTCGACATTGACTACAAAATGTAGTCGCAATATCTCTAGAAATTAACGACTACTTTGTAGTCGTTGATGTTGTTCACGTTTCTCGACTACAAAGTAGTCGCTAAGAGTTGCGTAATCTAGCGACTACATTGTAGTCGTTAATACCAACCCAAGCTCTAACGACTACTTATTGCCCAGTAGTCGTAAGGTTTAGCTTCTAACGACAATTTTATCGCGACTAATTTCTAGCGACTACTTGTAGTCGCTAGAACCATGAACTAACTTCTAGCGACTACTTTTTAAACTTCTAGCGACTACTCATGTAGTCGCTAGTAGCTTGACGCGGTGTAGTGTTTATAATTGGGATTAATCGTGAGCATAAGTCTTAACTTTAAATTCTTTTTTTTCACCAAACTCCTTCAAGAAGATATACATTAATTTCAAACAAATAGTAAGACATCAAAGATATTATGCCATTTATACATACATATTTACCTATATCCAGAATAACTTGATAACAACTGGACATTTATTTAGAGAAGTTCTTCAAATCCTAATTTGATTTGACAATAAATATATTCAAAGATTGTCAAAGGACTACTACCACACAAGCCTCTAGCGACTAAACTTCTCGCGACTACGCGCTGTAGTCGCTAAAGACCAAAGCCTCTAGCGACTACATGTGTTTAACGACTACATGGAATGTTTCTCGACTACAACGTAGTCGTTAGTAAGTTTCGCGTTTAACGACTACAAGAAGTAGTCGTTACTACTTATGACGTAGTCGCTAGTGTGTTTATGTATTTTTTAATTAATTTCCCACCGCCAACGTGTAGTCGCTAGAGGTTGTATTATTTAACGACTACATGAAGTAGTCGTTAGTAGTCATTTCTAACGACTACTTGTGAGGCTTTTGCGACTACACGTGTAGTCGCGAATAGTGGTAGCGTGTTTTCAACAGTAACTTGCGAATTGCTTTACTCAATACACCATTATTATATAATTTCTCTTTCTTTCTCTCAAAACTCTCCCAATTTTTTTCCACAATTCATCATCAAAAATTATTTCAACACTTGGAAAAGCTTGCCCGGGTCAATCATCACGTGGGACCGCCTCAATTATCAATTTTTCCTTCCAAATTTGCCCAAAGTAGGTATTTTTTGTTCCATAAAACTCTTTCAAATTTCTTTTACTTTCATTCAATTGTGTAGTAAATGGTAAATAGTATCACTTATTAGGTATTTCAACACGTGGACAAGCTTTCCCGGGTCAAACATCAACGTGAGACCGCCTCAATTATCAATTTTTCCTTCCAAATTTGTCCAAAAGTATGTGTCTTTTATTCCATAAAACTCTTTCAAATTTTTTTTACTTTCATTAAGTTGTGTATTAAATGGTAAATAGTATCACTTATTAGGTATTTCAACACGTGGACAAGCTTTCCCGGGTCAAACATCAACGTGGGACCGCCTCAATTATCTATTTTTCCTTCCAAATTTGCCCAAAAGTATGTGTCTTTTTCATCTTTACCTTATTTGATTAAAATTGTATAGTTAATTCTAAATATATAATATCAGTATGTATATATCTCTAATCATTTAATAATTTTATGTGAATTTTAAATATATATGTATATGTATATATATATATATATATATATATATATATATATATATATATATATATATATATATATATATATATATATATATATATATATATATATATATATATATATATATATTTATATTGTATTTGTATGATATATTATTGTATGATGCATAAAAGTATAAATAGGATATATTTTTATTTAGTGATGTTATATTTTGTATGCTTTTAATTTTTTATTTAGATATTTATTTTGTGATGTTATATTTTGTGGGAAAAGTGTTGTGAGGTGTGGGAAAAGTGTTGTGAGTATTGGGGCTCGAGAAAAGCGAAGGTGAAATTTGTTTATTTTTAATTTTAGTATATATTTTAAATTATAATAGTTTGTATTAATAATTGAATTTTAATTTTTTTTCAGAATCAATCAGCAGAAAATAGAAAGAATCGACAAAAGCAAAAAACAAGAGTGGAGCGGGGCCGAGGAGGTATTCCCAAACTCGGGATATGCTATACGAGGTGGTTTTTTATTTAAGTAATTTTTTAATTATTAATTTTTTAATTATTAATTTTTTAATTATTAATTTTTTAATTATTAATTTTTTAATTATTAATTTTTTAATTATTAATTTTTTAATTATTAATTTTTTAATTATTAATTTATTATTTATTTTTAATTTTTATGAAACAGGGTGAAGAATTTATCCCGGGAGGGAATCTGGTGATAAGGGATGAGTCTACCCAACAAGACATCCCAATTCCGCGTATGGGCGGTTTTTACGAGGTGGTGGGGAAAAGCAAGAAGACCAAACAGTGGAGGTCAGAGGGCTACGAAAAAGCCGATGTAAGTTTTTTTTATAAGTTAATTATTAATTATTTTTTTTATCTAAAGTCAAATTTAATTAATATTTTGTTTATTATGTAACAGAAATTGCTCAAGGACGCGATGAAGGAAAAGGTGACTCAGAGTCAATCTGAGTCAACCGATGGTCAAGGCATGAGTCAGAAGGAGCAATACGATTACGTGAGGAGCACCGCGAAGGCGGTCGGGTCACCGAAGAGGAGCTTTATACCGGGCATTGGCCGTCCGAGAAAATCGAAGAACAAGGCTAATACTACTCCAGCCCGGAACGAGCAGCACGAGGAGATGATGGCGCGATTAACGAGTTCCGAGTGCCCAGCGGTCTTCCCCAATTCCCCCGTCCTGAAGAATCTACTAGCACCGAGCCTCCACATTTGTCGATGGCTGTTGTGAATGATGTTATCGCGTACGTTAATCAGTTGAGGGCAGATAAAGGCGAGACCCCCTTCCAGCCTATGAATGCGGGCCCCACTCCTCCTAGCGGTGATGAAGATGAAGAAGATGATGATGATAGTAGTAGTGATGATGGTGAAGATGTTGAAGTTGATGAAGATGATTACGAGCCCGGGAATGATGAAAAAGTTTATACACGGACCGGATCTAGATATCGTGCTTGTTGGTGTTTATTTTATTATCTATTAAGACTTTTAATTTAATTTTATTTGGTTTGGGTTTGTATTAATACTTTTAATTTAATTTGGTGTAGTTTGGTATGACTTTGACCTGGTTTGACCGGGTTTGACTTTGGTTTAATTATATATTTTAATTAATTATTTTGAATTGTTAATTGTATTTTTATTTTATTTATTAATTGTATTTTTTTTTTAAATAAAAAAATATGATTTTCGAATTATTTTTAATTACAGAATTGTAATTAAAAATAATTCGAAAATTGTGTTTTTTTTTTAAATTAATAATAGCGACTACATAGTAGTCGTTATTGACTACATCAAGTAGTCGCTATACATTGTAATAATAACGACTACTTTGTGGTCGTTAATAAACTTATCTTTTCTCGACTACTTTGTAGTCGTTAGTAATGCCACTGTCTCTAACGACTACTTCTTCGCGTGTAGTCATAAGGTTTACCTTCTAACGACTAGTTTTTCGCGACTAATTTTTTACAATTACATGTAGTCGTTAGATCCTTGATCCGATTTCTCGCGACTACTTTTATTATTTTTAGCGACTACTTTTGTAGTCGCTAGATCCTTGACACGGCGTAGTGAAGAGTGTATATGGGGGATTTAATTTGTTTCTTATATAAAATGTTGCATTCCAAATACTGCTGAAGTTCGGCTATTTATGAGTAGTATATTTCCTTTTTCTAAAGTCAAAAGGTTTTGCTATAACATTTTTGCTCTAAAAGATCCCTATATAGATCTACTCGAACAAGATTTAACTATAGTAACTTTAATTACATACATAGACCTCTTCAACTATTGGAAAAAGTTATAACTGAAGACTGTCACATCAAATCATATTCAATCCATCATTCAAATCATTAAAGAGGAAGATTTATACTCTCTCTTCTTGAGCTAGAATTCTCATATTAAGTGTACATTTAATTAGGATTTGAAACCAAAGATAAATGTTTGGCTACAAAACCAAAAGATTGGAATAGCTTTATACATATGGAGGCAAGAGTGTTATCCATGATATTGGTAGCCAAGAGTGTTACTCTAAAATCCTCTCTTCTCTGTACTAATTTTAAAATTCGTAATTCATTATCTTTTCCTCATATTTTTTTTATCATCTTCTTTAAAAACTCATCAAATGACAAATAAAAAATTGCCTCGATTAAAATAATTTGTTTATATGTATGTAATTATATCTACACTCTGAAATTCAGTAATTCCTTTAACAATATATCTATAAGATCATATATTTACTAGGATAAATCACGTATCTAAAGATACTTGACAAAATTTACTTCTTTATCTTAAATAAATTAGTGTGAAAAATTAACTTAAAAAATCAGGATTCATATTTTATAATCCATTGTTTAATAATTAATTATGCAAAATTCAGAATAAATAATAATAAACTATTTTAATCTTACCACATTAATACTACTCAAATTTAAATTTTAACTTGATTTCGATAAAGATAAAATGAGTTGGATTTATCGTAATATATAATCTTGTACAATTATGTAAGTGTAGAATAACATAATTTTCATGTATATCTAGATTGTGTGGGTAGTAAAAGCCTTCCTCATCCTTCATTTTCGAGCCACCTGGTCAAGATGAAGCTTGTTTGTTACATAAGAACTTACAGAAGTTTCAGAAAATGAGGGCTTTAATATATTTTTTTGTATGAACTTTTTTTTATTCTATATTATATTTTATAGTTTAATGAAGATCCATTTATCTATAATTTAAAAAGAATTAATATCAAGACAGTGTGTAAATTTTCATTATAGAGAGATGTAAAGTGCAATTTTTGCATAATGTAGGGACTTCTAGTACAATTAAGGCGGAAACAAGCTCATTCATTATGCAGATTATCTATCAGAAGTTTCTGGATATGCACCCAAAAAAAAAAAAGTTTACCCTATACAGAAGAAGAATTTTATCCGGGGTTCCTATCATATTTCTTAAAAAAAATCCGGCTTTGTAAATTGTAATCATGTTAGTGCAGGGAGGTGGCTTACATTTCATATTAGTCTAAAATCTAACTAACCTCCATTATTCTGACAGCTGCAACAGAGAGTGGTACTGTCATGCTCATGTACAGGATGTTCCCTAAACCAAAAGACCACCTCCATTTGTTGGGATCTAAACGCCCATGGACTAGCTAGACAGATGAAAAAGAAAGAAAATTATATCATTGAAGAATAAGTGAAGTTGATTAAACACTCGCAAAAAAGTGACAACCATCACATTTTGGATGATATTGATCATTATAGTAGTGTTTGTGATATGGGTGGGTGATTATCCGGCATTGAAAACTAAAATTCGGAAAAATAATAACAAATAAAAATCAAATCATTCTTTTATCATAATTCATGAATCAAAAATAAACATGTGCACAATTACTAAAACTGTGGATGAAAGTATAACGAATTTCGAGACCTCGTAATCTAAAATGGGTAGACTGCAATTATTACTTTTAAAACATTAGAAAGGCCACATTGCTTGTAACTCGAAAATCGTCCTTGACTAATTTCAGCATAAAAACCAGCACATTTCCAGTAAATTAGATGTAGTAAGACGAATTTCACCTTTTCTCTTCTTAATAACTCTGATGAAAATGAAATTAATTAAAAAAAACCACCTACTAGTTGTGCACAAATATCTGATGCTCACTTGCTCAGTTTCTTAATTTCAGATTTGAAGACTAAAATATTTTAAGTCTTTTCATTTCTTTTACCTGCAAATATTGTCAATCGAGCGCTATGTTTCTGACAATTAATCACTCGGTATGGAGACAATTCTGCTCCCCCAAATTCAGTATTCAACCCACCAAAAATAGTGATCATTTTGTTAACCACTATCCACCAAACATGTTTAATTCCTATACTGAAAACATTATGAACACATCAAGGGTCGGAACACATCAAGGGTCGGCCTGGGTCTTGTGAAAAAAGATGTGATCGCTTTGGGTCTTCAAAACTTTAAGTTTTTAGGCCCTGATTTAAGAATAGAAATATGTAAGGAGATATTTGGTATTCAGTACTAAGACATGAATTATAAGTTGGTTGGTTTTAAATAAGATATTTGTAGTTTTAACAGATGCACTGTCAGAATTTTTTATAAGTGATATTTTTTTGCCAAACATTTTTTTAAGATTTATTACAAATAATATTTAGAAAAGACTCAAAAAAAATTATAAGTATAATTTTTTTAAATTCTTTTTACAAAATACATCAAATTAAAATATTTTATTAAAAATATGATTAAATCCAATCACGAGTCAAATAAGTTTACTTTAGATTGTTATCTATGAAATGAATTAGAAAAAAACTAACACTAAAATCGATAATAGAATTTCTTCGATGTTTAATAAAAAAATTATAGAAAATAAATATTTATTTAAGTGGGCCTATTGTAAAGTTGCATTTTGGGCCACAAATATGTTAGGACGACCTGCCTTAAACAACCCACTGTCAAAGTAAATAGAAATGAGATAGGATTTTACACTACTACAGTTCGGGGATTTACCCACGACGACACGCAGTTTCGTCGGCAAAGCTTTGTTATTTACCGACGACTTTAATTTACCCACGAAAAACAGTCGCCGGTAATTTACCGACGACGTGTCTCGTGGGTAAAGGGTCAAAACGCCGTCGTTATAATTTGTTTTTTTAATTTTTTTTTTTGGATTTGTCGTCGGTAATTGTATCATTTAAAAAAACGTGCATATAATTCTGGACAAACTGTATTTTTATCTCTTTAAACCCCCAAAAACCCCATTTTTCCTCCCAATTTCTCCCAAAAACATCAATCAATCTCATTCAAATTTTTTGCAATACCTTCTCCAATTCATCTTTAACCATTTGCAAGCTTATTATCAAGGTGAGGCATCCTTAATACACAATTTCATCCACAAATATTAGGTAAATTCTTGAATTTTTTTTTTATTATTATCATATTTTGTGTAATTCTTGCAATATTATGTGTTTATGTTAAGTAATACATTATCAAGGTTGGGACTTCATCATCAATCTCCAATTTCTTCAACCAATGCAAGGTATTTTCTTTAAATTTCAAACTTTTAAATTTTTTTTTTATGCATCGATTTTGATTTGTGTATTAGTTGCTATAAGTTATGATTGTGTATATTTTTTGATTGTCTTGTTAATTATTATGTGTAAATCATGCATACATTCATTTATTTCATATATTATGTTTTCTTATATATTTGTATGTGTGTATTTAATTATATAAAATTGTTTATATATTTATTGTGTTGTAATTTTATTTATTTATTTATTGTGATGTAATTTTATTTATTTATTTATTGTGATGTAATTTTATTTATTTATTGGTTTGTAATTTTATTCAAGCCATTGGTTTGTAATTTGTATTATTTTTATTCATTGTGTTGTAATTTTTATTCATTTTATTAATTGGGTTGTAATAATTATTTATTTTATTTTCATATGAATGTAGTTGTCTAGTTATCTAAAATTGTTGTAAAGAGATGGATTTGGATAAGAGTTGGATGGATGCTACGAATTTACTCGATCCAGACTATGTTATGGGTATGCAAAACAACAAAAAAATTATAAAGATCTTTTTTATTGCCCGTGTAACTATTGTAAAAATTATCGTCGATTACCCACTCGGACGGTTACGGGCCACCTTTATAAGGAAGGGATTATGAAGTCGTATCGGGGTTGGATAAAACACGGTGCGCAGCCGGTCATTCCCGAAGATAACCCTATTCCGAATATAGTTAATGAAATTGCTGAGGTTTATGACGATGTGAGACACAGTTACGATGTTGGCGGACATCAGGGTGACACCGAGATGAGAGACGCAGAAATTCCAAGTAGTAGCAGTTTCGAAAAACTGTTTAACGAATTGGAGACAGAATTATATACGGGTTGTAAAGCGATGAGTTCATTGAACTTCATTGCCAAGCTTATGCACGTAAAAGTAAAGAACAAGTGGACTAACACGTCATTCACCGAGCTATTGGATTTGGTTGGTCGTATTTTGCCCAAACCTCAAACTTTGCCCGATTCTTATGATGCATGCAACAAGAAGTTGAAAAGTTTGGGTATGGGGTATATTACTATCGATGTTTGTTTGAACAATTGTGCCATATTTTACAAAGAGAATAAAGATCTCGATAATTGTCCAGTTTGTAGCGAGTCTAGATGGGACCCAAAGAAGGGTATCAAAGTACCGCATAAGAAGCTCCGTTACTTTTCGATTGCTCCCAGATTACAGCGACTATACGCTTCAAAGAACACCGCTGAAGACATGATTTGGCACCATATCGGTAAGAGTGCCGATCCGGATGTGTTGCGTCATCCGGTTGATAGTGATAGTTGGAAGAGATTTGCAGCGCTACACCCTGAGTTTGCTAGCGAACCTCGTAATGTATTTTTGGGTCTCGGTATCAACGGGTTTTGTCCTTTCTCTATGCAAAACAACTCGTACAGCATGTGGCCTGTCATATTAACCGTCTATAACTCGCCATCGTGGGTATGCATGAAGGAAAACACATTTCAGCTTTGTTTGTTGATTCTGGGTCCTCGTTCACCCGGTACGGACATGGATGTTTAACTTTGCCCTATGATAGATGAGTTGGACGAGTTGTGGGGTAAAGGGATCCTTACGTATGATGCCCATACAAAGCAAGAGTTTACTATGAAGGTTTGTCTGTTGTCCACGACCAATAATTTCCCCGCTCGGTCATTCACTTCAGGATGGTCGGGTCAAGGTTACATGGCTTGCCCAGAATGCATGGATTCTACTCCGTCATTGGGTGTGAAAAAAGGTGTGGTTTACTTTGACTATAGACGTTGGTTACCTACCGGACATCGGTTTAGAAAAGAAAGTGTTTTGTACCCGGAAAGTAATTATACTAGGCGACCGAAGAAATATAGTCCAGCTAGTATTCAGACACAGTTAGATGGCCTTCCCATTGTGTTTCCTGGCAAACACAAGGATTTTAGGGGAAAGATCGTGAGGCAAACTGGTCCACGTCTATTCAATTGGAAGAAAAAGAGTATCTTTTATCGTTTACCTTATTGGTCCGAAAATTTGTTGAAACATAACATTGATGTCATGCATTGCGAGAAAAACGTGTGTGATGCTCTTCTCGGTACAGTTATAGCAGTCGATGGGAAAGTAAACAAAGATAACGTTAAGGCGCGACAGGATCTTGAGAAAATGAAAATCAGGGAAGAATTGTGGTTGACAACAAGAGGACCTAAAACGATTCTAAAACGGGGAAAGTATACATTGTCAGCGGAGAAGAGGAAGACGTTTCTTGAGTGGTTACAGGCACAGAGGTTTCCCGATGGATTTGCGTCTAGTATGAGGAATAACGTTCAAGTCGATACGGGGAAGATCATTGGAATGAAATCGCATGATTGTCATGTTATATGATGCAGTATCTTTTTGTTTGTTGTCTCCCCGGGCTTCTAGATGATAAACCGATTAGCGACGCTATTATTGGGTTAGCTAACGTGTTTAGAGTCGTTTGTAACAAGAATCTGAGTAGGAAAGAGTTGGTGGACGGTAAGGCGAAAGTGGTTGAAGTGATGTGCAAGTTAGAAATGATCTTACCTCCCGCGTTTTTTGATATAATGATCCACTTAGTGATTCACTTATACGATGAAGCGTTGTTAGGGGGCCCGGTTCAAATGCGGTGGATGTACCCATTTGAAAGGTATTTGAATAAGTTGAAAGAGTATATTCGAAACCCGGCTAGGCCTGAGGGTTCCATAGTCGAGGGTTACGTGGCGGAAGAGACGTTGACTTTCATATCACGGTATCTTAGTGAAGAAAAAACAAAGTTCAACGATCCAGGTAGATACAACGAACAACTGCTAGAACCAAAAGACCTATCAGTTTTCAATTCTTAGTGTACTCCAATTGGCAAGAAAGAGTCAGGTGCTTTACCAGCTCTGCAGAAGGAGCACGTCAGTTGGTATATTTTGAATAACTGCGACGAACTTGAACCATATAGGACGTAAGTAACTTTTACTTATTTATATTTATGTATATATATATATTTATATTAATATATATATTTATATTTATATATATATTTATATTTATATATATATTTATATTTATATATAAATTTATATTAATATATATATATTTATATATATATATATATATATATATATTTATATTTATATATATATATATATATATATTTATATTTATATATATATTTATATATATATTTATATATATATTTATATTTATATTTATATTTATATATATATTTATATATATATTTATATATATTTATATATATATATATATTATATATATTATATATATTTATATATATATTTATATATATTTATATATATATATTCATATTTATATTTATATTTATATATATTTATATTTATATTTATATTTATATTTATATTTATATATATATTTATATATATTTATATTTATATTTATATTTATATATATTTATATTTATATTTATATATATATTTATATTTATATTTATATTAACTTATTTATATTCATTTATGTTTTTAGTGAACACAAATCCACCCTTACGAGAACGAGTGAGGAAATAGAGATTATGCATCGTCAAAGGTTTAAGAGTTGGTTTTTGGAAAAGGTATGTACTTTAGACGTTGGTTTAAATATAATCTACTTATTTCCAAAGTTCTAAGTATTATTTTTGTATGACAGGTTCATGGAATGAAAGAGTCAGGTGATGTATTAGCTACCACTGAGATGGTATCCTTGGTAAGCATGTCTTGTGGTGCGGTGGATATAGATACGATTCATGTGTTGTGAATGGTGTCAAGTGGGTAACTAAGGGTAAAGGAGAAAAGAGAGTGACGCAGGATTACGGAGTTTGTACCATGTACGAAGATAGACCATGTTATGGAGAATTAGTGAAAATATTGGAGGTTAATTACACTAAAGGGTGCTCAGTTGTCTTATTCGTTTGTAAGTGGTACAAAATGGCTGATTCGAGGACAGAACATGGGGTAACCTTTATTTAACACGTCAAACTTTGAGTGGGCCGACGAACCATACATTTTAGCATCACAAGCCAAGAAAGTGTTCTACATTGAAGAGATTAGTGCAAAGAAATCAATGAAGGGTTGGAAAGCCGTTTGGGAAATAAATGATCGTCACGGATGGAGTCCCGAGTTATGGGGTTCGGAATCACTATCTACTAACAACGAGAGCATTAGTATACCTTTGGGTAACAATGGGACGGTTTCCGAACCGGAGAACTTGGCAACTACCGAGGAGATCGAGATTGACCCAGCTCATTTTCGTATTGAGATGGCTTTTGAAATGGTTATTGATGAAAACCAGGAAATCAAAGATGACACGTGGGACGAATATGGGGATGAAGAAGAACCCATAGAGGTTAATAGCGATGATGAACCTATAGATATTAGTGGATATGAAACTGATTAGGATATTTTGTATTTGTTTATTAGTCTTAGAACATTTTGCTGGTCCTTGGAGTTGAACTTTAATTTATTTTGATACACTAAACACCTAAAACACTAACATTTGACTCTAACTGTTGACTAAACACCCCCAAACACTAACATTTGACTCTAACTGTTGACTAAATACCCCAAACACTCGAGTTTGACCCTAACTGTTGACTAAACACCCCAAACACTCGAGTTTGACTCTAACTGTTGACTAAACACCCCAAACACTCAAGTTTGACTCTAACTGTTGACTAAACACCCCCAAACACTCAAGTTTGACTCTAACTGTTGACTAAACACCCCAAACACTCAAGTTCGGCCATAAATGTTGACTAAACACCTAAAACACTAACATTTGACTCTAACTGTTGACTAAACACCCTGAACACTAACATTTGACTCTAACTGTTGACTAAACACCCCAAACACTCAAGTTTGACTCTAATTGTTGACTAAACACCCCAAATACTCAAGTTTGACCCTAAATGTTGACTAAACACCTCAAAAACTAACATTTGACTCTAACTGTTGACTAAACACCCCAAACACTCAAGTTTGACTCTAACTGTTGACTAAACACCCCTAAGCACTTGAGTTTGACTCTAACTGTTGACTAAACACCCCAAACACTCAAGTTTGACCCTAAATGTTGACTAACCACCTCAAACACTAACATTTGACTCTAACTGTTGACTAAACACCCCAAACACTCGAGTTTGACCCTAACTGTTGACTAAACACCCCAAACACTCGAGTTTGACTCTAACTGTTGACTAAACACCCCAAACACTCAAGTTTGACTCTAACTGTTGACTAAACACCCCTAAACACTTGAGTTTGACTCTAACTGTTGACTAAACACCCCAAACACTCAAGTTTGACCCTAAATGTTGACTAACCACCTCAAACACTAACATTTGACTCTAACTGTTGACTAAACACCCCAAACACTCAAGTTTGACTCTAACTGTTGACTAAACACCCCAAACACTCAAGTTTGACTCTAACTGTTGACTAAGCACCCCAAACAGTCAAGTTTGACTCTAACTATTGACTAAACACCCCAAACACTCAAGTTTGAACCTAAATGTTGACTAAATACCTCAAACACTAACATTTGACTCTAACTGTTGATTAAACACCCCGAAAACTTACATTTGACTCTAACTGTTGACTAAACACCCCAAACACTCGAGTTTGACTCTAACTGTTGACTAAACACCCCCAAACACTCAAGTTTGACTCTAATGGTTGACTAAACACCCCAAACACTCAAGTTTGACCCTAAATGTTGACTAAACACCTCAAACACTAACATTTGACTCTAACGATTGACTAAACACCCCGAACACTAACATTTGACTCTAACTGTTGACTAAACACCCCGAACACTAAGATTTGACTAAATACCTCAAACACTAATTTTTGTGTGTATATCTAAATCTCAAAAAGAATAAAAAAAGAAAAGAAATGAAAAAACAAAAAAGAAAACATTTACCGGCGACATTCATGGTTTACCGACGACTTTCTTGAAATGAATGACGTCGTTAAATTTTTAACGACGACATTCATTTCAAGAATGTCGTTGGTAAACTTTTAATGACGACATTCATTTCCTCAAGTCGTCGGTAAACAAAAATCCAAAATTCATTGGTCAAAATGGGCGGTCCATTTTCCTGCCCAAGGGGTTTACCGACGACTAGCGGAAAGTAGTCGTCGGTAAACCAGGACACGCAACATTCATGCGTACGATTGTTTGACGCGTGTCACGTTTAACGACGAGATTAACCTATTTACCGACGACTCATTTTATCTATTAAACCCTACTGAGCTCATTTCTGAAACACAAAAACATCAAAACTCTCTCAAAATTCAATTCCGAGGTAGAAGGAGCTGTTCCGAGCCATTCCAACACCCAAACAACATCAAATGTAAGTGATTTCATACCAAAACTCTATTGTTTCTTCAGTTTTTTTCCTTTTTTCTAAATCAAATCCTAACTTTTTTTTCCTCTCTTCTTGCTTGGCATGGATTGCTGGATATGTTCAACACAATCTCCATGTAACAGGTACACAAAATCCGAATCAAAACCCTTTTTTTTTAATTTATGAATTGAATTTTTTTTTATTTTGTATTGGATTATTTGTTAATTCCGAATTATTGTGATAGTTTAGGTATTGTTAAAATGTATGTTGTTGTTAAATAGAACATGTAACATGAATTTTTGTTAATTTTTAGCAAAATTAGGGTTTGGATAGGTTTTTGGATTTTTGATGTTGTGAAATGTAAGGATTTATGTGCAAATAAATATGGTTATTTTTGTATATAATAAAACTTTGTGGACTAAAATGCAGTTTTATAAACTTTAAAAAGAAAGATATTAATAGATTTTAGGGTATTTTTGGAAATTTTAATAATATAAGGACTAAAATGCAAATTAAAAAATATGGACTAAATCAGCGACCTGTTGTAGTGATACTCAGCTTACAACTACATCCTTCATAGTCCAAATTCACGATATACCCCTACTACTAATAAATGAAGACAATGTAATTAAAATAGGAAATCAACTAGGAAAAGTCGAACAAGTTTACTTACCACCAGTCGAAAGCTTCAAAGAATTCAGCGCTATTAGGATTCGTATCGACTGGGATATCTTCAATCCTATTCAAGGATCTTACAACATAAATCTGGGAGGAGGACATCAAATTAGAGGTATTCTCAAATATGAAAAACTCTGTGACTTATGCTTTCTCTGTGGCCTTCTTGATCATGAAGAAAATGAATGCCAAAATAAATTCAAACTTAAACACAAATTAACAAAGCTTATCCATGGATTCGAACCAAAAATTTCTGAAAAAACTAACCAAAGCCGAAACACCCACCAAAAAACCTATCCGAGTTACAACCCACAACCGAGTCACGCTCAAACTCACCAAAATTCAAAAAATACCTAACCTCAAAAAACCCTAATCAAATGGAACAAAACCCAATACCTGAAAACTCTCTGCCAATCTCATTCAATGCCTCTGACATCAATTTGAATGGAGAAAACATCAATACAAGAGTAAGAACTACTTTGGGTAATTCTAGCGCTCGAAAACTTTCCATGAGAGAGAAAGGCACTGATCTCGCCTCTATTCGTGAAAGACTTGAAGAGAGCAAAAGGAAAATGAAAGAACAACAAAGTTTCGAGGGCCCAATTAAGAATTGGTCTGAAATACAAGTTGAATTAAAAAATAATTTCTTTTATATGCCCACTCAGCAATCCACGCCAAAAATACCCAATGCCACATCACCTTCTATTCAATTCGAATGTAATGAAAAACCCGTTATCAACACCGATAAACACTTTTTCCCAATTAACTCAAACACTAAACAAACAAATCAAAACACCCAAATCCCTAACTCTACCACACACACTGAACATACTCAATTTCAACCCCCAAATGAAATCTTTAATCCAAACAACAATGATACAACTCTCAACAACAACAATCTCAACCCAATTCCTTTTACCCTCCATGAAGAACCTGAAACACCGAACCACCATCGAGTCTCCGAGTATAAAAGCCAATCTGAAAGAAGAAACCTAAGTAAATAAACTATTGAAGCGGCAAAATTCGACAAACTCTGGAAGACAAGATGGAACGAGTCAATTCATAACACTCCCGCCACTTCAACTAATCAAACAAATGCAGTGAATAATGAAGTCTCAGAAAATCAACCAATTGAAGACAAAGAAGAAGACAGAGTCTTCATGGGAAAACATAAGCACTGATTACACTAAAATTGAAATTGATGAAGAAGACTTAGATGCATCAAACATGAACGTGGATGCTACTAAAGATGAGGTTTGCGGGTTTGTCCTTGAACAAACCCAAAACGATCAATGATACAATTTAGTTGGAACTGTCAAGGGATTGGTACCCCCTTGACAATTCTAACACTCAAAGATGCGGTCAAAACCCATCATCCTGAGGTAATCTTTCTATGTGAAACATTAAATTCTTATATAAAAACTGAAAACCTTGCTAGCTCCCCTTAATATGGATATCATTTGCACTATTGAACCTACTGGGAAATCGGGAGGCCTTTTACTCGTAGCTAAACCTGACCTTAATATCAAAGTTATTAATAGTTGTAAGAACTACATTCATTGCAAAATTATTGATGAATTAGGTAATAATTTTTTTACCACTTATGTATATACATATATCCTCGTATGACCCTGAGAAGCAGAAAAATCTTGATGATATCATAAAACTTTGCATAACACATCAAATCTCCCTTGGTTCTTAATTGGAGACTTTAATCTCATTAGATACAGTTTTGAGAAAATGGGAGGTAATGGGCATCCTAATATCTCAGAAAATGAACTAAATTCCTTCATGAATCATCATAGCCTTACTGATATAACAACTAAAGGCTGCTTCTATACTTGGAGCAATAGAAGGGGTGGTGATAAATTAATTAAACAAAAGATTGATAGGGGAATTGCAAACTCTGCTTGGAATGATAGTTTCCCAAATGCTTGGATTGCTACACTCCCAGCTATTGGCTCTGATCACTCTCTTCTTACCCTATACACTGATATTCCTAAGCACAATAATTTTGAAAGATTTATTTATAAAAGAAAGCTGGAAATCCAAGGCTGGGGTTGAAAAAATTATTTATCAACATTGGAATTCTTGAGATTTGGTAATAAACTTCACCACATCTCACATCTGGTCACTTCTTGGAACAAATAAAAGAAGAAATAACAATAGAAATCTTATAAATTCTCTTATGAAAAAGTTGGAAAAATTAAACTCTGAACAAAATTTGGATTGGGATGAAAATAATATTATTACAAACCAACTTGAACACCTTTGGAATAAAGAAGAACTCTACTGGAAAGAAAAATCCAGGATCCAATGGGTGCAACTTGGTGATAAAAACACTGCCTTTTTTCATAACACCACCAAAGCTAGAAGAAAAAGGATTAAAATCCTTAGATTACTTAAAAATTATGGTACTTGGTGTGATGATCCAAAAGGTATTGAAATCCTTATCAGTGAACACTACAAAAACATTTACACTACTAATGACCCTGGAAATTACCAACCTATCTTAGAAAAAATTATACAAAAGGTCACCAAAGAAATGAATATTATTCTTGAGCAACCTATTACAATAGATGAAATCAAAAAAGCTGTTTGGAACCTGGGTAGTAACAAATCCCCAAGTCTAGATGGTTTTTCTGATAGTTTTTATAAAAAGAATTAATTGGAATATTATAAAGTACGGTCTCATAAGAGGTATTACTAACTTTTTATGGAATAAGGGAATCTTACTTCTATCAATAAACCCTACATCACTTTAATCCCTGAAATTAACTGTCATGCTACTATTTCTCACTTCAGACTAATTAGTTGCCCTAACGTTTGCTATAAATCATAGCTGCCATTTTCACAAATAGAATGAAACCTTTTATGAGCACTATTATTTCAAATGAACAAACTGCTTTCATTAAACTAGAAGTATCACTGATAATCTTATTGTAGCACATGAAGTGGTGCACTATCTTAAAAATAAACAACCATCAAAATCTTATGCAGCTGCTATTAAACTTGATATTTCTAAGGCCTTTGAAAGCATAGAATGGGACTTCTTATTTGACATTATGTATTCTTTAGGCTTCTCAAATATTTGGATAAACTGGATAAAACAATGTGTAACTACAGTTTCTTACTCAATTCTTCTTAATGGGGTACCAATAAACAATATCATTCCTACAAAAGGATTGAGACAAGGTGATCCCTTGTCTCCTTTTCTTTTTTGTATTGTTACTCAAGCATTATCTGATCTTATACATGATAAAATAAACAAAAATCTTCTCTCAGGAATTAAACTAAGTAGAAACTGTCCTAGGCTAACTCATATATTATTTGCAGACGATAGCTAGCCTATTCTTCTTACAAGGTAATGAAGAAGAATTTCAAAACTTTAATGAAGTCTTAAATATGTATAGTCATGCCTCTGGACAAAGTGTAAATCTTAATAAAAGTGGAGTGGTATCTAGCAAAAATACCCCTTCAAGTGTTACTTTTGAACTTATTAGTATTCTTAATACAAATCATCTCTCCTCGCTTGGTACTTATCTTGGCCTTCCCGCATATTGGGGAAGATAATAAAATTAAAGCACTTGAATGGCTTATTGAACGTGTTATATCTAAATTAGACAACTTGAATTTTAAACTACTTACTGAAGCAGGAAAAGAAACTTTAATCAAGGCAGTTATACAATCAATTCCTGTTTATATAATGACTATATTTCATATACCTGAGTCTATATGTAATAAAATCTCCTCTATAATAGCTGCTTTTTGGTGGGGCAATAAAGGAAAACAAAGAATCCATTGGAAAAATTGAAAATTCATGCAGATGCCTAAAAGGGAAGGAGGGTTAAACTTTAAAAACTTCTCTCAAATGAATTTAAGCCTCCTTACCTCTTCAGCTTGGAAATTTAACCTAAATAAAAACTCTATTGCTTATCAAATACTTAAAGGAATTTATTTTCCAAAGGAAGAATTTAACTCGGCTAAAATAGGCTATAATCCATCATGGATTGGAAAAGCCTACTTATGGGTAGAAATAACTATCTTAAAAATACAAAATGGATAGTTGAAAATGGAAAAACAATCAATGTATGGGAGGATAATTGGATACCTTCATCTGATAAACCTACTAATATTTTAAATAACCCAATTACTAAGGTCAGTGATTTCATTAAATCTGATCATACTTGGAACACTAAATTACTTGCCTCGGTTTTAGGTAATGAAAAAATGGAAAAAATCTCCAAATTGAATATCAGTATAACAGATTCAAATGATATTCAAGTTTGGGATATAACGAAAAATGGAAATCTTACAGCTAGAGAAGTTTATAACAACATAATAAGTACTGAAATAAGCAATAAAGAGGCCTTAAACAAGAATGCGCCTTCTACATCTACTAAGCTTACTAAAACTTTTTGGGATGAAATTTGGAATTTAAATTTACCCCCTAAACTTCGTAATTTTGCTTGGCGAATTGTTTCAAATACAATACCAACTGAACTTAATAAATTCCATCGTAAATGTGCACTTAATAATATTTGTAAATGATGTAATAACAATGTGGAAACACAGGAACATTTATTCTTCACTTGCTCTAGTTCAAGAGCAGCCTAGTTTGCAACAACTATAGCCTTCTTGTACTCAAATGATTTATCATTAAATATGGATAAATGATTACTAAATCTTATTGAATCAAAGCTTGAAAATGATGAGAAAGGAAGAGCTATAGTTGAGATGGCAATTTGGCTTTTATGGTTCATTTGAAAAGCTAGAAACAAAACTATTTTTGAGAATAAAAAATTCTGCCCCTTATCAGTTTCTATACAAGCTTACAAAGCTTATGATGAGTTTATTAAGATTAAAAATCTAAACTCTGAAGCTAAAGAAAATCACAATCTAAATACAACTGAAATCCCTACAGTTAATAACAGGAAGTATAATACTGATCTTACTAATAATAATATAACTTATATAAATGTGGATGCATCTTATCTTAAAAGCTCTAACAAAGCAGCTGTGGGTTGTATTTTCAGTGATCAAAAGGGCCAATTTTTGGAAGTTAAAACGTCGAGCTTTTGCGCAAACTCTCCTGAAGAAGCAGAGGCAATTGGAAATAGAAATGCACTCACATTAGCTGATGCTCAACCTAATATGACCTATATTTTGAAGATTGATTGTTTTAGTCTCATTAATTCACTCAAGAATTGCAAAATGTTTGAAAATTGTCATCTCTCCTTCATCTTTGAAGACATTCAAACATTGCTGCAATCAATTAAGGTTAAGTTCTTGTTCACTCAAGAATTTGGACTAATATGTACATACCTTTTCCAAAAACCAACTATTAAACCTTTGACGATGCATAATCTCTATTTCCTCACTCGTTCCCGTAAAGGTGGATTTGTGTTCACTAAAAACATAAATTAATATAAATATAAATATAAATATAAATATATATATATATATAAATATAAATATAAATATATATAAATACAAATATAAATATATATATATATACATATATATATATAAATATAAATATAAATATATATATATATATATATAAATATAAATATATATACAAATATAAACATAAATATATAGAGGATACGGGAGGAGTGGTGGCACCTCACTTTTAAAAGTGAGGTAGCGCTATTAAATATATAAAGAAAAAACATATTAAATTAACTAAAAGAAAGTAAGATGAACAAAGTCTCTTCACTCACGGTCATCATCTACCCCAACCATCGGTATCATTCGGCCACCATTGGAAACAAAAAGCTGAAGAAATCGCTTCACCATTTTTCAAGTGATTGACCATGGGTGCTATTGGAGTGTAGAGAGAGAATTGAGTTAGTAGGAAGAAGTTTTTCATCCGAAGAAGAAAAATTGAAGGTGAAGAGAGATGAAGTGAACCCAATAGGGTATTATGATACGAAGCACACAAAGAATGTTAGAGATTGATAACAAGTGTTTGATTTCACAGTTGAAAATCCAGCTTTTATACGTTTATCATGAACCAAATGATAAGGAGCACATAGAATTGATAAACCAGTGGCCTGCTTATCCTCCGTAACTAAGGTATATTAAATTCCTCCAATCTACTCAGAACTACTCGATCTAATACTAAATTAGTTGTATACGAACAGCTAGTAATACTAATTTGGTGTGTTATAAAGAAGAACAAAGGTCTGGTTTGATACATATGATGCAAGAAACGAATAGCATTAATAATGTACAATAATTGTTTGATAAAAATACTGAGATGAAAAAAGTATTTCAGGATATTATTTATATAAAGTCGTTTCCTAATGGTAGATTCATTCCAATAAGTAATCTCGTGTTTTGTCTATGCTACTAGATATGGAGTGAATGGTTCAAACTACAAGATGAGCAAAAAGTTGCAGAGGCGAATTATAATGTGGCATTGAGAGTTCTAAATGATTATGCAATGATAGGTTCAATATGAGCTTTATTTGCAGAAACAGATTCTCAAGTTCTGGAATATTGCGAAACATTAAAAGCAGACGAGTGGCCTTTATGTACTTACATCTCCCAAGATTTTTGTCCAACAAATCCATTTGAGGAAATATATAATGTTGACACATTGCTTAGAGTTTGGGAAAAGACACTAAAAGTTAGTGGCCTTCCATTTGATGCAGTTAAGAGATTAAAAGAAGTGGAAGAAGTAAAAGTGCAGTTATGGTGTTTCTTAGGACCTTTAAGTAATATAGTGTTATAACTTGTGTAGTAAAGGCTTTTTAGCAAAGAGATCCAAAAATAAAATATTAGCCGTATATACATTAAAATAAGTTGCAGAAAACTAACATATATCAAAACCAATTCACTTGTATTTTTCTTAATTCTGTTCATGATAATATCAATACTAATGTTTCATTAAAGATCAATTAGATTGCATTGATTTGAGTCATATAGACTTGATATACTTTCAATTATAAAGGAAAAGATGAATTCTTACGAGAATTCTTGATTTTATTGTGCTTACGCCTTCTAGAGAGAGGCTGTTACATTCTTTCAATAAAATTATTTTAACCAGATATTCTGTTATCTAGATGAAGTGTGTATGTCTAAAATATCACTGTATATTTACTATTGTGCTCTTTTTCTTCTTTTTTTGCCAATTAGAAGTTTTATCAAACAAAATGACAACAATGAAGACCAATTCCATTCACAAAACATCATTCTTGTCATAGATATTAACAAAATGGAAAGGTATAATACAGGATGAATAAATTCAGTATAAATACAAAATAGTTCGATATATCACAATCATCCCCCATCAATCTGAATCATCTACTTAACCTTTCTACTCTCTTATGTTGTAACTCTTCTAAGTAAATAATCAGTTTACTAATCTTCAGTTTCTCGTAAAACTTACTAGCAACCACAGATCAGCAGCCCCACAGATCCTGATGTTAAATCCCTTGGAGAATTCTTTTCCCAATTCCTTGGTTCTGTTGCAAGAATTAAAATCCTCCTTTTCTTTATTCATCTAAGACAAGAAATTTACATAACAATATTAGGAAATGTACATACAATAGTTCAACTACAACAGTCTATAAAATATTAAATATAAAAGCTGTGTGCACACATTAAGTGTTGTTCCGGTCATCGATCACATTTCAAAGACACAGTAAACCACCAATTGAGAAAACATACTTGGACATATTTAAACTAAAAATTTAAAAGTCTATGATGTAGTTCCTAAACTATTACTATACTAGGTTTACAGGAAAAGATCAGAGGTATTATAATATTTTTAATCATGGATTATTAAACACGAGTAGCATAGACTAAAAATTAGATGTGTTTTTCTTGAAAACTAGAAAGTAATGAACGGTTGACAGTGGGCCATGATCGAGCTTGTAATATTTTCGACAAGCTTGAAGACTATAAAAATGATTATATATGTTGCTTTTAAATCAAGAGTTCACATAAATAATCAAGCATACAGTATTCTAAAAGATCGAGCACTCAGAGAAAAGAGATGCAAAATTGATTTTCGCATGACTAAGAAATACAAAATAACGGAAAAAGAAACAAACCAACAAAGGCAAAAACTGAGCATTCTTTTCCAAATGTAACCCAAAAAAAATTATTAAATTTAAGCATATGAAATAAAAATTGTACGCATAGACACCCTGAGATAAAACTTTCTTTATCAGAAGATAAGCGTAACAACACTAGATGTAAATTGTAATCACTCACTCGCCAACATTTAAACTATTTCTTTAACTCAAATGCTATTTCTCAAACATACTAAAAGTTCAACCATTATTTACTGCACATGTAGAACATAAAGTGGCATTAATTTCATATGATAGTATCACATTTATTATTGAAATGGATCAAATATTCGGCATATAATTATGGTGAATTGAGTAATATTCAATTTAATGTCTATGTGTAACGTGATTCAAACTTAGGAATTTATTTGGGAAAAAAATTTTACCCTAAAAGTTTTGTATTATTGAAGAATATTTATTCTTGATGATTGGGCTTCTCCGGTAAATATGAACGCGGAGATGATCGATGGCCACAGAATAGCTTTCTTCAAGCTTAAGAGGTTGAGCATTTTTACTTCTTCCTACTAACTCAATTCTCTCTCTACACTCCAATAGCACCCATGGTCAATCAATTTTAAAAATGAGGTGCCACTACTCCTCCCGTATCCTCTAAATATATATATAAATATTTATATATATATAAATATAAATATATATATATAAATATATATATATATATATATATATATATATATATATAACTATAAATATATATGTATAAATATAAATATAAATATATATATATAAATATAAATAAGTAAACGTTACTTACGTCCTATATGGTTCAAGTTCGTCGCAGTTATTCAAAATATACCAACTGACGTGCTCCTTCTGCAGAGTTGGTAAAGCACCTGACTCTTTCTTGCCAATTGGAGTACACTAAGAATTGAAAACGGATAGCTCTTTTGGTTCAAGCAGTTGTTCGTTGTATCTACCTGGATCGTTGAATTTTGATTTTCTTCACTAAGATACCGTGATATGAAAGTCAACGTCTCTTCCGCCACGTAACCCTCGGCTATGGAACCCTCAGGCCTAGCCGGGTTTTGTATATACTCTTTCAACTTCTTCAAATACCTTTCAAATGGGTACATCCACCGCATTTGAACCGGGCCCCCTAACAACGCTTCATCGTATAAGTGAATCACTAAGTGGATCATTATATCAAAAAACGCGGGAGGTAAGATCATTTCTAACTTGCACATCACTTCAACCATTTTCGCCTTACCGTCCACCAACTCTTTCCTACTCAGATTCTTGTTACAAACGACTCTAAACACGTTAGCTAACCCAATAATGGCGTCGCTAATCGGTTTATCATCTAGAAGCCCGGGGAGACAACAAACAAAAAGATACTGCATCATAACATGACAATCATACGATTTAATTCCAATGATCTTCCCCGTCTCGACTTGAACGTTATTCCTCATACTAGACGCGAATCCATCGGGAAACCTCTGTGCCTGTAACCACTCAAGAAACGTCTTCCTCTTCTCCGCTGACAATGTATACTTTCCCCGTTTTAGAATCGTTTTAGGTCCTCTTGTTGTCAACCACAATTCTTCCCTGATTTTCATTTTCTCAAGATCCTGTCGCGCCTTAACGTTATCTTTGTTTACTTTCCCATCGACTGCTATAACTGTACCGAGAAGAGCATCACACACGTTTTTCTCGCAATGCATGACATCAATGTTATGTTTCAACAAATTTTCGGACCAATAAGGTGAACGATAAAATATACTTTTTTTCTTCCAATTGAATAGACGTGGACCAGTTTGCCTCACGATCTTTCCCCCAAAATCCTTGTGTTTTCCGGGAAACACAATGGGAAGGCCATCTAACTGTGTCTGAATACTAGCTGGACTATATTTCTTCGGTCGCCTAGTATAATTGGTTTCCGGGTACAAAACACTTTCTTTTCTAAACCGATGTCTGGTAGGTAACCAACGTCTATGGTCAAAGTAAACCACACCTTTTTTCACACCCAATGACGGAGTAGAATCCATGCATTCTGGGCAAGCCATGTAACCTTGACCCGACCATCTTGAAGTGTATGACCGAGCGGGGAAATCATTGGTCGTGGACAACAGACAAACCTTCATAGTAAACTCTTGCTTTGTATAGGCATCATACGTAAGGATCCCTTTACCCCACAACTTGTCCAACTCATCTATCATAGGGCGGAGGTAAACACCCATGTCCTTACCGGGTGAACGGGGATCCGGAATCAACAAACAAAGCTGAAATGTGGTTTCCTTCATGCATACCCACGGTGGCAAGTTATAGACGGTTAATATGACAGACCACATTTACGAGTTGTTTTGCATAGAGAAAGGACAAAACCCGTCGATACCGAGACCCAAAAATACATTACGAGGTTCGCTAGCAAACTCAGGGTGTAGCGCTGCAAATCTCTTCCAACTATCACCATCAACCGGATGATGCAACACATCCAGATCGGCACTCTTACCGGTATGGTACCAAATCATGTCTTCAGCGGTGTGCTTTGAAGCGTATAGTCGTTGTAATCTGGGAGCAATCGGAAAGTAACGGAGCTTCTTATGCGGTACTTTGATACCCTTCTTTGGGTCCCATCTAGACTCGCTACAAACTGGACACATATCGAGGTCTTTATTCTCTTAGTAAAATATGGCACAATCGTTCAAACAAACATCGATAGTAATATACCCCATACCCAAACTTTTCAACTTCTTGTTGCATGCATCATAAGAATCGGGCAAAGTGTGAGGTTTGGGCAAAATACGACCAACCAACTCCAATGGCTCGGTGAATGACGTGTTAGTCCACTTGTTCTTTACTTTTACGTACATAAGCTTGGAAATGAAGTTCAATGAACTCATCGCTTCACAACGCGGATATAATTCTGTCTCCAATTCGTTAAACAGTTTTTCGAAACTGCTACTACTTGGAATTTTTGCGTCTCTCATCTCGGTGTCACCTGATGTCCGCCAACATTGTAACTGTGTCTCACATCATCATAAACCTCAGCAATTTCATTAACTATATTCGGAATAGGGTTTTCTTCGGGAATGACCGGCTGCTCACCGTGTTTTATCCAAACCCGATACGACTTCATAATACCTTCCTTATAAAGGTGGTCCGTAACCGTCCGAGTGGGTAATTGACGATAATTTTTACAATGGTTACACGGGCAATAAATAAGACCTTTATAATTTTTTTGTTGTTTTGCATATACGATAAAATCCAGAACCCCCATAACATAGTCTGGATCGAGTAAATTTGTAGCATCCATCCAACTCTTATCCAAAACCATCTCTTTACAACAATTTTAGATAACTAGACAACTACATTCATATGAAAATAAAATAAATAATTATTACAACCCAATTAATAAAATAAATAAAAATTACAACACAGTGAATAAAAATAATACAAATTACTAACCAATGGATTGAATAAAATTACAAACCAATAAAAGAAATAAAATTACATCACAATAAATAAATAAATAAAATTACATCCCAATAAATAAATAAATAAAATTACAACACAATAAATATATAAACAATTTCATATAATTAAATACACAAATACAAAAATATATGAAAACATAATATATGAAATAAATGAATGTATGCATGATTTACATATAATAATTTACAAGACAATCAAAAAATATACACAATCATAACTTATAGCAACTAATACACAAATCAAAATCCATGCATAAAAAAAATTAAAAAGTTTGAAATTTAAAGAAAATACCTTGCATTGGTGGAAGAAATTGAAGATTGATGATGAAGTCCCAACCTTGATAATGTATTACTTAACCTAAACACATAATATTGCAAGAATTACACCAAATATGATAATAAAAAAAATTCAAAAATTTACCTAATATTTGTGGATGAAATTGTGTATTGAGGATGTCCCACCTTGATTATAAGCTTGCAAATGGTTAAAGATGAATTGGAGAAGGTACTGCAAAAAATTTGAATTAGATTGATTGATGTTTTTGGGAGAAATTGGGAGGAAAAATGGGGTTTTTGGGGTTTAAAGAAACAAAAATACAGTCTGTCCAAAATTATATACATGTTTTTTTACCGACGACAAATCCAAACAAAAAAAATTTAAAAATAATAAATTATAACGACTGCGTTTTGACCCTTTACACACGAGACACGTCGTCGGTAAATTACCGGCGACTTGGGTAAATTAAAGTCGTAGGTAAATAACAAAGCTTTACCGACGCAACTGCGTGTCGTCGGTAAGCTGTCGTGGGTAAATCCCCGAACTGTAGTAGTGGAAGTAAATGAAGGTGGTTGAGAACGGAGATGAGCAAAAATTAAAGCTAAGTAGATTAGAAAATTAGAGTAGAGGTGAATTCAATAAAATAGTAGAGATTGATGTGTATGTAATGTAATTTTGCAATTTCTAGAAAGATGAATGTAAAAGACATTATTTGTTAAGGATTGAAGGTTGAGTGTGGTGGTGGAGCTACCAGAAAGTTGAATCTTTAGTTTTCCTGAGGAGAAGTGCTTGAGAGAGAACTTAGTCAATGAAATTCATTGTGAGACGAATGCACCGTGACAAAATTAATGAATGCCCAAATTAAGCATATATAAAAATGTACGTTTCTTTGTTAAAATTTGCAAAAATATCTTCTAAATATGAGAAAGTACCAAATTTGTACAAAATAGAGCTATTTTGTTAAAACGTTTTTTTTTTATTATTACTTAAGTATATACACACTTGCGCATTAGGGTTAGCAGCCTAGCTACATTGCAATGGGTTTGTTTATTTGGCTGGTCGCAAACTGCACCGCAATGGTTGGATGTCATTTATTACAAAACTTAAAAAAGGATTTCCCTATCGATTCTGGTAATTACTAACATCGTTTGGTGTAGATTATTATTATTTTATTTTTATGAAATCTCTTAATTTGCTTAGAAGTGTTGTTTTGTTCATGTTTAAACAACCGATCGACCCAAAGAAGACCTCAATACCTCATATGCATGGTGCATCTTTTTTATACGCCATTAATTCATTTTGTTGTTTAATTTTTTTCTTTTCCTGTGAGTTTAAGTGGGAGATATTAATACTTTTATGTTTGTAATGATTTTGCACTTTGTGGGCTATGAACATTACATATATTATTTCTCTCCTTCATTAGCTCTTGCTGTTAACTGGTTAGCGTAAAAGTTTTCTTATTGTACACTCTTTCAGAATTAATCACTCTTGTTTTGTTTTTCAACTTCAAAGTTAGAAATTCATTATGAATTTTAAATCCTGCATTTCTTTTCATATCAGCTACTGAGATTTAATAATAATTTAAGTTAATTATTTCTATATTATTAACCTTATGTTCTTCTTTATTGCTGTTTATATTTATTCATAAAAAATGATGATATTATACACTTAGTAACATTTTATTTTTAACTCAGATACCTTGTATCATTAATAGTTGTTTCATAAAATTAACCAGGTGGCAAGCAAGATCCTCCTCCTGATGATATGATTTTTGAGATTTTGAGCAGGTTGCCTGTAAAATGTGTACTAAGATTTAAATGTGTGTGCAAGTCATGGCAAATCATTACTCTTAACTCGATTTTCATTCAGAAGCATATGAGCCACAGTAAATCCCAAACTGTTTATGTAGACGAAATATTTCGATCGTCTACTTGCATTAATGGCTTAGTAATACAGAAAAGTAAAAAGACTAGTAAGCATCGTATAAGAAACCCCGCTACTAAACAAGTGCTTCAAGTGTTGGACGATTCAGAAGCAGAAGAGACATGTAAAGGCATGTTCATGGGTTTCGATTCATCAACTAATAACTATAAGGTGATTTGCATTTACATCAAGAAAGAAACAAATGATTATGGTATAAAAATGTTAACTGTTGGAACTGATCTTGCTTGGAGACCCCTTCATATTTCCATGGTTAACATTGTCAACAATGGAGGATCAATTTTCGGGAGATCTACCAAGGATGTCAAATATATTATAAATTTGAATAACACTGAAGTGGAGATGGAGAAAACAGAGATTTTTAGAATAAATATGAAAGACGATAGTTTTATGAAAATCAAAATCCCTAGGGGTTTTCAAATATTTGAAGGACAAAAATGTGAACAGTTCCCGTTTATTTGGGATGAGAAGCTGTCAATAGGGTTTATTATCAATGACGAACTCCATGTGTGGGTGTTAGAGAATCACAACAATCATATATGGTCTAAGAAAAAGATTATTCTTTCAGATTTTATCAAGGATTATCCAAATGTATCTAAGATATCTTTTGTGAGGAGAGCAAACTGCCAACTAGAAGTTAGTTTCCATAATGATAACAATAAGGTCATTTATGATATTGACTCCAAGAAAGGAGATATTGTCAAAGAACCTGAAGACAAAATGATATTGTGCTATATGGTTCCTTCTCTAGTATCCTTAAAAGGAATGCACTCGGAAGACATACAAATTGTCGTCTAGTAGTAGTATTCTTATGAGGAGCTATAAAACTTTTTAAGGATATTCAACGCCTTTGGGAATTCTCTTCTCGAGATTCATATTATAACTCTTATGTTATGATGTAAGTCTGGTAAAGGCTATAGCTTTAGTTAAGAACTATCATTTGTATTAAGATTAGTGTTTTCTTTTTAAATCATTACTCTTCGTCTGGTATTCAAACAAGCACTTCAAGAAATCTACGGACCTGGAGAGTTTAATTCTTTGAAATAATGAAAAAATTGCACTGCACACTCACAAAATTTTATTCATCTCACTATCAATATTTAACTGAAACTGAGAAAAGCGAAGAACATTGTTTGAAGATAACAGTCCAGATCATGTTCCGGGAATTTGCATTTGCACTGTGAATTTCAGTGTGTAATTCTGTTAGTCCCAAATACAATATAAGTGTACGTATAAGAGACATAGTATATATAAGGAGTTCTCTATGAATAATGTTTCTCAATTACAAAAGTTCACTTCACTTTTTTCTTCTCAATTTTTCAACTAATTGAAGGCAAAGAAGCATTTACGCATGTAGACAAGTTACCATTCTATCCTTAAGGATCTTCCTTCCCTTGAAGAACAATTCATAGTTCTCCTTACTCTAAAATTCATAGCCGAGCATATTGTTGTGTGACCGGTCATAGTCGATTTTTGTCGGAATTGGTGGGAATACAATTCCAGTGTGATGTGATGCTTTAAGAAATTCTAGCTAAGTTTGGATATTATGCACTCTAGATCCAAAACAAATATTCCAGTGTCAATGATATTGAATCTTTGTCTCATGTAATTGCCAATTTTCCATTAACATTGATCCAAGAAACTCGAGTATGCAAAACATAATGCTGCTATATATGGAGTTAGAGTTTTTTTTTGTCCAAATTTATGGAGTTAGAGTTTGTAATTTGGAACTTTGTTCATTTAGCACCAACTCTAGAGTGTTGATGATCTAGAGGTGTTTTCAAATTCTACAAAACCCGCCAAAAGTATAAGATATTCTTGATAATATAACAAATACCAATTTTATCAATGTGTCAATCAAATGCTTGTAATATTCAATTATTGCTATATTTCATTTCTTATACGATACATTTTTATACAAATTCACCAGGGCTTTGTCCGAAAGACTTAACAAATAAGAAACAACTGAGGATTGTGTGAACTGATGAAGATTACATTGCTTAGCCACGTTACATAACCGGATTTCAAACACACAGGTGAAACACGTGGAATAGAGTCAATAGACTGTACAACATAATAGCTACGGACAATTTTTTAATTCAAACCAAAGATTATGCAATATAATAACCAATTGAAAAAAAAAAAAAAAAACCTCATAGATAGTTAACATCACAATTCGCATATCAACTTTATTTCATAAGAATGCAAACATTCAGTTGATAATCATGTGATATTTTCTGATAATGTGTAATCATAATCAACTACTTTTGTTATGAATTTACAAAGTACCCCCATTTAATAAATTCCGTTGAATCTTTCTTCAGATTCAACTAATAAAACTTCATCACGCTAGATAAATCAGCCTTATTGATTGGGTTTTTTTACAAATGTAATATTGCAACATGAAACCATTGAGAAAATCGCAACATACTTCTTCATGCAAAAATCGTTAAGACATGCTTTTGGAATTTTCGGATAGAGCTTACGACTCTTTTGACCTCAATTGTAATAAGGTTTCGATAATCTTTTCTAGATAGACGTGGAATAGGTAATCAACTTATGTGATCAAAATATGCCACATCTCAAAACTGCTTTTAAGGCTTTGGCTGAATTAGGTCACTCGTTATAAGTTGATTTTTGTATACTTGATGACACATGAAACCCTACCAGAAAGTACGGAAAACATATGGCACAAGTTGTGGGGATAACCGTGAAGGAGAGTACCACCTTGTTGTAAGAAATGGAAGGATGCCCCCAACTCTTTGGAGCGGGTTGTTATTAGAAGATTATTGGTAACTTATATTCTAACTTGATTATTAAATCATTAATTTATTTATAATTTAGATGATTTCTTACTTTCTTTTGTTAAATATAGGAATTTTTTGATATAGATATGTGGAGAGTACGAGAAGATTGGGATAATATAGCCGAGAAATTACGTAAAAGCATGTCTAGGGAATAGAAGGATTACAACCACTATGTTAAGAAACATTATTACTTGTTGGGTAAGAAACCGGATGATGTGTCTTATGTACACTGGAATAAGAGTTGTAATAATTGGGATGCCATTGATAGTAATGTATAAAAGTTTTACTTTATGATACATGTTACTAATTTTGTGTTATTAATTTTTTGAATTATACTGATCCAGAACCAGGCAAAGGCTAACGTGGATAACCGCAAGAAGCAAAAGCGGCCCAGTGGTGCCGGATCGAAAAATTATTCCTGAACTCGGGATATAATTTAATTTTTTTAATAAAATATATTTGTAAATTACGATTCTGTTAAATAATAATTGCACAATGGAATTGAACAGGGTAAGTTAAAGAAACTTACCGGGGGACTGTTGGTGTTTACCGACAAACAAACACAACAGCGAATCCCGATTCCACCACTAGGAGGATTTTCGAGCAAGTGGGGTTTGATGGTAAGACCGAGTAACGTAGGAGCGAGAAATACAAGAACGTTGATATGAGTATTTATGTATAAAAAATAATAAACTAATAATATTTTGAAATTTATTATTATTTGAAATGTTTTTATTTAATGTAACAGGCTGCTTTTCGAGAAAAACTGAAAGAAAAAGTCATCCAAACACAGTTTGGGTCATCTGAAGCTCCAACCTCTACTCCCCTATTAATGCTTAAGGAGCAAACAAATGTTGTTAAGGAAGGAACAAAGGTAGGGATGGGGCCATCGACGCGTAGTTGGGCATCCAGAGTGGGACCACCTCCGAAGAAAGCATATGTTTTAAAACTTGCACCATTTACATGAGAAAATGATTAGCGACTTGACGATATGATGGAATTCTTAAATAATCTTCGTTATGCACGGGGCCTACTCCATACGTTCCTCTAGCTAATCGCTCTATGGTTTCGACTGCCAGCACCAAGACCCATGTTTTCACGATGATCAACATTACTGTAGCGATGAAGTGTGTGAACGATATGAGGGCACAAGTTGGACTAGGCCCATTCATCCAAGCCGAGCAGACCCCTCCAACAGGGTCACCAACAGGTGGAGTTTCAAGTAGTCGAGAAAGAGTTGAGGACGAAACCGAAGAAGAAGAAGAACATTGTTTATTTAATCCTTAGTATTATGATGTGCTTGACCGATATTTGTGTGACTTTAGTATTTATCACTTTTGATTTTATTTTATATCTTTGTATGACTTTTTATTAGATGTTGACTTTTATTCTTATCGATGTTGACTTTTGTTTAATATTGTAATATTAATTATTTTTATTATTTATTCATTATTGTTATTACTATATAAATTAAAAATCAAAAAATTAATTTTTTAAAAAAAAAGGAACATTAGAGACTACTTAATAGTCGCAAAACATAGAATCAAGGTAGTCGCTAAATCATAATCATTAAACATATGTTGTCGAAGAAAACAATAATATAGCGACTACGGATTTAGACCCTATTAATAGTAATCCACGATTACAATAAGTTGTCACTAGACATTTATTAACTACGACTAATATAGTAGTCGTTAATAGCAGATAGGCTTTTGTGAATACTTTTCAAAATTAGTCGCTAATGTCTCTAATGACAAAATTCTAGCAACTAGATAGTGGCGACGATATGTAGTCGCCAATGATTCAAATGGTCTTTCGCGACTAATTTTTTAGCCACTAACGACAACAAATGTCGTCGTCAGAGATGTCGCGGCAGCAGTGACGCATTTACCCATTGGCCTAGCTACACTGCAACATGTTTGTTTGTTTGCCTGTGGTTGGATTTCTTTTATTACAAAACTTAGAAAATGATTTGCCTATCAATTCTGCTAATTAATTACATGGTTTGGTGTAGATTACTATTATTTTATTTTTATGAAATCTCTTAATCTGCTTAAAAGTGTTGTTTTGTATATGTTTATACAACTTATCGACCCAAAAAAGACATCAAATCCTCATGGTGAATCTGTGGGCTATGAACATCACATGTGTCATATTTTACTCCTCCATTCTTAGCTGGGTTTTTTTGTCAATAATCCACTTTTATTACTTCAAACCAAGGTATTACAACCACTATGTACTGTACTAATATTAACATACAAGAAACTTGTCGGACTACCCATCTGAACGCCTATTATCCAACTATCCCACTGTAACCTTTGTAGATTGCAAGATGTGCTAGTCGTCGAGAAATAACACCATTTCGTCCTTAGATCGCAAGTCTTATAACCCCTCGCACCTCTCTGAACCCTCTTGAAAAAAACAACACCATCACCACACTCACAAAGACCAAGAACCATCAGGAAGTACTTAATCACGATTAGCATCGCTACCGTGACTTTCCCAAGTGTAAAACACCAGAATTCCTCCTGAATACACAAAACCCAAATTTAGGTATGAACCACGGAGGAGAGGACAGGTCGAGGGTTGTACTTGTACTGGAACCGAATAGTATCATTTGAACCTATTAGCCCAATCCCATAAAATATCCTACATTTGACCCAGACCTAACAACGTCTGGCCCAATTCGCCCCTGTACTCCAAATCTTCATCCCCTGTATCTTCTTTTTATCTATCAAAATTTCTGTGTAAACTTCTCCCAATTCTGATATCTCACTACCAACTGTTGTTTCTGCTCTAGTACAAGACGACATCTATGTTCCTTATGATCCTTATAAAGTAAAGGTAGATGCCGCACTTTATATGTAATATTTACATCGAGACTTTTCCCCGCCATGTTAAATTTCTTAGAAAAATTAAAATTCGCCGTCACAAACCCATATTTGTGCTTTCCTCTTTGTATCTAATCTCATAATAAACTTGGAATCCCAAATCGAGAGAGTAGTGATTGCAATGGATTTTAGGTATACCTGTAAGGTAATACTTATTTTTGGTGTAAGTTATCCTCTTCAGACTGATGTTCTTATTATTGTGTGAGTTTTCACCTAATAATATGTAAGTGTATAATCGACCCTTTTTACTCTGTAAATCGTTGTTCGGCTTCCTACCATCTCCATCTGTTTTCCATAGTGCCTTTATGCTCTCAATATATATGTCCCTCTGCCCAGTGTTGATAAATTCTTTCCCTTGCATCTCGTCTATCCTTATTTTACATTTATCCAGCTGTTTGGTAGAATCGTCTTCTGGAAGTAACCATAATCGTCTCTGAAACCTTTGTTGCAGCTTCTCTGTATTCCTCCAACTCTCTTCTCTTTCAATTTCCTGCAATTTTATTTCTGTGTCGTTTCTCTTGTTATCGCTCCTCCTAACCAGATATCGTCTAATCCATGGAAACCCAATCATCAAGATGTCTGCTCCTCTTCTTCCTTCTCTTCCAGTTGTATTCGAGAGATGTTGTTTCATGTTGGTTTGAATCAAACCTGTTCCATCTGAAGACTCGCTCATGGTTGTTGTTGATGTATCTATTGAAATTTCCTACCATAGTTGTATTCTTGTCGTGATGATTGGATAATCAACACGTGTGATTATTGTTTATCGAGAAATTGAGATGTAAAGATTAAAAATGGATAAGAATGTTATGTCGGTGTTGTGGATTATGTTAGAGAGAGTCCAGAGAAACGGTTCCCCCTTTCTCTCTCTATTATGGGGTTATTGTTGATAACCCTTTGGATTTGGATCCTCTCCTAACTAGCTTCTATACTAACTATCCTAACATCCAATTATATCATTGCTGTTAAGATTATAAACAATAAGATTTGAAAATATATTATAAATGGTTGGTAAATCAATTAGAAGATTATAATAGAATTTTTATAATAGATGTAAATTGTGTAGTATTTTAGGAATTAAAAAATTAATTATAGATAAATATAATAAAATATAATTTTCTTAATTATGATTGGTTGTTAGGATAGTTAGTATAGAAGCTAGTTAGGAGAGGATCCAAATCCCTTCATTCTTAGTTGGTTAGCGTAGCCACTTTTTATGTATAAATAAAAATCGATTATAGGATTTATTGAAATACTTATTAAGGTAAAATATTATTTGTAAGTCAGAATTTATTGTATCATTAATAGTTGTTTCATATATGACAAGCTAAAAAAGTGGAGTTAATCTCTAATGATATAATTTTTTCTTAAAAAATGTCTTCTAAAATATATTTGAGCTATCACCTATGATCCTTGGCAAACACAGACCGATTCGGCACAAAATAAACTGATTTACCATCTAAGTTATCAATCTAACTCATATTTATTCCCACATTTTATATATATTCAATTAATATATTGAATATATTTTATAAATTTCTAATAAAATAAATTACATAATCCACCTCATTCCATAATCGCCAAAATCCTTTTTTTTTGTTCGAAGCTTGGGTAAATTCTGGAACAAAACATAAAAAATAAAAAAAAAATAAAAAGAAAAAAAGACGTCTCAACTCAACCCATCAATTGAAATTAACATGTGAATGTGACAATGAACAGCTCTTGAGATCAATAAATTGTGTAGTGTCGTAATTTATTCATCAGTTGATTTTCTGTGTGCTGGTATAGTGGATTTGCAGATTCGAGAAAAGGACTCCCAACTCATATTTCAACTCCAAGTCTATTCATTTTTTTTTTTTTTTTTTGGACGAAAGTCTATTCATTTTTACTCTGTAAGGAAATACATGGACCAAAGATGAAATTAACCCATTTATATATCTAAGAGTTACCAGTTTTGATAATGTACAAGGACTAACATTCAGGTAAAGCCTACATCTCTAAATACCATACTACCTTAGTCATGATTACTTTGAGAAACATAACAAATAGAAAAGATAAATTAATTGGAAACATGTTCAGTCAGAGGTTAAGGCAAAAGGACACATTAAACTGTAAAAGTCATTCCTCTAATAGGCACCTTAATAAATCACTGTAAGTTACGTAATAATAAAACAAAAACTGATATTTGATTAAATAGATGATTTCAATATTTCCATAACTTGTAATTAGTTCAAATCAAATACTCAAGAATGAAGCAAGTTCAAATTTCAGATGATACCTGAAATATTCTTTTACTATTTACTCAAAGGAAAACAGAGAATTGGATATTTGATCAAACATTTATTATACTCAAACAAATATCTGAAAACTTTTATCAGATTCGAAAAAATAACTTAGGATATGAACTTTATTTAATGAAATTTCGTGAAGCTGAGCTCACTCATCACATCACAACTTACCTCATATCTCTATTGCTTAAACTTGACCTAAAGCAAACTCCCACTTGCTATCTGACAATACAATGGAGAAAAAAGAGTTTATATTTGGTACAGAGTATATGAACAAATGTTTATATTTGGCGATTTGATTTACTTTTACTACTATAACTTCTGCTACGCTCTAATGAGTTGCAACTAGCTTCTGAGAGAGAACGCTCCAGATTTTTAACCCGAAATCAAATCCATTGCTATGCTCCCCAAACTCTTCCAATCTCTGATAAAATTTTAATTTGACATTTTACCAGCAATACCTTCCAGTTTTGTGTAGTTTGAATTGTAAGGTCGTCAATAGAAGAGGAACGTGAGTTACGGTTACATTGCGATTAGAATGGATACAAGTAACCTACTTGATAGTTCAAGGTAATTAAATATTAGGAATCTCTAGTTTTAGTCGGTTCGATAATCACATCTCTATGTGCATTATCAATGCACCTAACCCGGTAAACAAAAACTACCGATATTTATCCAATAAATACCCGTTAGCTACATATTAATCTAACTGGATCATCGAGGTCCTAACCCGATGATCCTACGATTAAGAACAAGTTTAGATTAAGTCCTATGAGCTAGATTCTCATAATCATAACACCTTATGGTATCTAGTTCCTAACTTAATCAAAGGATATGCCTTCATATTATGTAGATTAATACCATAATCATAAAGGCTTGCCATAGATTCAAGGAAACAATTTCTTTAATCAAAACTGTAAGGATAACTATTATCGTGTACAGTAAACACTTGTATTCAATTCATTACAAGACGATCGGGGCTAGGGCATAATTCCAACAACTGGATCACTACCAACTAAATTAAATCCTGAAGATGGCACATTTGAATCTTTTGAACACACAAAGTCTAATCCTTCTTCTTTTCCATGCCTTGAGTAGTTGAAGTGGAAGTAAACGAGACAACATTTGCTCTGTTTTCCCTGCCAAGTGGGTCCTAGTTAATGCTTTCCTCTTTACTCACAACATTTACCCTAACCGGGTCGTTTCTTCCTGGAAACTTGTTTACTCCGGACTCTAGTCAAGACTTTTGTATCCTCTAGATTTGAAAATGAGCGTATGGAGTTTGTGAAAATGAGAAAAAAGTAGTAAGAGAAGATTTATGAAAATATTTTCATAAAATGATTTTCGTCTTTTCAATTTTAAAAAAATATGAAAAACGTTGATTTCACATTTTTAGTAGAAAAAATCTTCAATCCAATATTGAATGGACTAATATTAGGATTAGTTATTTATATTAGGACACATGTTCCATAATTTTAGAATCACATACACTAATCTATAGACATGTGGCTTGTTATTATATCCAATGATCATTATTTATATATTCAACCATCCAATATTAGATAGAAGTCTTACCATTTCCAATATAGCCGTGTTTTCATTTGATTTTCTAGAAAACTGTTTTCATTTTCTCTAGCCAAATACGTTTTTATTAATAGTTTTGAAAATATAGAAACACGTTTTTATTAGTATTTTTGAAAATATAAAAAATGAAAATATAATATACCTATTATTTTCACGAACCAAACAGGGCCTAAGTTTTACTTTTCCTTTCCTTTTCTTGTTCTGAAATTTTTATACATTTCTGGTTGTATACTTTTTTTTATCTTAGAATTTATTATTTATTTTGTATGATTTAATTTAGAAAAAATTATATTATTTTAATAATTTTGAAAAAATAATGAACAAATAGTACCCTCTTTTTATTATTTTTTGAACTATAGAGTATAACCATTAATTTTGAATTTTTGAATATTAGCACCTGAATTGTTAATTAATCTAGCTAAATTGTTGAAGTGATATAGCTTATGGCGTGTTAATCGGTTTAGCTTGATTGTTGACGTAATATAACTCATGGAGGTTTTATGTATATCTGATAATCCCTTATAATTTTTGCCTTTGATCAAACATAAAGATAATCACCAAAAATCGGAAACTATCAATTGAAGCCTTAAGGTTGATCTTGGATAGTTGTTAAAATAATTTGGTTGTACTCAGGTATTTATGTATTTATCCTTATGGTGTACTTAAAATTACATTTTAGCTCTTAACATAAAATTTATGTTGCAACTTCTCAACATTCATGATTTATTTGCTTATTGATGTGTCCTTCGACTCTCTTATACCATTTGCTTCAAGCCTAATATGTTATATACATTCTTAATGTATTTATATGTTAATTTTTTCGACTTTACGTATTTTAATGATTTCATAATATTACTTTACTAAATATTTGAAGCATTGGTGTGATGAGACGAGAGGATTTGTCTCTCCTGAAGAGCCAAAAACTGAAACTAAAATTGAAAATATAACAAGATTATTAGAGTTCAATCAATAATCTAATAAACTAAAAAAATACATACAATAATTAAATTAAATAATATATTTATTGAGTAAAAACACTTATATGGAGGATAAGAAAGATACTCCAATACATCAAAATCATTTTTTAAATTATCCACTTTTTTTTCATCCTTTTTGCTACAATCGATAACATATCCCTAACCCTAACTCTACCCGATGGTTGTGACATATATTAAGTCAAAACTAAATCATGACCTTTTTCTATACTCCCTTAGTCGATCGGTATATATAAATAGACACACATACACACACATATATATATATATATTAATTTTATTATACATTCTAGTAAATTCTGAAAAAGAAAAAAGAGGATTCACTCAGCCAGCTCACGCCTTTCCATAGATTCACGAAACCACATTCCTCACGTTATTTTACTTTTTAGAGTAAATACACTGTTTACCCCTTGAACTTTGGCCCGATTGACAGATTGCCTCCCAAAGTTTAAAATGCGACTAGTTGCCCCCTAAACTTTAACTTCGTGACTCGATGCCCCTTGTGACCATTTTCCGTCAATTTTTTCAGTTAACTCGCAGCATAGGTGCCACGCGCCGTTAACTCGTGACTCGTTGCCCCCTGAACTTTTTTTTCAGAATTATTGTGACTCGTTGCCCCCCTGAACTTTTTTTTCAGAATTAATTATTTAAAAAATCATTTTAACAGGGGCAAATTTGGTATTTCAAAACTTCTTCTCCATGATCTTCTTCTCCAAAGCTTCTTCTCCATTATTAAAGCTTCAAACCTTTAAATCTTCAAATCTTTAAATCTTCAAATCTTTAAATCTTTAAATCTTTAAATCTTCAAATCTTCAAATTTTTAAATCTTCAAATCTTCAAACCTTAGATCACCACTACGAGCTTCTAAATTAAGCTATAATTAATACAAAAATCCAATCTCATCTTCTTCCTTTCTCCCTGTCGGTCTTCCTGGCGCACGTTAGCAACAGCTACCCCATTTTCTTTGCTTCGTGATCTCTCAGATTCATTGTCGCCAGGTACGGTTTTGTAACAATATCCAACATCGAAAGTTTTCCATTTTCTCACTTAGATCTGTAATTTTTCTACTTTTTTTCTTTAATTTTTGTATATTTTTCTTGAATATATCATTCATTTAATTGAAAATCAATACCAGAAAGAATTGATTAAAAATTTGATAAAAATCGTGACTTTTTTTGGGTCTCCCATTGGTTTTACAAAAATTGATATAATGAAACATAACATGTTCACGTTTAGGTTGACAATATCAAGAATCAATACCAACTGTACAATGTATTGTAGCAAAAACCTTGACTCGAATTACAAAAGTAAAACGAAAAGATCTTGTGTTTTGAATATTGGATGTCAAGTTTAATGAATATTGGAAGAAGAATTTAAAGAAAGAATGGTATGAAATTAATGAAAAGTTTATTCATGAAGATTTTTTTTATCAAACTTTCTCCATTAAAGAAGAAGAAGTGTAAAATACCCAAAATACCCATCTTTAAAAAAAGGATATAATTAACAATTTAAAAAGAAAAATTGGGGGGGGGGGGGGGGCAACTAGTCACAAAATTAAAACTTTAGGGGGCAAAAAGTAGGGGGCAACTAGTCCACGCGCGCGTGTAATGCACGCTGCGACTTAACGGAAAATTTGGACGAAAAACAGCAAAAAGGACTAACGAGTCACAAAATTAAATTTTAGGGGGCAACTAGTCGCATTTTAAACTTTGGGGGCAGTCTGTCAATCGGGCCAAAGTTCAGGGGGTAAACAGTGTATTTACTCTACTTTCTAAATGAAACCATTATTCCTTCATTTTCATAATAAAATTAAAGGTAAAATTCAAATTGACCTTTTCATTTTCCATAGTATCCTTCTTCCCCGTGACTTTCTGCCGTAACCACGGTTTTCATCTACGACATATTTATGTCATCCCCAATCTCTTTCTGTCTCCATCCATTTTATTGCTCATTATAAACTATTCAATATTCCGATGATCGTGTCTCCTTTTTCTCGCACCTATGCACCTTTCACTTTTGTTAATTTTTCTCCTATGATTCTATCGCGACAACTATGATTTTACAACAATAGTTAGGATTTTTCGTTAAATAATTTTGCTAAAACAAAATTAATTTTTGAACCTTTTTATATATTATATAATTATATAAAATATTTGGATTAGTAAAAGATATTTAAGAAACCTGAATCTATGGAAATATTTGTTATAAACTTAAGGAGAAGAAGATAAAATAAGGAAAGAATTTGTTTCTTGTATTTCCAAAAACTATTAATCTAATACAAAGAAATGATCTCATATTTATAGGGTAAATATTGACCGTTCACTTGTCACAATTATAAGAAATAAATATGAAAGACCTTTGACCTTTGGACATCCACCTAATTATATTATTTATTCATAATACTCCCCCTTCGATTTCCATCCATTAGGAAAATATATCTCGTTAAAACTTTGCCAAGAAAAACCTTGTGGGATAAAAACTTGGTCGAAGGGAAAAGAGTAAATATAGATAGACCTAATCATCTTGAAACACTTCCTCGTTAAAACATTGCCAAGAAAATCCATGGGACAAAACTTGAACGAAGGAAAAAGAGTACAGACTTGTTTATGCTCCCCCTGATGTTGGCAAGAGATCTCTAAGTAGTCGTATTTCAGTATTGTGAACCTACTTCTTGAATATTGTGGTTGACAATGATTTCATAAAGAAATCTACAAAATTCTTACGTGATTGTATCTGTCGAGTGTCAATATCCACATTCCTCTGTAACTCGTGCGTGTAGGAGACTTTGTTAAAATATGTTTTGTTCTGTCTCGTTTGATGTAATCATTATAATTATGTGTGGTACAAGCAATAATATCCTCATAAATACCATAAGTATATTCTTGTTGGGGATAAACCACACTTCCTTTTGGTATGTTAATAATCTACTTAATAAATATTTCATACCCCTCCTCCTTGGATATTCACTAAAGGATATGTCTCATTAAAACCTTATCAAAAAACCCCATCGGGACAAAACTTGATGAAGGGAAAAGAGTACATCAATCCTTGGGGGTTATGACACATATTCAATCAATCTCGTTAAAACTTTACCAGGAAAACCCAATGAGAAAACCGTGGTGAAGGAAAAAAATGAAGAATTTCAGTATATTCCCCCACCCTCTCCCTCATTACGACGTTACATATTTCCTAATACATTAGATACTTTTGGACTTGTACCTTGTTGTCATCGTTAATGAACTTTAATTAGTAAATCTTCTGGATTTTTACTTGAGGGTATTGAGTATTAGTAATATCATTTCTTGATCAAGGAAAAGAGTATATACTTCTTGGACAATTAATATATGATATGCCTCGTTAAAACTTTACTATAAAAACCCCAGTGGGAAAAACCCCTAGTGAAGGAAAAAGAGTACAATACATAAATATCACATCTTATGAAAACAAGTATTCCGACTATCCTTTTATAATACAAACACTTTTCTCTTGTGCTTTAAATAAAATGTGTTCTTCGGGAACTTTTATACTCCAGGAACTTCTCAATCTTTGAGAATTCATATTTAGACGCTCTAAATACTTTAGGCACCTATCGTGCTTCAGGCACTTGTTGTGCTTTCGAAAACCTTTCGTGCTTGGGCACATGTCATGCTTCAGGCACCTATGGTGCTTCTAGCACCTGTTTTGTTTATTAAAAAACTTTATTATCAATCTAATCACCACTACACCGGATCAATAACATAATAATGAGGATATCTCACCATAATTAATTCTAGGTTTCTGCACGAACCTCTATGATACATGTAGGGTTTTAGATATCAATTAGTTATAGACTAGCTACGTGAGAATTAGTTATAGATTAGGATGAATTCTCAAAGTGGAATTAGTTATGGTAGAAGGAGATGAAATTGAGATAGACTATGTACGTGAAAGGAGTATGTTGGTATATATATGGCTCTCTTTGTATTAATATGAGATTTGAAATCGACAGTTAATAAGATTTTCTATTCTACTTATGTAAAGTTTGTTACATCTTTAACTTAAACAGATACGTTAATTAGTTATATTTTGTAGAGGTGAGATCATACGAGTATGATCAGAACGTAATGGTGAGCTGGAGCATAGTGTGCGCAAGAGAAAGGTTGTAGGTTGATGAAAGAATTTGAACATGAGATTATATTTTTTTCAGATAGAGCTTGAAAATGTTCGAAACCTAACATCTTTTTTTTGCTATTTATCACCTGATATCACTCACCCTACTCCAGATCTTACATGGTGTATGTTGATCAACATCTCCAGAAAGGAAGAGAATACTAAGTAGTAGATAGAGCAATACGAAGTTCTTGAGTTGTTCTTCTGCATGAAAATAAGAAGTGAGCATTAGAATTACAAGTTTTTTTTGTTCTAAAGCGTTGCTTTGATATTATTGACTGTTAATGCTAAGGTACACTTTAATGTTCGACAATTGCCTGTAAAATGTGTACTAAGATTTAATTGCGAGTTAAAGTCATGGCAAATACTTACTCTCGACTTGAGTTTCATTCAAAAGCATACAAGGAAATCCCAAACTTTTTATGGAGAAATAAGTAAATCTACCAACTTTTTGACTGAGACTTCACATAAATAAGTTGGGGCTGCAGAAAAGTAATGACGAAACATTTCGAAGGAAAAGTCGCATTAATGACTTATAAGTCTAATAGGACCTAATTGTACCAAAAAACTATAATTGGGGTTGACTACCTAATTTTTGTACTTTTTTTTGTCAAAAGCTTAATAATCCAGTAAATCCTATCTTGGATTTTGATAGTGCGAGGCTATAGCCTCGAGAGTATGTTCTCGTTCTTCATTACCATTTTTGTATATGCTTTATCTGCTTGTTTTTAATTTTTTTAGAGTCTTTTTCGAGTCGTAGGGACATGCCTCATTTTTTAGTTGGCGGTGTGGGGATTCATTGTCTCTCATCTCCATTAGTCTGTGATTTTTCTGTTTTTAGGAAGAAATAAATGGTTTGATACATGGGAATTAGATGTAGAGTGTGTTTAATATCTTGAAAGCATAAGCTTAGTAAGTTAATGATAGAAAGTAGTATGTTTATGAGGTGCTTTATTTTGTATGCTTTGAGTATTTGCAGGAAAACACACATTGATGGTAAAAAAAAAAAGATTAGTTAGCAATGCGATAGAAAGTATGTTCGATCTCAGGGAGCCATAAGTGGTGTGTAGGCCATGAGATCCAAGCTAGTTGATAAACCCATTTGACGTGCTAAAGGTAAGAGAATGACGAAATTGCATAGTTTAGAAAGTGATTAAGGCAGTACTTTCATAAGCCCCTTGTTGCCTTTTAGCTTGTTGTCCATTTATTATATTATATATCCTTCTCATCCCCTTCTAGCCTTTCTAAAGCCTTTTTACTAGCCACATTATAAGCCATATCACTTTAAATTTTAGGACTTTTCTATATGACCCGCACTCGAATCGCGATGCATAGGCAATTGTTTTAGAGCTTGAGTTTGGGATGGTGGGTCCACCATTATGAGAAATATTATTGGCTTGGGATTTTTTTAGCTTATTAATTGTGCTCGGTTCTATATATCGATGATGATTCATAAGTTTATTATATTGTAACCCTTTGCCGGGGTAAGAGTAAATGAAAAAAGATGAAAAGCATGAAAAGAAAAAATAGCATGATATCTCCACATAAAAAAAAAGTCATAGCTATACAAAAGGAAAAAACTAATATGAAAAGAATATATATTTGGACCGCCGAAGTAGGATTTTTATGTGAACATCATTATGATTTAATTGAGTTATTGGGGATGCTAATTAGTGCATCAAATCATTGGGCTGAGTGAGAACGTTTTACGAAAGTAACTCAAGCTCTAGGGCGATTCGTTGATGGCTAGTGAGGAGAGAGCCAAAAGCTCACTCTAAATTATCCAAATATACTTATCATACCGTCCCTAAGCCAACATTACAACCTTAAAGAACTTATGATTCTTTGCTATGTGATCTAGAAGTAATTGAGTCGTTAAAGAGTAGTTAAGTGGATCTTTGGATACTAGTGAATTTCGATGAACAATCTATAGCCTCCTTGGTAAATTGAGTAAATAACCTCTCCTTCTTACATTTTGAAGCTAATCCAATCTTGAATTTGTTCCGTATTGATTGCGGATATGTCAAGTATGTAGGTAATTGGTGGTCCTTTGTGTGTTCTAAAAATAATTCAATAAATAACCGAACCACAACCGCAAGTGTACGGTTGTCCCAAGTAATAATAGTGATAATACAGATTCGTTCCAAGGACGGGATGGTTGACTACAATGCTTATCCACTAATGAATGATTGCACTTATGAAAGCAAATAAAGATAATATGTTTGATTGATTTTTGTATTAATCCTAAGTAATAAAAGACTAAATGGAAAATGCAATTAAAAACTAAGACGCAAGTAAAATGAAGTAAAACGTAAGTGTGAGAAGATAGCACTTGAGAACGCAAGGGGTCTTCATAATCCTATTTCATAACCTATGCCGCTTAAGGGTTAAACTGGTCAATTACAATGGTCGGGATTCTAAATTCCTTATACCCCCGTCAGGGTGGACTATAAGGCTATCCTAGAGTGTCACTAGTCCCGTCAGGGTAAATATGATCCACTTTTAGATGTTTAAGTTAATTACCTCATTGGCCCTAGAATTAGCTAAGTTCGTCAGAATCAATAGCTTCTATTCTAGATTGAATAAATAATTCCGTACCTAAACCCTCCGTCAGGATGATCCAATCGCCACTAATTGGAATAGCCTAGATACTAACACCTGTTCCTAGTTCATGACTCTAAAAACAGTAAATATTCTCAATTTATCGAAAAGAGTAAAAGACACAATCTAATTTAATTTAACAGAAACCCAAATTCAACATATGAAATTCAATACGATTGGGAATTACCCATATAGCATTCTCAAGCGCTAAAATGTGTTTAGCTCATATTAATTAAAAAGAAAAGTGAATTAAATAAAATAGAATTCATATTGTTTTACAAAATTAAAGATAAAAGAACCTAATTTCCGGAATAGGAATGACTGAGAACGGAGATATAGATCCTCTCCAGCTCTTGCAGCTTCTTCTTTCTTCCTTCTGTTGCTTCTCTCTGGTGTTTAATCTTGTAGAATGTATTTTGTTGTGAAAATAGAAGTCAAAGGCCCCTTTTATAAGTTGAAAAACGGATTAGGGCTTGGACCTAGGAATAAAACACTAATTAAATGTCCAAGCCCAAATTCTAAGCCCAAGTTCTAAGCCCAAAATCCCGTAACTGCTTATACACCTTCACTAAAACGGCTTTTCCCGATTCATTATGACTCCGATTGACTTGATTCCAGTTGCTAAAGTTCCGTAACTCGATAAGGAATGTTTTCTCTTCAAAGGTCAGCGGCTAAATCATCTCTTAAGCACCTCGAAATCAGCAATCTATGGCCTGGAAAACAGAATTTCAGCTCTAAAAATAGTTTCTTTCGGGATTTATCTTTAAGTCTTGACTCTATATCACGATCTTTGACTCTCTTCTCGGATTCCATTCCTAGCTAGTATTCAAAACCTACAAACTTTTCACTAAAATATACAAGAATACGCGCAAAAGTTTAATAAATCAAAAATACTAGAAATAAAATAGGAATTCCGGATTATTGCATTTTTAACTCAAAAGTCTATCAAATTAATCAAATAAACACCAAAAATGATGTCTCCTAAGGGTCGAAAATAAGAACAATTAAGGAGACATCAAGACCCCCAACTCAAACCTTTGTCGTCCCGACAAAGCAAAACAAAACAAAACAAGGGGTAGAAGTAAACGCGAGAACAAATAGAAGCTAGCAAATACACCTAAAGCAATTCTTAAGATAAATCTCATATAGCAAAACTTTAGGAACTAATATATACGTACTCTTATCATGCAAAATCGAACATAAATAATGTCAATCATAAAATTAAAGTTGCAATGCTTGAAGGTTACACTTGTACTTATATCTGTATGATGGCTATAGGGTGGTCATCAATCTTAACTCGCTTTGAACGCTCCACCTAGTATATTCCCTATCAACAGAATCATAAATTCACTATGCACTTAGGAATCACAAGGTCTTTATGGTTTTAATAATGGCTTAAGGACGGTATGGATATATATTTGGTAAATTTGAAGTGAGCTTTTGGCTCTCTCCTCACTTACCATCAACAGTGTCCTCGAGCTTGAGTTTACGCAAAAAAATGTTCTCACTCACCCATTTGACGCGCTAATGTTGCGTCCCCATGTCAACCCAAATAAAATTAAGATGATTTCCAAAAATATTCCACTTTGCCGATTTATTTATTCTTTCTTTCTTTTTATTTTCTTTTTCATTTCTTTTCTTTTTTCTTTTTTGTACAAGATACCCATGACCATCTTTTTGATGTGAAAGGTCATATCTCTTATATATATATATATATATATATATATATATATATATATATATATTTCTCGGCAAAGGGTTACAAATAATAATATCATCTACATTTTTGTGCCTTAATACAAACACATAATAATCCCTTCCCAATGTAAATTCCCAAATGTGGACCCTCCACCCCAAACTCAAGCTCGAGACAAGTCTCAGGGTTGTGATTCAAGTGCGGGTCATTTGGTCATGCCTAATAATCTAAAGGATAATGGGCTTATATCGTGGCTACAAAAGAAAAGGCTTAAGGCTCAAAATTGGGCTAGGACGGATAAAGTTATAATAAGGAATAGCAAGCTAAAAGGCCTCAAATGGCTAACAAAGAACTGCCCCTATCATTTTCCTAAGTACATAGCTTGTCTTTAGTTCATATCTAGGTGGGTTCTCTACTAATTAGGATTTCACGTTCTACACACCAAACATATTCCTTAAGTACAAGCTTACTTCATTTGCATTGTTCATTAATTTTTCCTATCAACTACCTATGTTCGCATGCAATTCTAAATGCGTTTTATATTATTCCCTAAAGTCCACTATTTACTATCATTGATTCATCAAAAGTATGCTTAAAGGGGCATTTAAAATCTTCTATAGTCAAACGCAACTCCGAAAATTATTTTATTGAAAGCAAATAAAATATATAACACATAAAAACTGGGATGAGGCAACGAACCCCACCCCAAACTCAAAAATGAGTCGTGTCCCCACGACTCGAAAAGACTCAACGCAATAAAAATAAACTAAACTAATTTAAACGCGAAAGGGATAGAAAACGTATCTTAACCATCGCGTGGCTGGTTATCGGTGTTGCGTCCATGAACTTTCTCTTGCGTAAGTAGACCATAGGTGGCATGTTGAATTGTGCTCACCCCTTTTAACATGTTTCGGAGAAGTTCTAACTCTTTTGTAACGTTTGCTAAAGACGCAATCATCTTCACTTGGTTCTCTTCTAACACCGTCACTTTCGCTTCCAACTCATTGGTGGTATGCATCTTCTTTTTTGGAGGAGCTCTAGGAGTTCTTACTGCTCTTAACACTTCATCATGAATATTCTTAACCAAAGCTATACCCATGCTCTCACCCACTACAACACGATCAATCTCTGCGTCTTTACGCGGAACTTTTGCGTCTAATCACAAAGTAGTGATGGTACAAGGAAATTTGAGATTTTGTTGTGAAGTGGGAATTCTAGAAAATTCCATGATGGTATCATATATCACACGAGCAACATCCATAGGTTTCTCCTTAATAATACACTTAATGAACAAAAGATGCTCCTTCTTCACTTCCGATATGTGTTTAACTCCGAAGAAGGTAGGGATTATGAAACGTGACCAAATCTTAGTACATGGTAACAAGTTACTGCTATACATCTGTCCAGGATATCTCTCTCCTTCGGGAATTGGGCGGGCCCCATCAACAATAACTTTTCCCCAAAGGGATTCGTAATCAAAAGAAGGCTCTTTAAGGGATTCTTGGAAAGGACATACCCCAGTAAAGGTGGGTAATTTCAATGACTTCCTAATAAGCTCAACGAAGAAAGGAACTACCTTTTTGCGAACTATAACTGCATCTTTCGAGAAGGCGATTCCTTCATAAAAATCTCGCACCAAAGTAGGAATATACTCAAGCTTCCTTTCTCTCAATTCATTCCAACCCAATATGTCACAAGTAATACCATAATCTTTATAAGCACTAGTCATAATACCCATAGGAAGATTCATCTCCTCACCGAACTTTAAAAATTGAATTCTATCACGAACCTGAGTATCCCATGGAATGAAGACTCTCTTAGGCTTTTGAGCCCATGTTTTCCTACGCGGTGGTTTCTGTTGTTGCACGGGTTCTTCTGGAACTTCTTGTTCTGTTTCTTCCTCAATATCTTCTTCAACTTCTTCTTCACTCTCTTTATCACTATCATCAATTAACCTACTCTTTTTCGGATTAGCCTTACTCGGATGTACTTTTCTTTTTGGAGCAATTGGGATTTGTTCAGTCTCTTTGGATCGCGAATCCGGAATCTCAATTGCTTGGTCTGGGCTAGCTCCAACATTGTTCATGTTTCTTGGTAAATTTCTTCGATAGTTACACATGGAAGCAGTTCTGTTAGTCATCTCTTTTCACCCCAAACTCAAAACTTCAAATAGAGAAAAAGCTAGAGAAAAGCTTTGAAATTTGATGTTTTGAGGTTTAAAACTTGAAGAATATGGATGAATATGAGATGGGTTAGGCTCAATTGAAAGGGATTGTGGAAGAATTGGGTTTGATTTTAAGGTTAGGAAGAAGAAATTTTGTGAAGAAAAGATGGATTTTGGTGAGGTTTTGGAGAAGATATGAGTTGATTGTGTGTTTTTGTGATGAAAGAAGGGTTGATTTGATGATTTTATAGCTGTTTGTTGATGATTTTCGGAGTAGGTGGAGGCAAGGAGTCGGAATAAAAGGTTGGCTTGGAAAAGGAGGCAAAAAACTAGGTTTTATTAAGCTCAAAACCGCCTCTCGCAACAGCGCAACGGCTAGCCGGTGGATTCGCCGGCATGCCGGTCGCGAGGGCGGCGAAATAAAATTACTAAATTCTCTTTTTTTTATAATTTTTTTTTACCTCAGACGATAGCTTCTTGCGTCATTGCTGACGCAGTGATCAGAGACTTCGTTCTCCTTGGCCGGCTAGCCGGCGGATTCGCCGGCATGCCGGTGGCATGTCGATGGTGCATTTCGAGACGCAGCAACCTTGCGTCGTTGCTGACGCAAGGACCAGAAACTTTTCTCCTCTTTGGCCGGCTAGCCGGTCAGCTGACCGGCATGCCGGCGGATTCTCGCTGGCGCAAATTGTGACGCAGCAACGCTGCGTCATTGCTGACGCAGTGGTCAGAGAGTTGGGGTCCTTGGGCTCTTTTGGCCGGTATGCCGGCCAGCTCGCCATTATGGGAATTGTTATTGGATGGGATTTTCGAGCTTATTAATTGTGCTCTGTGCTTTATATTGATGATGATTCACAGATTTTATTGTAACCCTTTGCCGGGGTAATAGTGAATGAAAAAGAAGCTATGAGCTAAATTTGCCAACAAGGGCATTAAAAAAATATATATGAGAAAATAGCATGATATCTCAACAGTAAAAGAGAGTCATGGCTATACAAAAGAAAAAAATTGATTTGAAAAGAAAAAATATATTCGGACCGGCAAAGTGGAATTTGTATGTGAACATCTTATGCTTTAACTGGGTTATTAGGAATGCTAAATTGTGCATCAAGGAATTCATTGGGTTGAGTGAGAAACGTTGTATAAGAGTAACTCAAACTCTAGGGCGATTCGTTGATGGCTAGTGAGGAGAGAGCCAAAAGCTCACTCTAAATTATCCAAATATACTGTCATACCATCCCTAAGCCTAAATTACAACCTTAAAGATCTTTTTGATTTTTTGCTATGTAATTGAGAAGTGATTGAGCCATTAGAGAGTAGTTAAGTGGATCTTTGAATACTAGTGAAGTTCGATGAACAATCTATAGCTTACTTGGAGAACTGAGTAAAGTCCCAATCCTTCTTACATTGCGAAACTAATCTGGTCTTGAATTCAAGCCGTGTTGACTATGGATATGAGAAGTGTACAGGTATGTAGTTTATGAATATTATTGCATGAAATTTTCTGATTTGTTGCTTTATGTCTATTCTATCTATTCTGCTAAGTTCTTCCCATTGTGTTGAAAATTCCATAAGTGTGTATTTATAGACTTCCCTTTGTCTTTATCTTTATTGTATCGGGACGATACAACTTTGAGTTGGGGGTCTTGATGTCTCCTCATTTGTGATAGATTTATATTAATATGAGACATCATTTTTAGTGATTTAGAAGTCATAATAGTCGGATTTCTTGAGAAATAGTGCACTTTCCTATTTTGAGTCTTGATTTAGTAACACAATATTTTTAGAGCATATTGGGTTTAATTATTTATTTAGTGTGAAGCTTTAAAGATAATTATGGAGATTAATTAGATTCCAAGTCAAAGACTACAAGATATGGAAAGAGATAAGCATGGTAATTGGAGATAAAGGAAAGAAAAGCTAAAAACATGGAAAAGGAAAAGATGCCTTAATCCTGAATTTCTGCACCTACGACCAAAAATCAGCTTATATCTCAACAACGGTGTGGAATTTGGAGAAACGGTCAAGAGAAAAGTTGAAGATCTTTCCGAGATGATGAATTTGGTATACTCATACGCGTCAAAACGATAAAAATTGAAGCTTCTAGGACCAAAAGAAAAGGGTCTGATTTCATGTTTTTAGGGTTACGAATTTGAGTTGGGCTTGGAGTCCATTAATTACCTTCTCCTTCAAGAAAACGAATTAGGTCTTCTAACCACCTATAAATACACCCTTATATCACTTGTAAATCATCATTGCCTCATAGTAATTAGTTCTTAAGGTTTTATTCTTCAAAGTTATTGTAGAGAGTAAGATGATGTCTTTCATTATTTCTTTTAGTTTATTTCCTTCAGGTATGAACTAAACTTCCCATAACTTGGGTTTTGCATCATGTATAATCTATGAATTCTATTTTCTTTCTATTTAAGTTTCTTTGGGAATTACATGTTTTAATTTGATATTAGCTGCTTACCTTTATATTTGTTTATGTGTTTTGATTTAATGATTGTTTTCCTTGCAGTGCGCAACGTTTAGGATTACCTTAATAGTAGTTAGGTGATCACCTTAGATGGGTGTCTAATTATTGAAACACCACATAACTTCTAGTGTCGATATTAGTCCTGACAACACTGATTCTAACTAGATAGTCATTAGGGTATGATTTAATCACTATCGCCATGTATGGAAATTGATTGCTTAGGGCCTTGGTTGCGCTTGATAACCCTATTTGAAACAGCCTTGTGGTGTGTCCGTAGCCCCCTTAGTCGCTCTCAAGGTCTAAGGAACGGGAATTTAGAATCCTGACTAAATATACAAGAGCTAATATTCTCCCTTATTAACTAGATCTAATAGAAAGAATTAGAAGGTTTAGTGCACACTAGCAAAACCTAAGCTATATTTCTCATCTCATATTCTTCGTATTTATTTTATTGTCTTTAATTTTCCTAGTTTTAATTAGTAATCTCGAATCTATTCCTTTTACTTTTTGTCTTTAATTAATTATTGCTTACTCGTTATTGCTACCCATTCGACTAGCACACTAAGTCCCTGAGAACGAACTCAACTTATCAACTAAAACTTGCATACGTCCTATAATACTTGCAGTACTGTGCCTGTCTAGGGTGAGAGTGCGTAGTTTTCTTGACTAAATTTTATCTTATTTTTATCACACCCTAGGCGACACTAGATGTTAATCTACAGCACAATGTATACTTCCTAGTTTGGAAATACAGGGACCAATAGTGCAATTAACCTTTCTTATGAAAATATATTCAGTACCTATGCATTCGCCAAAGATCGATCGAGTTTTACCTTAATGGTGGTTGAAAATAGTCCCCGGACAGCGACAATTTTCTTGTGAAGGAGAGCAGCTATCCCATAAGCAAAGCTGCACTCTTCATTTTTATTATTAGGATTTTAATTGGAAAAAAAAATGAATTTTACCAAATGGTGTATTAGTATTGTCAGTGATTGAAATGAATTTATAAGCTAACTATTAGTATTTCAAAAGGAAAAGGTGAAACTTTACTTTGAGGAGTTGGTGGATGGGAAAGAAGATGAAGTTATGAGCGATTGATGGTGGAGTAGTTTCTAGAAAATCAAATGTGTTCCATTTCCCATTCAAATCCAAACAAAAAGAGAGACAAAATTAGCTTTGAACCCATTAATATAAATTTCAAAGCCAAATTGATCTTATAATTTCAGAAAATTATAAATTTGAAACATAAAATTATATTTCTCTGCAGAATCAAACACACGATTCTCAACACAAAGTTAAGTTTTCTGAAATTTTGGAAGCAAAAAACAACGTTTTTGGTAGATAAATTAACCTGATGTATGCTTCAAGTTAGCGAAACTTCCTAAGGAAACGGAATCAGAGGACGCGTGTGAGGTGGCCGGAACAGTCTTTGCAGCTCCGGCACCGGGAGCTGATACTCATCCAAGCTCTTGAAGTTCGATAGCCCTAGAAGTCTACTCATTTTCAAGGATAATCACCGAAGAAGAAACCGAAGCTTATAGTATCTGAGCTGTAGCAGGAACCCTAGTATCTGAGCTAATAGTATCTTCGATTCTTGATAGTGTTTCCAAGTCGGGTTGGGTTTCTTCGATTATTAATGGCGTAGCCAATCTGGGTTGCGGTTTGAGCGGCTTGGTGGGAGAGACGTGAAGTGGTGAAGTGATTTCTTTGTTTTTTGTTTTAAATTTTGAATTTATTTTAAAAAAAAAGTGTGAAGATTACGCTAAGTGTGGAGATTAGTTAACGTACAACTAAATAGTATAATAAATAAATAAATAAAAGGGCCCCACACATTTAATCCAAGGGCTGAAAAATATAGAGGAGACATCAAGATATTTTAAACCGTGGATTGAATTTAGACAATCTGGACCATTAATTATAATCGATCTAAAGGCCGAAAATGATTGAAATTTGATCCAAATGCTAAAAAATGTGGAGAAAAACAGGAGACATTCCGGGTCGTTGGCCCTTTTCCAATATTATATAGATATATATATATATTACACTTAACTTAGTATTATAATTTATCCTCACCAGATTCTATCAAGGGGCCTCAATTTAATATATTTATGGACTTGAGAATAAGAGTGTCATTGCAAACTCTGATTTTAGTTCATGTTGTAGACAATTGAAGTTTATAGTAGTTATGAAGAGGTTTTGCTAGATGTATATGGTTTTGTTCTTACACCATACATGGAGAAAATGTTATTTTACTATAGGTCCCTATATTGTGCATAAATACACTATATGTCCTTATATTGTACGAGAAATGGCGTGCCATGCGAAAAGACTTGTACACCCAGCCTTACTCTCATTACCCCACATCAAAAATCTTAAAGGAAATGTTTGAGAATTTTATTATAAATTAAAATGTCTGGTTTGTCGGGTTAAACCTAATTTTCGGACTACCATTTATAACTTAACTCAAGTACAAACGAGATGGGCTACTACCATACTTGGTTCGACCCTATAAATGGTTTAAGGGGAAAAAATGAGTTTTTGGGGTGGTTTAGATTGATTTGGAAACAAATTTTAGTTTGGACATTTTTTTCGCATCCATAATTGATAACTCTTTCGTTGAAACCCCACATTAATCATTATGTGCACATGATGGATTTTTCTTCCGTGCAACTATACATTAGGATGGTTTATTGTAAGGTTATGTTAGAAATTCAACCAATCTTATTAAACATGAGCACATTTACATTTGGGTAACCATGAAGTGAAATAAAATAGGCTTAAGTTTATGTACGTGTAGGTCTTTGACTTTGAACGTGAAAGTAGAAATGACATGTATAAGTGTGCCGGCTTATGTTGGTCCTAGTTTATTTGTAAGCAAATTTAAATGCTTTGAGAGTATTATGTTTTTACATCATGTATTTATAGTTTCACATCTTAATTTGATCTTTTATTTTGCTTTAGAGAAGAAATTTTAATCATTATTTACATCATCCAAATAAATACAACAAAAAAAGTTCCAAACTAAGAGAGAATATCCCACGAAGAATTCCTTTCCATCTTAGTACCACCCCGAAAGTTGGAAAAGCAACACGGATGTGACATCCAGAACCAACATGAAGGATCCTAATCTTGAATATGGAACATCATAATTCGAGACCTATAATGATAAAAACCATCATTCCTCCATTATACTTAAAATAACAGGTTTGAATCCCGGAGGAATAAAGATTTGGGAAAGAGTTCAAATAACAAGCACCCATTGAGAAAAAACCCATCAGCACCCGAAACTTCTTTGACCAAATAGAGTCATTCTATTTAAGTGTTATTTCAGTCCATTCAGGTTTATTTCCTTAGTCTTAATTGTAACATAGAGAGAGTTAGGATTTTAAGTCACAACAAGACAATGAGCACATCACTATTTTTCATCTTGTAACAGTTCCAGCCTTTAATTTTTAAAACAAATAATTAAAACTTAAATACTTTCATGAACACAAGTCTATAAATTTATGGAAAAAGGGTATTTTGGGTTAGTAGATGTTATTTAGATGATATGGAAATTTGGTTTTAAGTCTTAAATTATGATCAATTTCTATTTATGTGCGAGAACTCATATTTATTTACTAAAATTTCTTTGGACCCTCGAAAGAGGAATATTGGTGGGTGGAACCTAGATATTACTGAGTTAGTAAGAGTATATTCTAATAAATCCCAAAACTTATTTGATGCATGTGTTGTAATACTGCATCATCGGTTGCCTTATGTATTAGACTTGACATTTACATATGCTAAAATGTCGTTGATGGTCGTTTGTTACACCACAAACCTGGCTAATTGGTACTCTAAAATCCTAAATAAAAAAAGTAGTTCGCTCACCATTTATACAAGATTCTGAATCAATTCGAACATGGATAGTGGAAATTTAACAATTCGAGTGTTATTGGTCCATTATTGTTTATTGAATTGTTTTTAGTTTTGTAGTTTAGAGTTAGCTTAAAACCATTTTATTATCATGTTTCATATCATATGAAAAATGCAGACTCACATAATAACTTTGATGCAACAATAAAGATTAGTCTAGGTTAGACGGTATTCCTACTTTTATCACTAAATCACTTGGTGGTAAGGATGGTCATAGTTATAATATTAACCGTAACAGGTGGATATTCGGTCCGATAAAAAATACGTTAGTGAAACCGATGGTGCATCCATAAGGGTTTGGTTCTCACAAAAGGTAAACGGTGGATTATTCGTTAGGATTCGGTTTTTTTACAATAATCCGACGAATAATCCGAAATTCGAATATAATATAAGCAAAATAATATATATATATATATATATATATATATATATATATATATATATATATATATATATATATATATATGTATATATATATATATGGGACGTCGGATTATTGTAAAAAAAACAAATCCTAACGGATAATCCACCGTTTACCGTTTGTGAGAACCAAACCCTTATGGATGCACCATCGGTTCCACTAATGTATAATCCGAAATTCGAATAAAATATAAACAAAATAATATATATATATACCCATCTATATTATATTACAAGGTTTTTTGATAAGTGGTGACCAGGATTGATTCTGGCCAAACATAAGTGGTGGCCAAGATCGTTTCTGACCCCACCTAACATTAATACCATTAATTAATTCTTAATTACTTAATAAAAAACTTAAAACAAAAAACCTTAAATCACTCTTTACCTTTAATTTATAGTATCTATATTATATTACAAGGTTTTTTGATAAGTGGTGACCATGATTGATTCTGGCCAAACATAAGTGGTGGCCAAGATCGTTTCTGGCCCCACCTAACATTAATACCATTAATTAATTCTTAATTACTTAATAAAAAACTTAAAACAAAAAACCTTAAATTACTCTTTACCTTTAATTTATAATATTTATATAATAAAGCAGAATGTACCTAACTTTTCATATTACTATTCAAAAATCTCTAATTTCTCTCATAATTCTTTATTCTTCTCATAAATATCTCAAAAAAAATTATTTTTTATTTTCTCAATTATTATATCTATATAAAAACCATATTGATCTTTTAAAAGAAAAATTTTCAAATTGGAAATATGGGAGCAATGTATTAACCTACACGATTTTTCGAAAAGCCAATGAAGGAAAATAATATTGAAATATATGGTGGAGTTAAAAATAACAATAATGATAATAATAATAATAATATCTTGAAACACTTGAGAACAATTGGGCAAATCCGATTTGGACCTTTATAATACCATTAATTAATTCTTATTTACTTAATAAAAGAAACTAAAAAAAACCTTAGATCACTCTTTACATTTAATATAAATTTATAATATTTATATAATAAATCAGAATGTACCTAACTTCTCATATTACTACTCAAAAATCTCTAATTTCTCTCATATCCATAACCTTAGACCCTTAACTATCAACCTTAACTTTACCCTTAACCTTAACCTTAACCTTAACCTTAAACTTAACCTTAACCTTAACCTTAACCTTAACCTTGACCTCAACCCAAACCCAAACCCAAACCCAAACCCAAACCCAAACCCAAACCCAAACCTTAACCTTAACCTTAACCTTAACCCAAACCCAAACCTTAACCTTAACCTTAACCTTAACCTTAACCTTAACCTTAACCTTAACCTTAACCTTAACCTTAACCTTAACCTTAGCCTTAACCGATCCCAAAACCAAACCCAAACCTTAACCTTAACCTTAACCTTAACCTCAACCTCAACCTTAACCTTAACCTCAACCTCAACCTTAACCTTAACCTTAACCTTAACCTTTAATTTTAACCTTAACCGTAACCTTAACCTTAACCTTACCTTAAAATTCATTATGAATGATTCTTTGTTAAAATTATCTAAGGTAAACAATATTTTTCTCTTCCTTTCTTTTCTTTTCTTTTATTATTTTTTTCCCTCCTGAATACAAACACACCCTAAATGTTTAATCTTAAACCTTAACTCTAACTTAATCTTAATCTTAAAATTAAATTTAACCTTAACCTTGACTTAAACTTTAACCTTAACCCGTTTAACCATATCCTTAACGTTGACCTAAACCTTAACCCTAACCTTAACCTTAACATTAACCTTAACTATAACCTAAACTTTTTCTTGATGCGCAAAAAAAGAACAACCTTAACCCTAACTTTAACCTTGACCTTCACCCTTAGAACCCGTATTTGATTTCCGTTAACGCAACAAAAGAAATTTATGTGTCTTCAGACACGGGTTTTTTCTAGTATATATAAGGGGTATAAAGAAGGGTCGGGATTTATTATTAGCCAAAAATGTATCACGGGCAACGCTTAAGATCATTCCGTTACTTAAAGAATTATACTTCCTAATTTACCTTTACTATATATATCATGTGCAAGAAAAAGAAATTCTAAAAGTAACCACTTACATTTTCATATCCCACTTTCTCTCTCTCACCTCACCCACACAATTCACACTCACCAAACCGTTCATTCACACAAACTTCCTCCCCGTCGGCATCACCTTCACCGTCAACATCAAGCCGCCGCCGTGGTGGTTGTGTTATAAAGCAGCGACAAGAGACACCTCCTCACTTCATCACCTCAACCTAGGCGATTCTCCATCAACATGATCGGTTGTTCTTCACCATCAACATCTGCGGTCTCCCTCGCCGTACCTCTACACCAACTTCTTCGAACAGCGCAGCAATTAGGTTAGCAGCCATTCTGGTTCCTGAAGATTGGAATTATGAAAAATATAAGAAGTTCTCGATCGATTCTATTCTCACTGAAGCCGAAGCTTTCAACGCTCACTGAAGATTTCAAGTTTATGCTCAGCAAGTGTTTGATGACTGTCTCAATTGAAGGTACATTTGACAACTTAATTGAATTTCTTCATATTTTGGATAACTGTCTCAATTGATACTGATATGATGATCATTTTGTTCAATTGATCGCTCAATTTTGGTCGTGAAAGCTTTCAATTAAAAGCTCACTCAAATCCTCGAGGAAAAAAGCTGCTCCATTTCTGCTCAATTGATCGCTCCATATTGAATTAAATTAGGTCATATTCAGGTAAATTTTGTATATAATTAAATGATTATGGACAGCTGAATTAGTTAGTTAATTACAGTGTGATTGAATATGAGAATGTAGATAGTTACTATCGAATAACTGATCTCATAGTTAATTGCTTTTCTTTCCTTAGACTACAGCGCAAAACTATTCTCACCCAAATATATGTTTCTTTCACGTGCTATTCAAGGTACATTACAATCCATTATTTTATCTAGATTATACATTGTAAGTTTATATATGAAAAATATGAATAATCTGTACAATTTTATAGGCTGCAGCATTAGCCTTCTACATACTTTCAGTTTATTCATAATATAGGGAGTGTAGTGCAATTTTGCATAATATAGGGACCTACAGTGCATTTTTTTGCATAATATAGGGACCTGCAGTGCACTTTTTGCATAATATAGAGACCTGCAGGTGCAATTTTGCCTAAATAGGGACCTAGAGTGCAATTTTACATGATATAGGAACTTCAGTGCACTTTTTACATAATATAGGGACCTGTAGTGCAATTTTTCATAATATAGGGACCTGCAGTTCATCTTTTGCATAATATAGGGACCTGCAGTGCAATCTTTTCATAATATAGGGACCTAGCGTGCATTTCCTCAAGTGAATCGTCTTCTGAAGAGGTTCACTCTGTATGTGTCATCAAGACATCAACGCAAAATCAGGTGAATGGCCTTACCGAGGCATTGAACTGCCTTTCATTTGGAGAAGAAGCACATAGTCAAACTTATAACTTACTTCTTCCAAATGGTTAAATTACTGATTTATTTATATCAGCATATAAAAGTCAATTTTTTCTTAACATTTTTTAATACCTACTCTGCTGTTTCTAATTATAGGGATGTATATTGCAATTTTTGTATTTCTATAGAGATTTATACTACGTTTTTTCACAATATAGGGAACTGTAAATCAATTTTTTATATACTATAGGGATTTATAGCACAATTTTTATAATATAGGTACCTGTAATGCAGTTCATGCATAATATAGGGATCTATAGTGCAATTACAGAATTACATAAAACATTAGAGTTTTATAGTAGGTTTTTTATAATATAGGGACCTGTGATGCAATTTTTGCATAATATAAGGACCTATAGTGCAATTACCTCAAAGTATTAGAGATTAATAGTACAATATTTCATAGTGTAAGAAATTGTAATGCAATTTTTAAGTACTATAGTCTGGAGGGAATTATAGTACACTTTATCATAATTTAGGGACATGTAATGCATATTTTGTATAATATAGGGACCTATAGTGCAATTATCTCAAAAAAAAAAGATTTATAGTACGATATATCAAAATATAGGGACCTGTTATGCAATTTTTATATAGTTTCGTATTAAGCTTTGATTTATTTAATTTGTGTGAATATTTAGGTTTTTCTTTAATGAAATATAGTCTATTTGGTATAATACAGGGGCTTATAGTGTTATAAATTGTAAAAAAATAATTATAGGGACGTGTAGTGCAATTTTCGTATACTATAGGGAAAAATAGTCCAACTTTTCATAATATAGGGACCTGTAATGCATTTTCTATATAATATAGGGATATTTAGTAGTTTTTTTCTATGTACTATAAATTGCACTATTAGTCCTGTTCAGAAGCTATAACATGATGGTGATAATGGTATGCACGAGGCTGTGATGATATTTAATTTTCTTTCGTAGCTATTTAACGGATAGCCAAATGAGAAGATCTGACCCATATCTTGGCGGGTCAGCCTGCACTATGATGGTCATTTGTTGTGGATTCATCAGCCATGGTGTGGTTAGATTCCCTTTATTTGGCTCCGCTTAACAAATCTGAACCTCCCACCTTGAAAATTCAAATGAAAATTGATTTTAGTTTTATTTTGGGTAAGGCAAGGCTGTTTTTTGTTTGGATGCTTTTTATGTAATATAAATTTTTACTTTAATAGCTGATGTGTTTCAGGTATAACCAACCCACGGGACTGGTGTGCTGCTGCAACTTCAGAAAGCTGGGAGTGGGAAAGTTACGGCGGTGCATAAAAAGTATAGTACTTCGAAGTATGGTTATGCTGCTAAGTCAGAATCAACATGTTTTCTTCTGTTGGATTGAAGTGAAGTGTAAAAATGGTGGGGTTAGGGTTTTAATGAGCAACATAAGTTGACCCGGATGGTTTTTTAAACAATTTGTAGTTAAGTTTGTTAAATTTGTGTCTTTGAGACTTTTGTGAGTAGTGTATTACTTTTGTGAGTGTTTGATGATTTGGATGATGAATTTTTTTCTTTTATTGAAATGATAATTGTTCTTCTTTGCTTTATGAATCTTTTTTTTTTTTTTTTTGTCAAACTTATAAATCTTATCCACCACCATGGGCTCAGGCCTATTTGGTTTGTGAAAAGAATGGGCTTAGGCCCCATTCTGATTACTCCTCCCTCAGATTGGGTTTGGATGGAGACGGCTTCTTGGAGGATCTTTTGCGGGATTTAAGGCTTGTTTGGAAGTGTTTATTTTAGAGTAAAAAAACGCTTTTAGAATAAAATTCAAAATTTTAAAAAATTATTAAAAATAATTTTGAAATCTAAAATTATTTTAAGTGTTTTTTTTAAGAAGCACCTATTTGGTGTTTCTTAAAAAGTGTTTTTCAAAATCATAAAAACTTTTAAAATGCTAAAATGCTAAAAGCATTTTTAAGTGCTTCTTCAAAAAAGCACTTCCAAACGGACACTTATTTAGCGAAAAATCTTCGTTAAGTTGTCATCTTTCAGCTATTAAATTGAAAGAGAAAAAAGAAAATAACAGTTCTCGGCTATATTTTAATATTAGTGACCTAAAATTATGAATCCTCTCCTAACCCAAGAGCCCAAAATTGGAAAATAGAATGGGTTTAAAAAATTTGCAACATCTTTTCCTTACATACTAAATATTATGTAAATTTTATCTAATTAATACAACTACTCACCAGAATATGAATAACCCCTTATTGTGTAAGGTGTTGTCCATCCGTTGAGAGAAAAGATTTCTTCATGGCATGGAGATGTAATTACTGAGTTTATGTTTAAGTCGTTGATGATGTACTCCGGCTTATACCACCACCCATCATTTAAAAAATAGACGTTGCATGCACTATTTTGTCAATTAATCTTATTAAATAGCTTACTGAAAAAGTTTTTAGAAGTAAATATTTATGGCAAGACATTAACAAAAAATATATAGTTTTTAATTAACAAATAAAGCTATATATATGAATAAGATTATATAGTTATAAAAAATAAGATCTTACCTTGGGTGGTAGCTAATTCTGCATCAACATGATTGTAATGATAATAATTTTCTGATTCTTTGGAGGTGACATTTATACGTTTAAGCCATTTCACCATTCGTCCACCAATAAATTCAGGAATGATTATTCTAACAGACCACCAAAAATCCAGGAAAGATTATTCTAACAGACTTATAGCAGTTTTTTTGAAACAACTTTTTAGGTGAGAGAAATAAGAGATTTTTTCTACAACTAGAAATAGAGAAAGAAAATCAATACTTGATGCTATAAATTTAAATGTTTCTAAAAAGAATAGGGGCAATTTTGCTTGAAGAGATTATTTGATGAAAGCTGTTTTTTTTAGTAAAGCTAGGTACGAGTGCCATTTTTTTTTTTGGTATCTAAAAGCGTCATTAAGAAAATTGAAAGGAGGTGTATTTGTTTTCTATGAAATGCTATTGCAGACAATAAAAAGGGTGCTAAAAGTGTAAGACTAGAAAAGAAGGTAGTTACGAATAGAAGTTTGATCATGAATTGGGGTGTTGTTGGAGATAAGCTTCTTTTTTTTTTTCAAGTTGAAAGATAAGTTTGATCACTGATATAGTTGAAGCTTAATTTTTACAAATATATATGTTTTCTCTTTGCACACACAAAACACGGTTGTAATTATTAGATTCTAAAAAATAAAAATATGTTTGTATTTGGTCGTATCTTCAGATACGGGGTATTTCTAGTATGTATATAGCTAAGGGGGTATAAAAAGGGGTCGGGATTTATTCTTAGCCAAAAATGTGTCACGGGCAACGCTCCACATCATACTGTTACTTAAACAATTTTAGACTTCCTAATCTACCCTTGATATATAATATATATATATATATATAACCTTTTATAAAGAAAAAAATAAAATCACATAATTCACACGCTCAACTACTTTTCTTTTTGAACTTGTGGATCCTTCTTCGATCTAATTCCTTTTCTTTTGCTTTCCTTTTCTTTTGATTTCCTTTCCACGCTCTCTACGTTGCTCAACAATCACCGGCGATACACGACGAGTTTTCACGGCGAGCTTCTCATAGGCATATTTATCCTCACCAAAACAATTCAATGGAGACACCTCTATCTGTCGCCTCAACCCTCCACTGCAACGAATAAATTGAAGAATCACCTCAACGGCGAGCTTCTCATCGGCAGATTTATCATCACCAAAACAATTCACCAGAGAAACCTCTATCTGTCGCCTCAACCCTCCACTGCAACGAATAAATTGAAGAATCACCTCAATTCTGAAAGTCCTAGAGGGGGGGTGAATAGGATTACTAATAAGATTAATGCCTAATTAAAAATCTTTTGGACAATTATAAGTAAGAAAGAAACTTCTAAGTCAACTAATATATCAAACTCTTAAGGGATCATGCAATGGATAAGCTAAGAGGTTCGATATATAATTGATACAAGTAAAACGAGTTTCTAATCTCTAACTACTCTAGATGGCAATATGTAAGATAAACTAGATAATCAATATCACAATATTCATACTAGCATATTATCAAACATATAAAGTGCGGAAAGTAAATAGAGTAGGGATAGAAAGATGCACACGATTTATAGTGGTTCGGTTTCCCTACATCCACTACCTAAGGAAGCCTCCTTAGGATTTCAAGCTTTTCACTAAGCTCCCGTGTCTCTCTTAACCGGGTCGAGAACACAATAACCCTTACAACCTCTTCGATAACACGAAGGACAAACACTTGTGCTATCGCAACACAAGGACACCAAGTATACTCCCGATACTCAAACACTTATGCTATCTCAACACAAGGATACCAAGTATACTCCCTATACTTGAATTCTCTCTTAATCTATCTATTACAAGACCTAGACTTAAGAGGATAGATACAAAGTGTTTAAAGGGGTGCAAACAACTTTGCTAGATAATCTCCTAAAGAGTAGATATGACTATAAGCTTGTAAACTCCTCTTTGAGTAGATAATAACTTTGATAGCTCCTTGGATTAACTCCTTAATTGAGTGGATATGAACTATGAAGCTCTTGACACCTTCTTGGATGATAACAATTAAGCCCCTAAGTGTATATGGGTTGAAGGTGTGTTTGTAGCCTTGAAAGACCTTCAATATATAGCTGCAAAATGCTCCCAACGGTCATATAAGCTTCTATCTAACGGATCTATTTTCTCTCCAACGGATATAAGCTTTGTCCTCTAGTTATAACGCAGAAACCCTCTCTTGCGGTGTACCGCGGGTATGGTCCGGTGCACCGCGTGAATGATTGTCTTCAATTCCAGCTTACTGTTCGGACTATGCCATGTACCGTGATCCTGGTCCGTGCGTTGGTCCGGTGTACCGCGCTTCTGGTCCGGTGTACCGCGTAAAACTTCTTAACTCTCTGGTCGGACTAGTCTTGTATACCGCGCCTCTGGTCCGTGGCTTTGCGGTGTACCGCGCTTCCGTCCGGTGTACCGCGTTCGAAACTTAGCTCTCTGGTCGGACTGGTCTATGCACCGTGCTTTGGTCCGTGGTATTGCGGTGTACCGTAGGTGTACTCTGGTGTACCGCACCAAAGGTTTAAAACACCTTCTAGTGAGTATATCTTTTTCTATGATGCTCGGATTAGAAAGCTTTCTTCACGAGAGTTGTAGAGGACATCATTCTTATACACTTTGTAGTTGATCACTAAAGCTAATTCTCAATGTACACAAAGATAAAGTTAATAGCATTTGTATGAGAATTAGTTTCTTAAGATAAAACAATAAAGCTTTGATCTAAATGATAAAGATGCTCTTTTTGATGAATTAGAGTGCAAGATAGAATGTATATAACAAAGGTAATTAGCACACTAAACACAAGAGGATTTGTCACATTAAAACAACCTATTAAGGGAGGCTATATGCCAACAATCTCCCCCTTTTTGATGATGACAAATCCTTCACTAAAACACCTTAGGAATGATATGAAAGTATAAGCTCTTATCAAATATAGCTCCCCCTCACAAAAAGCATTTAAGTAAACATGAATATAAGATGTGAAATGCATTTGTGAGTATTTAAAAGTGCAATTTTGAAAGTTTTAGTGCACAAATTTCTCCCCCTTTGTCTTCATCAAAAAGACGGGATAATAAGATCAAGCAAATAATCATATAAGAGCTAAAAACTCAAGTGAATAGATTTTTGAAAAACAACATAGAGAGATCAAAGGTTAAAGAGCAATTAAAACATTTTAATTTGAGATGCACAAAGATCAACAATTGCAAAGCATAAAAAGGATAAGGGATGGAGACATTTTACCAACTTCTTGATCGATAGGTTTTCATCTTATAAGCTTTCTAACAATGCAAACGATTAGTGCAATTATAAGATAAATGATTAGTGCAAACGATTAATCTAGCATTTTAGTTTTTAAAGATAATTTACTAAAAACTCCCCCTCACGAAATGCATAGAGTGTTTGTTTCAATTTTGAAAAGTTTGACCAATAATTTCTCCCCTTTTTACCAATAAGAATATTTGAATCAATTTTAAGAAATCATGGGGTAAATTGTCATTTTTGAAAAGCAAAAGGGTCAAGATGAATTTTCCAAAAGTTTAGGGACTAAACGCAATTTTGAAAAACTTCAAAGGACCTAAATGCAATTTTCAACCATTTGAAGAACTTAGACTAATTGAACAAACTAAAGGGACTATAACACAATATAGAATAAGATCAAGGATGAATGATGCAATAGTACCTATATCATCAAAGAAAATGTTAGCACCATTAACACATTTAAATAAATATCCGAAACATAAAGAATAAGCATCTAACATATAACATACATATCCAATAAACCAAGTTAGACACATAGCATCCTAAACCAATTATCCAAATATAGCCAAGTAGCAATAAAATCCTAAATATCCAAAACAACCACACTAATGACCAAGTAGGATAATATGAAGATTAAAAACACCCAATAAGAATAATTTGAAACCGATTTTAAGAAATCTAGGGGTAAAATTTAAACTTTGAAAAGTATGGGGGTCAAAATGCATTTTTCAAATGTTTAGGGACTAAATGCAATTTTGAAAACCTTCAAGGACCTAAGTATAACTTTCTCAAGACAATAGGGACCTAGGTCTAATTTTCAAGCATAAGAAAGCTAAATGCAACTTGTTCAAACTATAGGGATCTAAAATCAATATTTTACAACCTATAGGGATTACAATGCAATATTTTCAACCAATAAGGACCATAAAGTAAGATAGAACAATAAACCCCGAATTGCGGTGTACCGGACCATTGTTGCGGTGCACCGCACTAAAGCTCGACCAAAAGGAGTAAGAAGAGAGATTTTGAAAATAGGCAATTTGCATAAACACCCGAAGTTAATACGAAAACACCCCAATAGTATAGAGATATTTTAAAACAACTAAAAACGCTTTTGTTTTGAAAAGATTCAACGTGGAAATCCCGAAAACACATAAAGCAGTTTATTTCATAAATACCCCTATATTTTCTAAAAAGTACAAAGAGACCCAATGTAAAAACTAAGCAATTTTAAGCATGAAAAGGTCAAGTTATACAAGATGTTAGCACAATAGGGAATAAACCATATAAGCACATAATGAAGCACATCATAAAGATAGTAGCAAAGCAAATTCATGCAAATGAGTTAATGACCAATAATGGATAGAATTCCCATAATACTATGCATAAAACATTTTTGAAATGCTATGGAAAATGCAAACGATTATCGGAAAAATATTTTTGAAAAACAATTTCTTTAAAAACTCACCCATATGAAAATGCAAATTTGTGATCAAAGATAAATTAAGATTTGAAAGTGTAAACTAATATCTTTGATCTTTTTCCCTTTTATCAATCAATAGTCACTTTTAAAAAGATATAAAAACTTGTAAGAATAAAAAGTGCAATTTAATCGTTGAGGGACTAAAAAGCAATTTCACATAGTAGGGACTAAAAATGCAATTTTTCAAAGATATGAACTAAAATGGCAAATTTTACAAGTGAAAGATTATGAAGTCCAAACTATGACACTTTGGAGAATATAATAACTATGAGGGGTCAAAGTGCAATTTTGAAAATTTTGGGGACTAAAAAGCAATTACCAAAATTCTAAGAGCTAAAGTGCAAAAACATCATTCATGAGAATTAGATGCAATAACACTAATAACATTTAAAACAATGATAAGAATCACAAGATAATATCCCAAGATAAAACATGATAAACACAACTAATCAAATCACAACAAATTCATAATTATAAGCACAAGCCATAAGGAGGAACGCAAAGTATATATACGAGATAAAGAAAAGAAATCACCGGATTTTCCTTTCTCGAGATTTGAGCGTTCTTTCGTATATTAATTCTTCCATTAGTTTCCTCCAAGCAAAGTAACGATCACCTACAAAGAGAATGGAGGTTGTGTAGAAAACAACACTTCCAAAAGATTAAATTCCAAATCGTTTACTCTACTAACGGTTAAGCTATTCACGTAGAGTTAGGCTCTGATACCAAATGAAAGTCCTAGAGGGGGGGTGAATAGGATTACTAATAAGATTAATGCCTAATTAAAAATCTTTTGGACAATTATAAGTAAGAAAGAAACTTCTAAGTCAACTAATATATCAAACTCTTAAGGGATCATGCAATGGATAAGCTAAGAGGTTCGATATATAATTGATACAAGTAAAACGAGTTTCTAATCTCTAACTACTCTAGATGGCAATATGTAAGATAAACTAGATAATCAATATCACAATATTCATACTAGCATATTATCAAACATATAAAGTGCGGAAAGTAAATAGAGTAGGGATAGAAAGATGCACACGATTTATAGTGGTTCGGTTTCCCTACATCCACTACCTAAGGAAGCCTCCTTAGGATTTCAAGCTTTTCACTAAGCTCCCGTGTCTCTCTTAACCGGGTCGAGAACACAATAACCCTTACAACCTCTTCGATAACACGAAGGACAAACACTTGTGCTATCGCAACACAAGGACACCAAGTATACTCCCGATACTCAAACACTTATGCTATCTCAACACAAGGATACCAAGTATACTCCCTATACTTGAATTCTCTCTTAATCTATCTATTACAAGACCTAGACTTAAGAGGATAGATACAAAGTGTTTAAAGGGGTGCAAACAACTTTGCTAGATAATCTCCTAAAGAGTAGATATGACTATAAGCTTGTAAACTCCTCTTTGAGTAGATAATAACTTTGATAGCTCCTTGGATTAACTCCTTAATTGAGTGGATATGAACTATGAAGCTCTTGACACCTTCTTGGATGATAACAATTAAGCCCCTAAGTGTATATGGGTTGAAGGTGTGTTTGTAGCCTTGAAAGACCTTCAATATATAGCTGCAAAATGCTCCCAACGGTCATATAAGCTTCTATCTAACGGATCTATTTTCTCTCCAACGGATATAAGCTTTGTCCTCTAGTTATAACGCAGAAACCCTCTCTTGCGGTGTACCGCGGGTATGGTCCGGTGCACCGCGTGAATGATTGTCTTCAATTCCAGCTTACTGTTCGGACTATGCCATGTACCGTGATCCTGGTCCGTGCGTTGGTCCGGTGTACCGCGCTTCTGGTCCGGTGTACCGCGTAAAACTTCTTAACTCTCTGGTCGGACTAGTCTTGTATACCGCGCCTCTGGTCCGTGGCTTTGCGGTGTACCGCGCTTCCGTCCGGTGTACCGCGTTCGAAACTTAGCTCTCTGGTCGGACTGGTCTATGCACCGTGCTTTGGTCCGTGGTATTGCGGTGTACCGTAGGTGTACTCTGGTGTACCGCACCAAAGGTTTAAAACACCTTCTAGTGAGTATATCTTTTTCTATGATGCTCGGATTAGAAAGCTTTCTTCACGAGAGTTGTAGAGGACATCATTCTTATACACTTTGTAGTTGATCACTAAAGCTAATTCTCAATGTACACAAAGATAAAGTTAATAGCATTTGTATGAGAATTAGTTTCTTAAGATAAAACAATAAAGCTTTGATCTAAATGATAAAGATGCTCTTTTTGATGAATTAGAGTGCAAGATAGAATGTATATAACAAAGGTAATTAGCACACTAAACACAAGAGGATTTGTCACATTAAAACAACCTATTAAGGGAGGCTATATGCCAACAAATTCCACGCTTTTGACTTATCTCCGCTTCACCGGCGACACAACCTCGCCGTACTTCTCTGTAACTCATAGCCTCACCACCTCTCTGTAACTCACAGCCTCCCCGTAGCTCATCAAGTGCTCAAAGCTCCGATTTACAACTCCGGTTTATTAGCTTCACCTACTTTTAATATCATAATTTACAAATCCCTTTTTTGTTAATTTGTTTGTTGTTGTAATACACAACAAATTCACTTTTTCTCTTCCAGTCAAGCCCCTTCCTCTCGGTGATTATGTGTATCACATTAATACACAAACAGTCATTTGTGTATTTCAGCAACACACAAATTTACTTTTTCTCTTCCAGTCAAGCCCCTTCCCGTTTGTGATTTTGTGAATCACATGAAAACACAAACCGACTGTTTTGTGTAATGATGTAATACAAAAAAATGCGTAGATATTGGATTTAGGGTTTGGTTTTATTAAGGTTGGTGCTTATGGGTTTAAGGTTTATGGACTAGGTTTTATGGTTTTCCAGTTTTATAATTTCATTAAAAAAATATGATGTGTCATTTGGTGTGTTACATGAATACAAAAAATAAAAATACATATAATCCAATATGTACACTTTTTTTGGTATTACATCATTACACAAAACGATCGGTTTGTGTGTTCATGTGATACACAAAATCATAGACTGAAAAGGGCATGACTAAAAGGGAATACATGATTTTGTCTATTCTTGAAATACACAAAATAACAAAAAGAGGTTGGACAAAAAGATAATATATCAAGATAGTAAAAAACGAGTAAAAATAGGGTATATGCAATTAATAAAGAGAAAAAATGATTTTGGTAAAGAAGGAATGTTATAGATTGATTCTATGATTTTGTGTGTTACATGAATACATAAATATATTTTTTTGTATTGTAGGAACACATAAAATTGATATCAAAATTTAAAAATCAAAAAATAAAAAATAATCAAAAATATTTGCTGGGTAGATATGAACTTGCCCCTTCAAAAATGCAATTTTTAATTTTTCTGATTTTTCTAGAATTAGTTATGATTTTTTATAAAAAAAAAAAATCACGGACACGCTCGTCTTGTATAATTTGGAAAATCTTTATTTGTGTGTTATAGCAACACATAAAACGAATTATCGAAATTAAAAAATTAAAAAATCAAAAAATTCGTAGACGTAAATATTAATTTGTCTCGTCCGAAAATTCAGATATTTTATTTTTAGGATTTTTTTAGAATTAGTTATGAATTTTTCAAAAAAAAAAATCACGGACGCTCGCGTGTGATATTATTAGTTGGTAGTGATTGGTGGTTAAGGAACTAGTCGGTGGTGGTTATAGGCGAATGTGGTGGTTGGGGGAGAATAATGGTGGTGGTGGTAGGGGTGGTGGGTGGGGTGGTGGTGGTGGTGAGGGTGGGTGGGGTGGTGGTGGTGGTGAGGGTGGGTGGGTGGGGTGGTGGTGGTTGTGAGGGTGGTTGTAGTGGCTGAGGGGTGGTGGGTATGGTGGTGGAGGTGTTGATGTTGGAGGTGGTGGTGGGGTTGGTGGTGGTGGTGGTGGTGGTGGTGGTGGTGGTGGTGGTAAAGAAATAAATAACTAAATATTATATACTAAATTGTGAAGATAATAAGAATTAATTGATATATATATATATATATATATATATAATTAAAGTAATAATTAATATATTTATAGGTATTTTAGTAATCTTTCAACTTTTTGTTCTTAATTGGGAGTTAACTTGAAAATGTAGTTAATTGGGAATAATTTCACTCTCTATGTAATTAATTGGGCGTTGCCTATATATATATATACTATTCCATATATAAAGTATATACTTGATTTTATCTAGTTTATTTACTATATTTTATAATATCTATTTATGGTCTCCCAATAACTCTGTAGCTAATTTAGAATTTTTAAAAATATTTTATTAAATTATTTTATTTGAAGCCTATTAAACGACTATGCAATTATCCACAGATAAACCGTGCCCGTCGTAGATGCAGATTTGGTAAATCATTTTGAAATCATATGGTTAATGGATGCGGATTTGGTTATCGTTTTTCTTAATATATGTGAATTTTGTTATGCTGTTTTTTAAGGAAATCTGATCTGTTACCATCCCTACTGGATAGTGATGTATACTTATACCGTAAGGAAATCGTCTTGGTTTTTTTGATTGATATCTTATTCGGTACCGCATAATCCTTACCAAGTATTCGACGTCTTTGTATGTATTAGTTTGTCCTAGAAGACATGAAGCAACTCTTCATCTGATATTTGCGTAAATTTTTTGGTGAATTGCGAGGATATGAGTTTTTTATTGTCAAGTTGATTTTTTGAGAGTATACACGTTTGTTGATATAATCTTTGTTTGTAGTTTGCTATCTTATCAAATTTTAATTTCTCAAATTGGTCCCTAAACTTATCCTCTAATAGTTATTCTAGTTAATTTTCATTTTTGACACTTGATGTTTATGTTTATAATTAATTTTTGAATTTGGTAAAATTAGTGGTATTATATGATTAGAACACTAATCCACTAAATTTTGTTAAACTCCAAAGTTAAACGCATTTGAAAGATTATAATATTAAAAAATTATGAAATTTCAAGAAGGGCTATTCCTATAATCATTTTTAAATTTAAGCCAAAATGAAGAAAAAATAAAAAGGTTGAAAAGTATACTTAAAGACCATATATCTCATTTTGGGTAACGTTAAAGAAACCTTTTTTTCTCCTGGTAGGGTTTAGGGATCAAGATATTCGATTAGAAGTCGAAAATTCAGTGGTGACAACGGAGATTTGGGTTGATGAAAGATGAATTTGAAAGAAAAAAGGTATGCAATGGAGAATTTGTTATCAAATGTGTGAGATTTTTTCTTAGTAATAATATTTGGAAATCAATCTTCTATAAATTAAAATTGGATTTTATATATTCAATTTTACCATAAACCTTCCTCGAGAATTAGACTTTGTTCAGCTGGACTAAAAAACCAAAATTGCAGTCATGTAGAAAATCTCAACATCTATTCAAGTTCACATGTGGGTTTTGTCGAAAAGACTTAGGAAATTATGATAGCCATTATTATATTAAAATTAAAATATACTATGGATTCAAAAACAAAACCGAATACAATTTCATGGATAATCAAACATCAATGTCAAAAAAAGAAATACATTCATTTAATTAACAACACTTTAGTGTTTTCATTATTTAATTTTCATAATCATAATCCTCCACTTTTAATAAAAACAAAAGAAGTGATTTAACGACTTGTAAAAAGATGCTCGTTTTAAAATCTCTCTCTAACGTTTGAAGAAAACTTACCGTTTTCAATCTACCTTTCACGTACCTTTTTTCTTGCAAATTAGGCCACCGCTGAGCCCGGTTGGGCCTCCAAGGTGGTAGGATCGGTCCCTCATGGCTTTGTGGGGTGGTGGGCGTCCAATATGAGTCAATCCAAGCATATATCGTGATCCAATCTATTAAAATCGACTCATTATCAGCGACATGAAATTAATGTTATCAATTCTACTCGCTTCTTTTATACAACACAAACAAAGATCAACAACCAATATGAGGATAGTAATGGCCGGGATTGGGTAAGACTTTGCCGCCATGGTCAATGAAACGGACCATGTTCCTATCGGAGAGTGAAGATTTATAACCTTCGGCAATTTAAGCAGAGATGACAATTTTCATTGATATCAATACTATAGACCTTGAGAGTTGTGGTGGGGATAAGATGGAATTGCAATTAACATATACGCTAAACAAATACATCAATAATCCCATTTCCTCTCGTATATGGTGGCAGTTAGAGGAAACATGGATGACTGTAAAGATAAAAGTTTGTCACGAGAACCGAATGAGACAAGTCAAAGTAATATTAACTGTGTGGAGTGCTTATTATAGAGGTATTGTATCCTGTAATGTGCGATGTACCCTATTAGGATGATACTTATCCATAAATTCTCCTTACAACAAAGAAAAGAGCACAAGGATGCAAGGTAAGGTTTAATACGCTTATTATTCGGTTATTGGGATATACTATTGGTTATAAGTATTTGCATAATAAGTTGGAATGAATATGGAAGCCTAAGGCGTACATGGACTTAGTAGATGTGTGAATTGGATATATTTGGTAAAATTTAGAAGTGAGATGATTATAATGTTGTGTTGGATGGACCGGTGGATTATTCTTGAACATTATATGTTTGTACGTGAATGGAATATTAATTTCATGCCTCAGTTGACTGTTGAGATTACGGCCACATTATGTATCGGCTTCAATAGTTACCCACAATCAATTATACTAAGTAAGTCTTGGTAGTAGTTACAAATATCATAGTAAATTGGTCAGCATTAATCCCTAGACAAAATCAAGGGTGTGAAGCAATTTTGCGGGATGGGCAGTAGAAATTGATTTGCTTAAACCGTATGTTTAGATAATTTGTATCCAAGATCATTTGCAAAAGGTTGAGTACAAAGGACTTCAATTTATATGTCTTTAATGTGAGGTCTTTGGGAATAATAAGGAGGAATCTCTGTATTTGAAAAAAAAAACTGACAAAGGAAAAGGAAAACTAGGGGAAAATTTCCTTGAGTCCATGGGTATGAAGAGCAAACAATGAGAGTCTACAGGTAAGTATGGAGAATGGAGGATCGTAAAGAAAGGGGTGGAGATACCTTGTAGTACATTAATTGGGGATGTTAGTTGCACATGTGGAAAGGGATGCTTGATACGCTTGACCCACAAGACGTGGACATAGATCTGGGTTATATGGGCCTCTAGCATATCTACTCACTCCGAGATGTAGGATAACCCTTACAACTTCATCTTCGGGGCATTGCCTCGAGTTAAACCTCCTTTAAAACCCGGGAGCTAGGATGCGATTCAATATTGCGTAGATCGGGGTTGCAAAAGCATTCAACAAGAAGGTTAAGAGTATGAACGTGAAAGAGGGAGATTTGGTACTAAGTAAACAATACTTTAATAAGGCAGACCTTTGTGCAAAATCTCACACCTCAATGGGGAAGTGAAGTATCTCGCTTACATCGACAATTCTAACCATGTACTTGCATCTAAATTTTCAAAGAGGATAGAAGAAATTTTCTTAATCCTTGACATACAGAGCATCTGCGTAAATTATTCAAAGCTACTCCTCTAAGAATGATGCTCCTATGGATTGCGGAAAGGAAAGATTCTAACCTAAAATAACCCACTACACTCTTTTTATTTAGTTTTTAAAAAGGGTTTTTAGCGAAGTATTGGTAAAAGACCTTAATTTATTTATAAAGTATATTTTAGAACTAAAATATGTTTGTTATAACTATCATTATTTATACAAAGTTATCCAAAAAAACCTAGTTTAACTCCTTGAGCTACTAGTTCTCGATTAAAACCCTAGCTGGTTATCAGAGGGATCTAGTTTATCTCTATGAGCAACTAATGCTCGATTAAAACCCTAAAGAGGTTGTCGGGGTAAAACCTAGTTTAATTCTAGGAATTACTAATGCCCTACTAAAACCTTAAGAGGGTTGTCGGGGGAAAACCTAGTTCAACTCCATGAGTTACTAGTTAAAACCCTAAGGGAATTGTTGGGGGTGGAAACCTAGTTCAGCTCTATGAGTTACTAGTGCTGTATTAAAACCATAAGGAGGTTGTAGGAGGAAAACATAATTCAACTCCATGAGTTACTAGTGCTAGACTAAAATACATAAAAGAGTTCAGGGAAAAGAGAGCCTAGTTAAACTCCATGAGATACTAGTGCTCTAACTAAAACTTAAGAGGAGACTGGGGAAATGGAGGTCTAGTCTTAACTCCTTGAATTTTGGAAGTTACACACGCAAGTAAATAAATATTCAAAAAAATTGTATTAAAATAGAAGTTGAAGATCTGTTGCATACAATTGAACTGCAAGTGTATCAAAATGATATAAAAAAGCAATCCTCATCTCAGACAAGTGAAATTCTAGGGGACTCAGGGATTCAAATGTAGGGAAGCCTATTTTAGCATGTAGTGAGGGCAATCTACCCCATTAAAAATATAGGCTAAATCAGGATGTCAAAGGCATATCTCGTATCATAGTTGAGAAGCCTCCTCAGTTACCTTGGCACTGAAGTGAGCCTCAACAACATTTTTGTTGCAAGCTAATCCCAGACTCTCACTAGATCGTCTTCCATCTCGGATAAGTCACCATTTTAGCAATGTATTTCCTAGTCTTTTTCTTTCAAAAAGATAAAAAGGGAGTCTGGTCTGACTTGTTCATACTTAAGTGACATGTAAATGTCCTCTGCGGCGTTTTAGCTGGGAACCATTAGCCAGAAAATCCGTTGGGTGTCCTTTAAAATAACATCATAAGAAATATTTAGGTCGTTAAACTTTTCAATAGACTCATGCAAATCTTGATAAAAATGGATAACCTATAAAGACGGCTCATGCCGTTCATAGCATACATCCTTGTGACGGTCAAGCACCTATATAGGAAACAGATGCAATTTCAAAGAAGTCTTGGAGGATTCCATGAAAGGGAAGAATCGAGGAGTAACGAGAAAAAGGTACTCTTGTAGAAGGTTCGCCCAACAACTTGAAGGAAATTACGCCTACAGATTTTGACATAAATGACGGAAGAAAAAGAGGCATGCGATGAAAAATGTCCTTCATAAGGGTAAATAAATAAAGATGTTCGAAGTCATTCTTCTCGTGACCAGCAATGGATGACTAGAAGAAACCTATATAACTAAATGTGTAAATTGTGAAATGTCCTCAGACGTGGAGAGTCGATGATAATTCCAAAGGTCTCAAACAAACGATCAATATGTGAAAAGGTAACGAGGTTATCGAGATATGAAGCGTTTCAAATACGCCTCATTGAATATAGTGGGAATCACAAAGATCTTATTAGCAAGGAATAGGGGTCGACTTCGAGCGCTTTAGCCTACAAGAGGAGTATAGAGCAATCCTTAAAACTTAATTTTTCCCTTGATTTTAAAATTATAAACCAAAGGAGGTAGTTGATAGGGAAAAAATGTCGGTTAAACCTCAAATATGTGAAAATTAGTAGATCATGACAAGTCAGCAGTATAACCCCTTAGGCGTATAAGGAGTAGCCCACAAAAGGAAGTATTAGTGCAATAGATTTGGTTTTTTTAAGGAGGTAGGCGGGACCAAGCCACGATCCCCACAATATCAACCATCATGTGCTCCAATAGTTAGGGATGGTGCTATAAATCGGAAGCATACTTCGTTCAAATGTGGCATTAACCCAAGCGATAATAGGGGTGAAGGTGGTTGTAGTATGGTCTATATATATATATATATATATATATATATATATATATATATATATATATATATATATATAAATAGTTGGAATCAAATCATGATGTAATAACAAGGATCAATATAGTTTACCTTTTATCTAATTGCTTTATTTACTCGTTCGTTTATGTTGTTCACACTTAGCACAATACTTTACATTAAAACTTATACACTCAAACAAAACACTTTTACTTTGACTAAATCCCCTCTAACAATTGTTTAGAAGAAATCCATTAGCTTCACCTTCCTTAAGTGTATCACATTTAAGGCATGGGGTCATAAGGGTTCAGTTGAGCTTGATAAAAAATGGGTTAGTACTTGCGTAGTTGAGTGTGAAAATGAGGAAGATTACTCTATGGTGCGGAAGAACAGGCCATGGAATGTTACAGGAAAATACCTATTGCTTCCAAAATAGAACCTATGAGCTAAGTTAATAGAGGAGGGGGTGAATTTGTCCATTTTCTTGGTGCAAATCAATGGAATGTACCCGACTATGATCGAGGAAATGATATAAGAAATATTGTTAAACATATAGGTAAAGTTGTATAATTATGGCTACCTCGGATTGCAACCTCCAAAAAATTCAGTTTTCCTAGAACTAGAGTTGGGTGAAATATAATAAAACCACTAGTTGGAAATTGTTCACTTCACCAAAAGAATGGTAGAAGTGTCTGAGGTACATTCAAATATTAAGGGTTAGGTTAAATTTGTTTTTATTATGGATTTCTCAATCACCAAGCTAGGGATTGAAATCTAAAAAGAAGCTTAAGATCAACCTGGGCATGTGGATACATGGGCATTTTCCAGCATTTGTTGAATCATCAAATGAGAAAGGTATGAAGACATTAATCAAAGTGGCGGATAAGATGGAGTCGCCTCAAGTTAAGAAACTAAAATCGGTGAGTAGTGAATTAAGGAAATAGTGGTTTTTTGAATGGTATGTGGACATGTAAAAAATTACTGAGAAATTACTTTTGCGTTTAATTCTAATGGCAATGTAGGTAACTCAAAAAATATGTCAACAAGGTCTTCAAGAATAAAAGTGTTAGAGTCGACATTTTTAAAACACTACCTATGCCCATTGTCTTTGAAAAAATTATACCAAGCTTAACTGATCTCATTGGGTCATGGTAGACCCCAATGATTAGAGCTACGAAATTCTTAACCCATCAACAAAGAAAAGTCAAAAGGGTAAATCTATACTCTATATTGGAAAATCATCTTTACGACTACTCTATACTCACGGTCCCACTTGTCAGTCGAGATTTGATTAAAAAATTAGTTGAAAGAAACCATATTCTTTTCGAATAATAGGAAGATAAATGAGTATAAATGCCGACAAAAAGAGTTTAGAAATATGGTTGGTTGTGAATTCAAAAGGATTAGAAGTGAGAACAAGAAACTACATAAGGAGGAAAAATTGAGCATTGATAATGACATGTTGAGATCAATGATGAAGGAAGATGCTGGTAAAACTAAAGTGGGAGAGCTTGAGTGATGAAGAGTTGTAAAGATATGCAACCCCAATAATCTTATGTTGACAAACACACGACCCTAAGGAATGCGAGGAAAAAGGAATTAAGCGAATTGAAAGTAGCCGAGACGAATAAGAGTGGGAGATGTAAGGATATGATGATAAGGAAACTAAAGTGGTAAATTTAGATGGTGGTCCCAAACAACATCAAAGTGCATGATAATTCAACTGTGTTGGAAACATCAACGGGTTGACACACCTTTGGCAGGTATAATAATCAGGAGTTGGTGAGAAAACATCAACCTCAAGTAAATTTTCTCTCAAAATATAAAAAAATTGGTGATAAAATTAAAAATCATTGGTATACTTATTTATGGTATTGTTGACCTAATGGGAAAGACAGGAAAGTTTGCCTTACAAAAATTTGACATTATTAGAAAAATTGAGGTGGTAATCCATCGTATAATAACTAGAATCAAAAATATGTTAGTACTAAGGATACGACATTGATAAGTATATCAAATATTCTAAGTTTAATAATAGAAACTACCTTGGAACATTGCACGTGACTCTAATATCATAATATATAATCACAAGAAATTATAGGGTATACCCAAATCGAATAAGAAAATGGTTAAACTTTGAAACTTTATGAAGCATTTAAAACTCGTTGAAGTGCAATCACATGGTTGTGCTTACACTAAGTCTTACAAAAGGAATGAGAAAAATTGATAGATGTATAACATATGACCTTTGGCATATTAATCTACCAACTATAGGATCAGACTTGATAAGAAAATTGAAGTTAAAACTAAGAGGTTCATATATAAAAAAAAACTTTGATCAATAAGACAAAATATATTAGTCTAGTTAAGAATACTTGGGATAATTATAGAAGCTATACGAGTAAGGACATCATTAGTTGTGAAAAAAGATGTCTATCCTCACAAGAATGTTGATAAGATGGAACAATAAGAACCTTAAAGAACAACTTCTAAAAGTAAATCAAATTCTTAAGGACCTTGAAAATATAACTAATTGTGTATATAAATGTGAAATTATTCTCTTTAACGAGAAAGTTCAATTGTCTGGTCTAAGGAGGAACAGTACTGGGCCTCAAGATCAAGATTTTTTTGCTTAAGTTGGGATATAGGAACACTAAATACTATCACTCAATAACTAAAACTAGAAAAGGGAGAAGTAGAATATTAGGAATACTAGAAAAGGGAGAAATGGAATATTAGGAATACAAAAAAATAAGGAAAATTGACTGAGAACCCAAAAGAAATTGATATAATAGTAACATATAACTTTGAAGAAATCTTTAGATCTAAAAAAATGGGGGATTATGAAGATGTTATAAAAAAACTCAATGTTATAGAGGAAATGAGTAACAAATTAATTTATCCAACTAATACGAATGAGCTTAAGAGTGGTGTACGGTCCCTAGGGAGTGACCAGACCCAAGGACCATGTGGGAATTCTGGCTTTATTTTATAATGAGAAGTGGGATATGATACATATAGACTTGCTTATATTAGTCACTGACTTTATGCAAAATATAAGTTACATTACAACTATTAATAAGACACTCGTAACTTTGATCCCTAAGAATAAGGAACCTTTAAATATAGGTCAATACATTCCTATTAGTTGTTCCAAATTTATTTAAAATTATAACTAATATACTAGTAATGAAGTTGCGACCTTATGTGAGTTTACTAATTGATGAGGATTGGACTGTCTTTATACAAGGCAGATCTTTACAAGAAAATATACTAATATATTATGAAGCATATAATTTACATAAAATAAAAGGGAAAATTCTAAAGTGTACTATGTTGTTATGAAGGCAAATATATGTGGTGTCGCCTAAGTTGTGATAAAATAATGAATAAAATAAGTGCAAATAAACACCCTAGGTTGAGCACGGTTCTGCAAGTATACAGGACGTATGCAAGTTTTAATGATAAATAAGATTCGTTCCTCAGAGACTACGAAAGTTAGGGAGAACTTATGCAATTTATCTAGTGCAGATATAAAAGCTAGAATTAATAATACGCAAGGATAAAGAAAAGCAAATAGATTTTTATTTGGTTTTTGTGAATAGAAAATTAAACTAATAAATTAAAGACAGAAAGTAAATAAAAGAAAAGAAGATAGTATGATAGTTTAGCTCGAGATATTAGCAAGTAATCCCCACTAGTCTTGTTTATTCTAACATGTAAGGGTGAATCATGTAGTATGCAATAACCAGGATTCTAAATTCCTATTCCTTAGACCTTGAGAGCGACTAAGGGGTCTACGGCACAACCACGAGGCAGTCTAAAATAGGGTTATCAAGCGCCACCAAGACCCTAAGCAGAACAATTCCTTTAATTGGTTATATGGTGATTAAAACATACCCTAATGACTATCTAGTTAGAATCGGTGTTGTCAGGACCAATATCGGACACTAGACGTTATGTGGTGTTTCAATAATTAGACATCCCTTCCAGGCGACCATCTAACTACTATTAAGGTAATCCTATACTCGTGCACTAGCAAGGAAAATAGTCAATAAATCAAAACACATAAACAGAGAATAAAACATGAATTTCAAATTAAATACGATGTATCCCAAATCAGATAGAAGAACTAGGCTTCATACATATATGTTAAATCTCAAGTTAAAATTATTTAGTTCATACTAATGGAAGAAAAGAAAGAAATTATAAATTTGAAGGTTGAAGATGACATAATATGGTGTTCAACTCCTTCCAAAGTTTTCTTATTGTGTTGTAAGCTTCTTCCTGGCTTAAAGACTAGCCAAGGATGTGTTTCTTCTGATAAGAGGGTGTATTTATAGGGTATAGGAAACCCTAAAACATTTCTTGGAGTAGAAGATAGGTATTGGACTCCTAGCCCAACTCCAACTTGTAACCGTAATTAAAATATGGAAAAGGTAAGATTATGGTGTTGTTTTGTTTTGGCCGTAACTCCTTCAATACTTATCCGTTTGACGCAATAGTCGAAACTGATCGTCTCGGAAAGATCTTTAACTTTGATAAAGGCCATTCTTCCAAATTCCTAGCCAATCTTGAGTTATGATCACTTTTATGTTTGTAGTTGTTGGAATTCAGATTTATTTGGCAACTTTATCTTTTCCTTTTTCATATTTCTTTCCTTTATCTCCAATTTCCATATTTATCCTCTTTCCTTTATCTCTTCGAATTAACTTGGCATCTAATTAATTACCATATATCTTTAAAGCTTCACAATTAACAAACAAATAAACCCAATATGCTCTAAAAATAATAAATAATTAAATCAAGACACGAAATAGGAAAGTGTACTAAATCATGAGAAAATCGACCTATACTCTAATAAATACACCTAAAATGATGTCTCAAACAAAGAATAAATCATCACAAATGAGGAGACATCAAGACCCCCTACTCAAAGTTGTGTCGTCCCGATACAATAAATAATAAAAATAAAGAACAGTAGGGTAGTCAAATAAACAAGAAGAAGAAGTAGGAAAAGAATAAGAAGAGAACACAATGGATGATCCTATAGAAAAATACATAAAAAGTCTCATGTAGTAATGCTAAAGAAATAATGCACACGTATGCTTAATATATATATATATATAATCAACAATCCATAAATTCAAGTCCAGATTAACTTCGCCATGCCAGAAGGAGAGGTCTCAACTCAGTTCGTGCTAATGGCTATAGGTTGTTCATAGGTCCTAATATAGCATCCAATGGTCCACTTACCTACAACCTAATAACTCAATTGTTTCTCCATCAAGTAGTTAAAAATCCTAAGGCTTTACAGTTATAACGTGGCTTAGGGATGGTGTGGTATATTTGGATAATGAAAAGTGAGCTTTTGGCTCTCTCCTCACATTCCATCAACGAATCGCCCTAGAGCTTGAGTTTTCACTTGAAGATGTTCTCACTCAACCCAATTTTTGATGCCTTAATGTGCATCCCCAAATAATTCCAAATAAAACCTTTCATGACGATATAACAATTCCACTTTGCCGGTCCAAATATATATTCTTTTCATATCAATTTTTTTCTTTTGTATAGCTATGACTCTCTTTTTAATGTAGAGATATCACGCTATTTTTTCACATGTATTTTATTTTCTTTTCAATTCATGCTTTTCATCTTTTTTTTCATTTACTATTACCCCGGCAAAGGGTTACAATAATAATTTTTTCATCATCAATAAAATCACAATTACAATTTCCCAAACCCAATGTCCCTAATGATAAAACCCACCACCCCAAACTCAAGCTCTAAACACGACTTGTCTCAGGTTTTGCGATTCGAGTGCGGGTCATATAGATAAGTCCTATAAACTAAAGGGTATAGTTAATAATGTGGTTAAATAAAAGGCTTTAGAAAGGCTAAGAGGGACTAAGACGGATAAATAATAACAATAATCAAATAAAAGGGTGAGAAAGCTAAAAGGCTTCAAGTGGCTTCAATATGAAAGAAATGCCTTATTCACTTTTCTAACTATCGGATTTTGTTACTTTTTCAGTACTACTTCATAGACAAGTGGGTTTTCAACTAATTTCAAACCTCACGTTCTACACACCAAATAACTCTCCCTAAGTTTCAACTTGACTTCTTAGCATTGCTCATTAACTTTTCTATCTTTTATTTCTTGTTTTCATACATGCATATTAAACCTATTTGTAACATCTTTCAAAAACATACTACTTACTATCATTAACTTAATTAAATCATGCTCAATAGGTACATTCAACATATTCTATGCCTATTCAATCCTAAAAAATTTAAATTTTATGTAAAAACAAAAAGGAAGATGAGGACAACGAATCCCCACCCCCAACTCAAAAGTGAGCCGTGTCCCCACGACTCAAAAAAAGACTCAAGAATAAAATTTAAAATTAGCATAAATATTGCACATAAAGAAATGGTAGGGAAGAAAGAAAACATACTCTTCGAGGCTATTTCCTCGCATGGTCAATACCAGGATTAGGGTGCAGTGCTTTCCTTGTATGAAAACTTCTAATATCACAATTTTTGCTTTCCCTTACATCCTCTTTTGTGATTTATCCCAATCAATCATACCACCCTAGAAACTTCTTACTCATCTTCTCTAATTTTGTTCTCGAATTTTCTCTCATGTGAAGGTGTTCATTCAGGAATATGTTGTTGCGGCAACAGCTACTAGCATTCCAGAAGCTTTTCTCATCTTTGGTTAAAGGATGCTTGATTTGTAGAGGTTCGGGTGTCTTCCTTATGAAAGTTGAAACCTTTTTTCTCTTTGCTCCTCAGCAACAAGCAAGTTTATTAATATTTGGCATGGGAAATTTGAATACCTTGCCTTTCACTCCCACAAACTTTTCAGATCTATTCTTTATAGCCATGGATGGTTTCATCCAAAAGTTCTGGGATGTATGCGCATCGTGTGGTAACTTTATTTCATTTGTAGCTTTGCACTCCTCTAGCAATCCATTCATCTCTCCAGTTTCTAAGCTTCGTTTGTTGGAAAGAATGTCGTTCATGAATTTAAGATATTTTGGCATTCTTGTGAGAGCTTCTACAAACGGGATGTTGATATTTAACTTGTTCACCATGTCAAGGAACTTCTTGAATTCTTTTTCATTGTTTTGCTTTTTGACACGTGATGGGAATGGTGGAGGAGGACGTGTGTTGTTTACCACTGAGCTCTCTTTATTTTCTGGTGTCTTCTCTGGGACACTCTTTTGTTCAATTACCTCTTTAACCTTGTATTTAATTGTTTCTTCAACCACTTCAGGGATAGAGGTTGGTTCTGGTTCTACTCTAGGCGGAGGTAATTGTTTTCCACTTCTAAATTCAACTGCATGCCAAGCATAATCTTCTGGAGCAATAGTGGTGGTCCTTTGTGTGTTCTAAAATAAATGCAAATGTAAATCGAACCACAACCGCAAGTGTACGGTTGTCCCAAGTAGTATATCTGATAATACAGATTCGTTCCAAGGACGGAATGGTTGATCACAATGTCTAGCAAATAGTGATTGATGCACTTATGAAAGTAAAAGATAGTAAAATGTTTGTTTGGTTTTGTTTATTAAAACTAAATAAATGAAAGACAATTATTAAATGCAAGTAAAAGCTAAGACGCAAGTAAAATGAGTGAAAACGCAATATGAGAAGTAGCACTTGAGAACGCAAGGATCCTCCTAATCTTATTTCCTAACTTATGTTGTTTAAGGGCTAAATTGGTCAATTACAATGGTCGGGATTCTAAATTCCTTATACCCCCGTCAGGGTGGACTATAAGGCGATCCTAAAGTGTCACTAGTCCTGTCAGGGTAAATATGATCCACCGTTGGATGATTAAGTTTTATTACCTCATTGGCCCTAAAATTAGCTAAGTTCGTCAGAATCAATAGCTTCTATTTTAGATTCAATAAATATTTCCGTACCTAAACCCTCCGTCAGGATGATCCAATCACCACTAATTGGAATAGCTTAGATACTAATACCTAATCTTAGTTCGCGACTCTAAAATCAGTAAATAATCACAAATTATTGAAAAGAGTAATGAACCCAATCTAATTTAATTTAATCTAAACCCAAATTCAACATTCGTTATTTCATAAAATTAAGATTCACCCATTGTTTGTTCTCAAGCACTATGGAAAGCTTAGCTCATATTAAAATTAAAAACTAAATTAAAAATAAAGGAATTCATATTTGATTACAAAATTAAAGATAAGAAAAACCTAATTTCCGGAATAGGAATGACTACGAACGGAGATATAGACCCTCTCCAGCTCTTGTAGCTTCTTCTTCTTCCTTCCGTTGACTTCTCTCTGGTGTTTAATCTTGTAGAATGTGAATTGTGTGAAAAATAGGAGTCCAGACCTCTTTTTATAAGCATAAATTCGTTCTAGGGCTTGGACCAGAAAATAGAATATTAATTAAATGTCCAAGCCCACTTTCTAAGCCCAAAATCCCGTAACTGCTGATACACCTTCACTAAAACGTCTTTTCCCGATGCGTTACAACTCCGATTGACCTCATTCTAGTTGCTAAAGTTCCGTAACTCGATAAGGAATGATTTCTCTTCAAAGGTCAGCGGCCAAATCATCGCTTAAGAACCTCGAAATCAGCAATCTATGGCCTGGAAAATGGATTTTCAGCTCTAAAAATATTATCTTCGGGATTTCTTTTCAAGTCTTGACTCTATCTTTTGATCTTTGACTTTCTCCTCGGATTCCTCTTCTAGCTAACATCTAAAACCTGTAAAATATTCACTAAAAATACCAATATTACGCGCAAAAGCTTAATAAATCAAAAATGCTAGAAATAAAAGAGGAAAATCATATTATTGCATATTTAGTCCAAAAGTCTATCGAATTAATTAAATAAACACAAAAAATGATGTCTCCTAAGGGTCGAAAATAAGAACATTTAAGGAGACATCAAGACCCCCAACTCAAACCTTTGTCGTCCCGACAAAGCAAAACAAAACAAAACAAGGGGTAGAAGTAAACGCAAGAACAAATAGAAGCTTAGCAAATAAACCTAAAGCAATTCTAAAGATAAATCTCATATAGCAAAACTTTAAGAACTAACATATACATACACTAATCATGCAAAATCAAACATAAATAATCTCAATCATAAAATTAAAGTTGCAATGCTTGAAGGTTACACTTGTACTCATATCTGTATGATGGCTATAGGGTGGTCATTAATCATAAATCGCTTTGAATGTTCCACCTAAATATTCCCTATCAACAGAAGTATAAATTCACTATGTATTTAAGAATCAAGAGGTCTTTATGGTTTTAATATTGGCTTAAGGACGGTATGGATATATATTTGGTAGATTTGAAGTGAGCTTTTGGCTCTCTCCTCACTTACCATCCACATGTCCTCGAGCTTGAGTTACGCTCAAAAATGTTCTCACTCACCCATTTGACGCGCTAATGTTGCGTCCCCATGTCAACCCAATTACAACTAAGATGATTTTCAAAAATATTCCACTTTGCCGATTTATTTATTCTTTCTCTTTCTTTTTTTTTTTCTTTTTTTTTTTGTATAAGATACCCATGACCATCATTTTGATGTGAAAGTCATGTCTCTTACAATTTTCTTTTTCTTTCTTTTTTTTTTTTTTTTTTTTCAAATCTCGGCAAAGGGTTACAAATAATAATATCATCTTTCATTTTTGTGCCTCAATACAAACACATATAATCCCTTCCCAATGTAAATTCCCAAATGTGTTCCCACCACCCCAAACTCAAGCTCGATACAAGTCTCAGGGTTGTGATTCAAGTGCGGGTCATTTGGTCATGCCTAATAATCTAAAGGATAATGGGCTTATATCGTGGCTACAAAAGAAAGGCTTAAGGCTCAAAATTGGGCTAAGACGGATAAAATTATAATATAAGGGATAGCAAGCTAAAAGGCTTCAAATGGCTAACAAAGAACTGCCCCTATCATTTTCCTAAGTACATAGCTTGTCTTTAGTTCATATCTAGGTGGGTTCTCTACTAATTAAGATTTCACGTTCTACACACCAAACATATTCTTTAAGTACAAGCTTACTTCATTTGCATTGTTCATTAATTTTTCCTATCAATTACCTATGTTCGCATGCAATTGTAAGTGCGTTCTATATTAATCCCTAAAGTCCACTATTTCCTATCATAGATTCATCAAAAGTATGCTTAAAGGGACATTTAAAATCTTCTATAGTCAAATGCAACTCCGAAAATTATTTTATTGAAGCAAATAAAACAAATAAGCACATAAAAACTGGGATGAGGCAACGAACCCCACCCCAAACTCAAAAATGAATCGTGTCCCCACGACTCGAAAAGACTCAAAGCAATAAAATAATTTACACTAAATGAGAAAAGAAAGAAAACGTATCTTAACCAGCGCGAGGCTGGTGTCGGTGTTGCGTCCAAGTTGAGGTTTTGAATTCTTCTTCATCAATGGTTGCGTTTAAAGTGTTCTTCATCACCTCGAACTTCTTCAAATTTCCCACGTTTTCATTTATTACTTGCCCTCTAAGCATCATCTCCTCTATGAAAATCTTTCCTTAATACCCAATTCTCTTTCTTCACCATGTTCTTCGTACCTTTCCTAACCTTCATGGTCATCTCCGATGACCCCAAACTCAAAGCTTCAAGACCCTTGGATAAAATTGTGATTTTAGTGTTCTTGAAGGTTTGGGTTTGAATTATGGATTGTTTAGAGCTGGATCATGGATAATTCAAGGTTTGGGAAAGGTTTAATGGATAAATTTTAGCTTTGGTGAAAGAAAACTTCGGATTAAAGTGTGAAGCTTTGGTATTTTGGAAGTTTAATGGTTTGATTGTGATCTTGGATGATGTTTAGAGGGAAGGATTGGTGGTATGATGTTGTTTTGATGATGATTTTAGGAGTAGTTGGAAGCTAGGATTCGTCAATGGAGGCTTAGCATGAGAAAGAGGCTAAAAATATAGGGATTTAAACCCTTAAAACCGCCGATCACAGCAGTTGACCGGCATGCCGGTCACTGTGTCGGCGAAAAATAAATTTTCGAAATTTTTTTTTGTAAACTTTTTTTTTTTTTTTAACCTCTGACGCAGCCTTCTTGCGTCGTCGCTGACGCAGTGATCAGAAAGTCCAGCTTCCTCGGCCGGCTAGCCGGCGGATACGCCGGCATGCCGGCGAAATGTCGATGGCGCATTTCAAGACGCAGCAACCTTGCGTCGTCGCTGACGCAAGGACCAGAAACTCTTCCTCCAGTTGGCCGGCTAGCCGGCGGATTCGCCGGCATGCGGGTGGATTTCTCGCTGGCGCGAATGGTGACGCAGCAATGCTGCGTCATCGCTGACGCAGTGGTCAGAGAGTTTGGGGGTCTTCAGCGTTTTTGGCCGGTATGCCGGCGTATCCGCCGGCTAGCCGGTCAAACCTGCTGTTGACTCCATAATTTTCCGTTTTCTCATCGTTTTGACCCCAAACTCATGACCATTATACCCCTGAAATCATCAAAAACAACTACCCTTCCTTATTTCTTAATAATAAACACTAAATTAACGAAAATCAAACTAAACTAAACTACGAAATTGAAATACTTAAACTAATATACAAGAAATGGCTTTTGTTTAACGTCGTTAAGCTCGACGGGTTACCTCATTCCTTAGTCATTGACATAACCTCCCCAGCAGTGAGTGAGGTTGTCGATAGTTGCAACTCGAAATTTGCATCCCTTAGCTTTTATTCCAATTAACTTATGTGAGATAACCTTCGTGACCATGAATGGTCCAAGCCAAGAGCTTTTCGATTCACATGTCTTTGGAGGAGGTTTAGGCTTTTTCATAGCAACTTCTTCGCCTACTTTAAACTCCTTTTTCTTCCTTTCCTTCTTAGGTTCCCTTGGAACCTTTGTGACACGTGTCTTCTCTTTCTTCTTCGCAAGATTAGGTGGTGGATTTTTCTTAGGATTTGGAGGAACTTTGATCGGTGGTTTCTTTCGTAACTCTTTCTCTTCCACCCCTAAAGTGTCCACAATATTGATTGGCTCTTTTCTTACCGGTTCCATTACATCTATACGAAAACATTCTTCCTTGGAATCCGGAAACTTCATAGGTCTGAACACATTAAACTTCATCTCCTCGTCTTGGATTCTCATAATCATTTCGCCATTTTCTACATCAATCAAGGTACGCCCCGTGGCTAGGAATGGTCTTCCCAAAATAATGGGGACATTCCTATCCGCGTCGTAATCAAGTATAACGAAATCAGCGGGAAAAATTAACGTACCTGCCTTAACGAGGACATCTTCGATTCGGCCTTCTGGATGTGCAAGAGATCGATCCGCCATTTGCAAGACCATAGAAGTGGGTCTTCCTTCAATATTAAGCTTATCAAAGATAGATTTGGGCATAAGATTGATGCTTGCACCCAAATCACATAGTGCTTTACCTCTCCATTCATTACCAATAGATATCGGAATTGTAAAGCTCCCAGGATCAACTAACTTTGGAGGTAATTTACCTTGACAAATAGCACTACATTCTTCAGGTAAGCCAATCATTTCATTATCACAATACGGCCGTTTGTTGGTGAGGGCTCCTTTTAGAAACTTAGCATACTTGGGCACATCTCGAATAGCTTCTAACAACGGAATATTTATGCTAAGTCCTCTTACCTTGTTAAAGAATTTTTGATAATCAGCTATGTCACCCTTCTTTTGAACTCTCGATGGAAATGGTGGAGGAGGACGGCTTATTATAGTATCATCTTTCTTCTTCGGAATTTCATTAGGCTTCTCCACTTCTTCCACTTCGACTTCTTTATCTTCAGTCACCACCTCTTTTTCTTTTCTAACTTCTTTTTCTTTCATAATCGGAAAAGGAGGTGGAGGAAGGTTCTTACCACTTCTGAGAGTAATAGCTTTACAATCTTCGATTTGGATTGGATTCTCAGTATCGCTAGGAAGTTGCCCTTGTGGACGTTGATTCAGTTGTTTATTTATTTGGCTTAGTTGATTCTGGAACAAATTCCTATTAGCTTCGATTGCATTTTGACGTTCCATAGCTTGTGTCTGAAGAGCGATTAAACTTTCAACTGTTTTCTGAAGGGTAACTCCTTCTTGCGGATGGGCAGGTAAGGCCTTCTGATTCATTGTGTCATCATAATTGTCTTGAGGAGCTTGTCTCTGAACATAATTTTGATTCTGTCCTCCTTGGTAATTGTTGTGTGGTCTTGGATTGTAGTTGTTACCTTGGGGACGCGGCTGATACGCATAAGTAGGATTTGCTGCCCCATCAGGATTTGAGTATTGAAACCCCGGATGGTTTCTGTTAGGCTGGTTTCCATTACCACTTGAATTAAAGTTACCTCTATTGGACACAAACATCACGGATTCTTGATTATTTTGACAATTTTCCCAACTATGATCATTGACACCGCAACACTCACATCCATATACCTCTTGTGCAACCTTTACCTCACTTCTTTTATTCGAGAAACCTTCTTTCACGGCTAGAGTAAGTTGTCTCAATTGTTGTTCTAGTGTGGTCTGAAGCTTTGTGTCTAGCGTAGCAAAATTTTCTTCCATATCAACATTATTCACTCTTTTAACTGGTGTTCTTACTGAACTCCATCCAACTTCATTCTTGACTGTTCTCTCTAAGATGATCTTTGCATGAGCGGGTTGAACTTGAAGAAAACCTGCACCACATAGCATATCCAATTTCTCTCTTGAAGTCCCATCAAGGCCTCTATAAAATATTTTTAATTGTTGTTGTTCTGAAAAGCCATGATTGGGGACTCTACGTAAGCACATCTGAAATCTTGTCCAACTCCTACCCAAAGTTTCATCATATTCTTGACGGAAATGCGTCAACTCTAATTCAGCATCTAACCTCATGTTACTTGGGTAATACCTGTCAAAGAAAGCAATCTCTAATTGGTCCCAATTAGTAATCTTCGTCGGATCTTGCGTATCGTGCCATTCACTTGCTCCATCAATAACAAAAAATTTAAACACAGCGTAATACATCTGTTCTTTTGAAACTCCTTGTGTGATGTAAGAATCACATGTCTGTTTGAATTTCTGTATCGCTCTAAGAGGATCTTTGATGTCTCCCTAATTGTTCTTATTTTCGACCCTTGGGAGACATCATTTTTGGTGTTTATTTAATTAATTTGATAGACTTTTGGACTAAATATGCAATAATCCGGAATTCCCTTTTTATTTCTAGCATTTTTAATTTATTAAACTTTTGCGCGTAATATTGGTATTTTTAGTGTAAAGTTTACAGGTTTTAGATGTTAGCTAGGAGAGGAATCCGAGGAGAAGGTCAAAGATCGTGAATTAGAGTCAAGACTTGAAGACAAATCCCGAAGATATTATTTTTAGAGCTGAAAATCCACTTTCCAGGTCATAGATTGCTGATTTCGAGGTGCTTAAGCGATGATTTAGCCGCTGACCTTTGAAGAGATATCATTCCTTATCGAGTTACGGAACTTTAGCAACTGGAATGAGGTCAATCGGAGTTGTAACGCATCGGGAAAAGCTGATTTAGTGAAGGCCTATCATCAGTTACGGGATTTTGGGCTTAGAAAGTGGGCTTGGACATTTAATTAGGCTTTTATTTTCTGGTCCAAGCCCTAGTCCGAATTTGCACTTATAAAAGGAGGTCTGGACTTCTATTTTACAGACAATTCACATTCCACAAGATAAAACACCAGGGAGAAGCAACAGAAGGAAGAAAGAAGAAGCTACAAGAGCTGGAGTGGGTCTATAGCTCCGTTCGTAGTCATTCCAATTCCGGAAATTAGGTTCTTTCAATTTTAATTTTGTAATCAAATATGAATTCCTTTATTTTTAACTTAGTATTTCTTTTTAATATGAGCTAAGCTTTTCATAGTGCTTGAGAACAAACAATGGGTGAATCCCAATCTTATTAATTAACAAATGTTGAATTTGGGTTTTTATTGAATTAAACTAAATTAGGGCTTTTACTCTTTTCAATAAATTGAGATTATTTTACTGTTTTTAGAGTAGCTAACTAAGAACAGGTGTTAGTATTTAGGCTATTCCAATTAGTGGCAATTGGATCATCCTGACGGAGGGTTTAAATACAGAACCATTTATTCGAATCTAGGATAGAAGCTATTGATTCTGACGAACTTAGCTAATTCTAGGGCCAATGAGGTAATAAAACTTAAACATCTAAAGGTGGATCATATTTACCCTGACGGGACTAGTGACACCCTAGGATTGTCTTATAGTCCACCCTGACGGGGGTATAAGGAATTTAGAATCCCGACCATTGTAATTGACCAATTTAGCCCTTAAACAACATAAGTTAAGAAATAGGATAGGGAGGATCCTTGCGTTCTCAAGTGCTACATCTCATATTGCATTTTACATCATTTTACTTGCGTCTTAGCTTCTACTTGCATTTTAATATTTGTCTTTCATTCATTAGCTTTAATAAACAAAACCAGACAAACAATTTATTATCTTTCATTTCCATAAGTGCATCAATCACTACTTGCTAAACATTGTGATCAACCATCCGTCCTTGGAACGAATCTGTATTATCAGATATACTACTTGGGACAACCGTACACTTGCGGTTGTGGTTCGATTAGCATTTGCATTTATTTTTAGAACACACAAAGGACCACCAAGTTTTTGGCGCCGCTGCCGGGGACGGTAGCGTGTGACCACGGTGTTTATCCTTTAGTGATAGTTGCATTTATTTTTATATTTGTTTTTATCAGTTTTACGCTTTTTGCTTGTTTAGTTTTCTCAGGTTTTTAGGTTTGGTGTATGCGAAGAAGGCTCAGATTTGAACCGCTAGTTCAAATCCTTGATAATCCGGATTCGTTAATCAGACTTGCAAATAAGAAAAGAAGAGAACAAGAGGAAAGAGAAATGGCGAATATTCAAGATCCATGGTTTACTAATGGTCCACCAGAAGTTCCATTCCGTGCTCCTGCTATAGGAGTAGGTGCTCCAGATATAAATGTTCCGAAGTTTCGTCCAGATCCGGGTATGATAGCTCAATTCCAAAACTTTGGAAATTTTCGTGGTAGAGTTGGAGAAGATCCTCTTAGAGCGATACAGAAATTCAAACAGATATGTGATTCTTACATCACACAAGGAGTTTCAAAAGAACAGATGTACTACGCTGTGTTTAAATTTTTTGTTATTGATGGAGCAAGTGAATGGCACGATACGCAAGATCCGACGAAGATTACTAATTGGGACCAATTAGAGATTGCTTTCTTTGACAGGTATTACCCAAGTAACATGAGGTTAGATGCTGAATTAGAGTTGACGCATTTCCGTCAAGAATATGATGAAACTTTGGGTAGGAGTTGGACAAGATTTCAGATGTGCTTACGTAGAGTCCCCAATCATGGCTTTTCAGAACAACAACAATTAAAAATATTTTATAGAGGCCTTGATGGGACTTCAAGAGAGAAATTGGATATGCTATGTGGTGCAGGTTTTCTTCAAGTTCAACCCGCTCATGCAAAGATCATCTTAGAGAGAACAGTCAAGAATGAAGTTGGGTGGAGTTCAGTAAGAACACCAGTTAAAAGAGTGAATAATGTTGATATGGAAGAAAAGTTTGCTACGCTAGAGACAAAGCTTCAGACCACACTAGAACAACAATTGAGACAACTTACTCTAGCCGTGAAAGAAGGTTTCTCGAATAAAAGAGGTGAGGTAAAGGTTGCACAAGAGGTATATGGATGTGAGTATTGCAGTGTCAATGATCATAGTTGGGAAAATTGTCAAAATAATCAAGAATCTGTGATGTTTGTGTCCAATAGAGGTAACTTTAATTCAAGTGGTAATGGATATCAGCCTAACAGAAACCATCCGGGGTTTCAATACTCAAATCCTGATGGGGCAGCAAATCCTACTTATGCGTATCAGCCGCGTCCCCAAGGTAACAACTACAATCCAAGACCACACAACAATTACCAAGGAGGACAGAATCAAAATTATGTTCAGAGACAAGCTCCTCAAGACAATTATGATGACACAATGAATCAGAAGGCCTTACCTACCCATCCGCAAGAAGGATTTACTCTTCAGAAAACAGTTGAGAGTTTAATTGCTCTTCAAACACAAGCTATGGAACGTCAAAACGCAGTTGAAGCAAGTATGAAGTTGTTCCAGAATCAGCTAAGTCAAATTAACAAACAACTGAATCAACGTCCACAAGGGCAACTCCCTAGCGATACTGAGAATCCAATCCAAATCGAAGACTGTAAAGCTATTACTCTCAGAAGTGGTAAGAACCTTCCTCCACCTCCTTTTCCAGTTATGAAAGAAAAAGAAGTTAGAAAAGAAAAAGAGGTGGTGAATGAAGATAAAGAAGTTGAAGTAGAAGAAGTGGAGAAGTCGAGTGAAGTTCCGAACAAGAAAGATGATACTATAATAAACCGTCCTCCTCCACCATTTCCATCGAGAGTTCAAAAGAAGGGTGATATGGCTGAGTATCAAAAATTCTTTAACAAGGTAAGAGGTCTTAGCATAAATATTCCGTTGCTAGAAGCTATTCGAGATGTGCCCAAGTATGCTAAGTTTCTGAAAAGAGCCCTCACCAACAAACGGCCATATTGTGATAATGAGATGATTGGTCTTCCTGAAGAATGTAGTGCTATTTGTCAAGGTAAATTACCTCCAAAGTTAGTTGATCCTGGGAGTTTCACAATTCCGATATCTATTGGTAATGAGTGGAGAGGAAAAGCACTATGTGACTTGGGTGCAAGCATAAATCTTATGCCCAAATCAATCTTTGACAAGCTTAATATTGAAGCAAGACCCACTTCTATGGTCTTGCAAATGGCGGATCGATCTCTTGCACATCCAGAAGGCCGAATCGAAGATGTCCTCGTTAAGGCAGGTACGTTAATTTTTCCCGCTGATTTCATTATACTTGATTACGACGCGGATAGGAATGTCCCCATTATTTTGGGAAGACCATTCCTAGCCACGGGGCGTACCTTGATTGATGTAGAAAACGGCGAAATGATTATGAGAATCCAAGACGAGGAGATGAAGTTTAATGTGTTTAGACCTATGAAGTTTCCGGATTCCAAGGAAGAATGTTTTCGTGTAGATGTAATGGAGCCGGTAAGAACAGAGCCAATTAGTGTTGTGGAAACCTTAGGGGTGGAGGAAAAAGAACTAAGAAAGAAACCACCGATCAAGGTTCCTCCAAATCCTAAGAGAAATCCACCACTCAATCATGCGAAGAAGAAAGAGAAAACACGTGTCACGAAGGTTCCAAAGGAACCTAAGAAGGAAAGAAAGAAAAAGGAGTTCAAAGTAGGCGAAGAAGTTGCTATGAAAAAGCCTAAACCTCCTCCAAAGACATGTGAATCTAAGAACTCTTGGCTAGGACCATTCGTGGTTGCTAAGGTAATCTCAGATAAGTTAGTTGGAATAAAAGCTAAGGGTTGTAAATTCCGAGTTGCAAATATTGATAACCTCACTCACTGCTGGGGAGGTTATGTGAATGACTGATAAATGAGGTAACCCGTCGAGCTTAACGACGTTAAACAAAAGCCAATTTCTTGTATATTAGTCTAAGTTTTTATTTTTTGCAATTTAGATTAGTTTGATTTTCGTAATTTTAGTGTTTATTATTAAGAAATGAGGAAGGGTAGTTGTTTTTGATGATTTCAGGGATAAAAAGGTCATGAGTTTGGGGTCGAAAGGGCGAAAATAAGAGAAAATTTGTGGTGTTCCAGGGGCCAAACCGGGTCCCCGCATTTGCAAATGCGGGTACCCGGTTTCGAAAGCTAAAAATTCTACATTCTGACCCTGCGTCTTGGGTCCCGCGTTTTCCCGCGTTTTGCTGCGTTTTGCTGCGTTTTGGATTCGCGCCATCGACGCAAACCGGGGCCCCGCATTTGCAAATGCGGGTACCCGGTTTCGGAGCTGTAACTTTCCAATTTCTCTGACCCCGCGTTTTGGGAGGTCGCGTTTTGGTGCGTCTTGGCTCGCGCCATCGACGAGAATGCGGGTACCCGCATTTGCAAATTCGGGCACCCGGTTTCGAAGGGCAATTCTCTGACCCCGCGTTTTGGGTCCCGCGTTTTGGCTGCGTTTTGAGGTAAAAAAAAAAAAAAAAAAAAAAAAATCTTTTTCGCGTCGACACAGCGACGCGAAACTGGGGCCCCGCATTTGCAAATGCGGGTACCCGGTTTCATCTGTGACAGGGCCGTTTTGAAGCTTTTTAGCCCTAAAAGTTTACCTCTTTCTTCACCCAAGCCTCCAAAAACACTCCCAAAACCCAAAATTTCCTGAACATTATCATCTACAACCACATAATCATCAAATCCTACCCTCTTCCACCATAATATCATACAATCAATTCATCTCCTATCCAAATCACCATGAAATTCCCACTTTTCTCCACTTGTTCTTCATCCAAGCTTCAAATAAAATCCAATTCCCTCTTCCCACACATCAATTAGCCTTTACCCATCTCATATTCCACCATAATCTTCAAGTCATAAGCCTCAAAACATCAAAGTTCTAAGCCTTAGCTTCTCACTATTTGACGTTTTGAGTTTGGGGTGGAAAGAGATGCTTATCAGAACCGTTTTCATGTGGACTTATCGAAGGAATTATCCAAGAAACAGAAACACTTTGGTACTGTTCAAGAACAAGCTATTGAGATTCCTAATTCGCGTTGCAAACACAAGACTGAAGAGGTTAAAAAAGTAAAGCTAATCCTAAGAAGAGGGAAGTGACTGAAGAACCTGAAAGTGAGGAAGAAAATGATCCGATGATGAGTTGGAATCGAGAATCAAGGTGTTGGAAGAGAATCAGGATACGAGGTGCACTATTTTGGGAAACGTTACAACCAAGTTGAACTTTACTTGTTCATAAACAACTTACGATGTCTAGACGCGAGATAAAGTTCAGGGACGCAACACCGACAACCAGCCTCGCGCTGGTTAAGATACGTTTTCTATCCATTCTCATGTAGTGTATATTATTTTATTGCTTTGAGTCTTTTCGAGTCGTGGGGACACGACTCATTTTTAAGTTTGGGGTGGGGTTCGTTGCCTCATCCCAGTTTTTATGTGGTATTTGCTTTATTTGCTTTCAATAAAAGAATTTTCGGAGTTGCGTTTGACTGTAGAAATTTTTAAATATCCCTTTAAGCATACTCTTGATAAATCTATGATAGTAAATAGTGGACTTTAGGGATTGATATAAAACGCACTTACAATTGCATGCGAACATAGGTAATTGATAGGAAAAATTAATGAACAATACAAATGAAGTAAGCTTGTACTCAAGGAATATGTTTGGTGTGTAGAACGTGAAATCCTAATTAGTAGAGAACCCACCTAGATATGAACTAAAGACAAGCTATGTACTTAGGAAAATGATAGGGGCAGTTCTTTGTTAGCCATTTGTGCCTTTTTAGCCTTCTATCCCTTGTATTAATTATTATCCGTCTTAGCCCACTTTGAGCCGGTAGCCTTTTCTTTGTAGCCACGATATAAGCCATTATCCCTTAGATTATTAGGCATGACCATATGACCCGCACTTGAATCACAATCCTGAGACATGTCTCGAGCTTGAGTTTGGGGTGGTGGGACCACATATGGGGAATTAAATGGGTAGGGATCGATGTGCTTTGTATTGTAGCACAATTGCAGATGATATATACTTGTAACCCTTTGCCGGGAATGAAGAAAAATGAAAAAGAAAGAAAAAATGAAAAATTCTGAAAAATCATACAGTAGGAACCGGGAACCCGGATTCGTCAAAACCGGGTACCCGGTTTGCTTCTGTACAAAAAAAAAAAAGAGAAAAGAAAAGAAAAAGAAAAATATGAATGAATAAAACATCCGGCAAAGTGGAATTTTCTGAAAATCATCTTATTTATAGTGGGTAGACATGGGACGCTAAATTAGTGCGTATATGGGTGAGTGAGAACATTTTTTTGAGCGTTAACTCAAGCTCGAGGACATTGTTGATGGTAAGTGAGGAGAGAGCCAAAAGCTCACTTCAAATTTACCAAATATACATCCACACCTGTCCTTAAGCCAATATTATAACCGTAAAGACCTCGTGATTCCTAAGTGCATAGTGAATTTATTATTCTGTTGATAGGGAATACACTAGGTGGAGCGTTCAAAGCGAGTTAGGATTAATGACCACCCTATAGCCATCATACAGAGATGAGTACAAGTGTAACCTTCAAGCATTGCGACTTTAATTTTATGATTGAGATTATTTATGTTTGATGTTGCATGATTAGTGTATGCGTATATTAGTTTCTAGAGTTTGCTATATGAGATTTATTTTGATAATTGCTTTAGGGTTTATTTGCTAGCTTCTACTTGTTTATACGCTTACTTCTACCCCTTTGTTTTGTTTTACTTTGTCGGGACGACAAAGGTTTGAGTTGGGGGTCTTGATGTCTCCCTAATTGTTCTTATTTTCGACCCTTGGGAGACATCATTTTTTGTGTTTATTTAATTAATTTGATAGACTTTTGGACTAAATATGCAATAATCCGGAATTCCCTTTTTATTTCTAGCATTTTTAATTTATTAAACTTTTGCGCGTAATATTGGTATTTTTAGTGTAAAGTTTACAGGTTTTAGATGTTAGCTAGGAGAGGAATCCGAGGAGAAGGTCAAAGATCGTGAATTAGAGTCAAGACTTGAAGACAAATCCCGAAGATATTATTTTTAGAGCTGAAAATCCACTTTCCAGGTCATAGATTGCTGATTTCGAGGTGCTTAAGCGATGATTTAGCCGCTGACCTTTGAAGAGATATCATTCCTTATCGAGTTACGGAACTTTAGCAACTGGAATGAGGTCAATCGGAGTTGTAACGCATCGGGAAAAGCTGATTTAGTGAAGGCCTATCATCAGTTACGGGATTTTGGGCTTAGAAAGTGGGCTTGGACATTTAATTAGGCTTTTATTTTCTGGTCCAAGCCCTAGTCCGAATTTGCACTTATAAAAGGAGGTCTGGACTTCTATTTTACAGACAATTCACATTCCACAAGATAAAACACCAGGGAGAAGCAACAGAAGGAAGAAAGAAGAAGCTACAAGAGCTGGAGTGGGTCTATAGCTCCGTTCGTAGTCATTCCAATTCCGGAAATTAGGTTCTTTCAATTTTAATTTTGTAATCAAATATGAATTCCTTTATTTTTAACTTAGTATTTCTTTTTAATATGAGCTAAGCTTTTCATAGTGCTTGAGAACAAACAATGGGTGAATCCCAATCTTATTAATTAACAAATGTTGAATTTGGGTTTTTATTGAATTAAACTAAATTAGGGCTTTTACTCTTTTCAATAAATTGAGATTATTTTACTGTTTTTAGAGTAGCTAACTAAGAACAGGTGTTAGTATTTAGGCTATTCCAATTAGTGGCAATTGGATCATCCTGACGGAGGGTTTAAATACAGAACCATTTATTCGAATCTAGGATAGAAGCTATTGATTCTGACGAACTTAGCTAATTCTAGGGCCAATGAGGTAATAAAACTTAAACATCTAAAGGTGGATCATATTTACCCTGACGGGACTAGTGACACCCTAGGATTGTCTTATAGTCCACCCTGACGGGGGTATAAGGAATTTAGAATCCCGACCATTGTAATTGACCAATTTAGCCCTTAAACAACATAAGTTAAGAAATAGGATAGGGAGGATCCTTGCGTTCTCAAGTGCTACATCTCATATTGCGTTTTACATCATTTTACTTGCGTCTTAGCTTCTACTTGCATTTTAATATTTGTCTTTCATTCATTAGCTTTAATAAACAAAACCAAACAAACAATTTATTATCTTTCATTTCCATAAGTGCATCAATCACTACTTGCTAAACATTGTGATCAACCATCCGTCCTTGGAACGAATCTGTATTATCAGATATACTACTTGGGACAACCGTACACTTGCGGTTGTGGTTCGATTAGCATTTGCATTTATTTTTAGAACACACAAAGGACCACCAATCTTCTCCAACTCTACCACGAAAATTTTCAAAGTTTTGGAATTGAGCTATCATACCCGGATCTGGACGAAACTTCGGAACATTTATATCTGGAGCACCTACTCCTATAGCAGGGGCACGGAATGGGACTTCTGGTGGGCCATTAGTAAACCAAGGATCTTGATTCATCACGATTTTAGCTTGTCCGTTATTGTTCTGAATATTAACGTTCTCCATTTGGTGAATTAATTCTTCTACTTCTAAGGATTCTTGTTCTTTTCTTCTCTTGTTAGCAAGTCTGATTAATGATTCTGGATTATTAAGGATCGGAGGTGTTGGCTCTAGATCCTTAAAGAGTCTCCTTTGCATACACCAAACCTAAAAACCTGAGAAAACTAAACAAGCAAAAAGCGTAAAACTGATAAAAACAAAAATAAAAATAAATGCAACTATCACTAAAGGATAAACACCGTGGTCACACGCTACCGTCCCCGGCAGCGGCGCCAAAAACTTGGTGGTCCTTTGTGTGTTCTAAAATAAATGCAAATGTAAATCGAACCACAACCGCAAGTGTACGGTTGTCCCAAGTAGTATATCTGATAATACAGATTCGTTCCAAGGACGGAATGGTTGATCACAATGTCTAGCAAATAGTGATTGATGCACTTATGAAAGTAAAAGATAGTAAAATGTTTGTTTGGTTTTGTTTATTAAAACTAAATAAATGAAAGACAATTATTAAATGCAAGTAAAAGCTAAGACGCAAGTAAAATGAGTGAAAACGCAATATGAGAAGTAGCACTTGAGAACGCAAGGATCCTCCTAATCTTATTTCCTAACTTATGTTGTTTAAGGGCTAAATTGGTCAATTACAATGGTCGGGATTCTAAATTCCTTATACCCCCGTCAGGGTGGACTATAAGGCGATCCTAAAGTGTCACTAGTCCCGTCAGGGTAAATATGATCCACCGTTGGATGATTAAGTTTTATTACCTCATTGGCCCTAAAATTAGCTAAGTTCGTCAGAATCAATAGCTTCTATTTTAGATTCAATAAATATTTCCGTACCTAAACCCTCCGTCAGGATGATCCAATCGCCACTAATTGGAATAGCTTAGATACTAATATCTAATCTTAGTTCGCGACTCTAAAATCAGTAAATAATCACAAATTATTGAAAAGAGTAATGAACCCAATCTAATTTAATTTAATCTAAACCCAAATTCAACATTCGTTATTTCATAAAATTAAGATTCACCCATTGTTTGTTCTCAAGCACTATGGAAAGCTTAGCTCATATTAAAATTAAAAACTAAATTAAAAATAAAGGAATTCATATTTGATTACAAAATTAAAGATAAGAAAAACCTAATTTCCGGAATAGGAATGACTTACGAACGGAGATATAGACCCTCTCCAGCTCTTGTAGCTTCTTCTTCTTCCTTCCGTTGACTTCTCTCTGGTGTTTAATCTTGTAGAATGTGAATTGTGTGAAAAATAGGAGTCCAGACCTCTTTTTATAAGCATAAATTCGTTCTAGGGCTTGGACCAGAAAATAGAATATTAATTAAATGTCCAAGCCCACTTTCTAAGCCCAAAATCCCGTAACTGCTGATACACCTTCACTAAAACGTCTTTTCCCGATGCGTTACAACTCCGATTGACCTCATTCTAGTTGCTAAAGTTCCGTAACTCGATAAGGAATGATTTCTCTTCAAAGGTCAGCGGCCAAATCATCGCTTAAGAACCTCGAAATCAGCAATCTATGGCCTGGAAAATGGATTTTCAGCTCTAAAAATATTATCTTCGGGATTTCTTTTCAAGTCTTGACTCTATCTTTTGATCTTTGACTTTCTCCTCGGATTCCTCTTCTAGCTAACATCTAAAACCTGTAAAATATTCACTAAAAATACCAATATTACGCGCAAAAGCTTAATAAATCAAAAATGCTAGAAATAAAAGAGGAAAATCATATTATTGCATATTTAGTCCAAAAGTCTATCGAATTAATTAAATAAACACAAAAAATGATGTCTCCTAAGGGTCGAAAATAAGAACATTTAAGGAGACATCAAATAGTAACACTTGGGAGTTGCCCTTTTGGCCTGTTTTGAAGTGTACTCGCATTGTGTGACAGTGTATGCTCGAGATTCTTGATTACCTTGGACTAGGTTTGGATTCTTTGCTGACTTATCTTCATATTTTCTTCCACTACTTTCATCATTGCAGCCATACTTGAATCCAAACTCGAAGGTTGCTTTTGTGTAGCTTGTTGCATTGAATATTGAGGTGGTTCTTGATAATCTTCTATGTAAATTGGCACTTCTTGATAAATTTCTGTATAGATCGGCGCTTCTTGATAGATAGGTTGTGGTGGATAGTAAGATTGAGGTCGAGGTTGATAATAAGTCTCTTGATTTCTGACCCAATTTTGATTCTGTGGGGACTGATAATTAGCGTAACTTCCTTGAGGATGATAATAACCACTAGAATAATGGTTTCTTTGATGAGGTACGAAAGAAATCGAAGCTATATTATTCATACAATTCTCCCACGAATGGTTTCTTGCTCCACAACCTGGACATAAAGGTAAAGTATGTACTAGATTCACGTGAGCTATTGTTCGCGCTTGTTCTCGTAATTTCTTGAGTTGTTGGTTTAACTCTTTGAGCCTTAGAGATTCTAAGGTCTCTTCTTGTTTTTCTGATTCAATTGGCCAACTTCTCTCGGTCTCGAGAACTTTCTCCATAATATTTTCATCTTTTTCAGGATCTAATAATACAAAACCTTTATCCCCTAACAAATATGCTCTTCTTCTGGACTCGTTATTAAGTCCTCCATAGAACATGGTTAATGAATATTCTGGCGATAATACATGGAATGGACATCTCGCCTTCTTCTCATTAAAACGTAACCATGCTTCACCAACACTCTCTCCGTCTTCCTGCATAAATTGTTCAAGCTCCAACATATCTTTTAATCTTCTATAAACCTGATAGAATCGGTCTAGGAATTTGATTTGAAGCTTGTCCCAATCTGGAATAACATCAGGGTGTTGGGTATCGTACTAATCGCTTGCACCTCCAGTCAAAAAGAATTGGAACATAATGTAATACATTTGCTCCTCTGTAACGCCTCTTGTGATATAAGCGTCACAGATCTGCATAAATTTCTGAACATACCGGACCGGATCTTGTTTTGCAGCACCGCTAAATTGTCCATGACTCGCAAATTGCGCTATCATGCCTGGATCTGGTCTAAACTTAGCGGCTTGGATTTCTTGAGTGCGGATTCCTCGTGGTTGCACTCTGAATGAGATGGGAAGATCAAGTCTCCTAGGGCCTGCCATATGTAAAATCTGTAAAAAAAAACTAAAAGAAAAAGTGTAAAATAGAACTAACTGAAATATAAGCACTAAATAAATGCACAAGGACTAACGATGTAGTCCCCGGCAGCGGCGCCAAAAACTTGGTGTCGCCTAAGGTGTGATAACATAATGAATAAAATAAGTGCAGATAAACACCCTAGGCTGAGCACGGTTCTGCAAGTATACAGAACGTATGCAAGTTTTTAATGATAAATAAGATTCGTTCCTCAGAGACTTCGAAAGTTAGAGAGAACTTATGCAATTTATCTAGTGCAGATATGAAAGCTAGAATTAATAATACGCAAGAATAAAGAAAAGCAAATAGATTTTTATTTGGTTTTTGTAAATAGAAAATTAAACTAATAAATTAAAGACCTAAAGTAAATAAAAGAAAATATGATAGTCTGATAGTTTAGCTCGAGATATTAGCAAGTAATCCCCACTAGTCTTGTTTATTCTAACATGTAAGGGTGAATCATGTAGTATGCACAACCACGAGGCAGACTAAAATAGTATTATCAAGCATCACCAAGGCCTTAAGCAGAACAATTCCTTCAATTGGTGATATGGTGATTAAAACATACCCTAATGGCTATCTAGTTAGAATCGGTGTTGTCAGGACCAATATCGGACACTAGACGTTATGTGGTGTTTCAATAGTTAGACACCCCTTCCAGGCGACCATCTAACTACTATTAAGGTAATCCCATACTCGTGCACTAGCAAGGAAAACAGTCAATAAATCAAAACACATAAACAGAGAATAACACATGAATTTCAAATTAAATACGATGTATTCCAAATCAAATAGAAGAACTAGGCTTCATACATATATGCTAAATCTCAAGCTAAAATTGTTTAGTTCATACTAATGGAAGAAAAGAAATAATTTACAAATTTGAAGGTTGAAGATGACATAATATGGTGTTCAACTCCTTCTAGACTTCTCTTCTTGTGTTGTAAGCTTCTTCCTGGCTTAAGGACTAGCCAAGGATGTGTTTCTTCTGATAAGAGGGTGTATTTATAGGGTATAGGAAACCCTAAAACGATTCTTGGAGTAGAAGATAGGTATTGGACTCCTAGCCCAACTCAAATTCGTAACCCTAATTAAAATATAGAAAAGGTAAGATTATGGTGTTGTTTTGTTTTGGCCGTAACCCCTTCAATACTTATCTGTTTGACGCGTTCCAATAGTCAAAACTGATCGTATCGGATAGCTCTTTAACTTTGATTCATACCATTCTTCCAAATTCTTAACCAATCTTGAGTTATGATCACTTTTATGTTCGTAGCTGCTAGAATTCAGATTTATTTGGCAACTTTATCTTTTCCTTTTTCATATTTCTTTCCTTTATCTCCAATTTCCATGTTTATCCTGTTTCCTTTATCTCTTAGAATTAACTTGGCATCTAATTAATTATCATATATCTTTAAAGCTTCACAATTAACAAACAATTAAACCCAATATGCTCTAAAAATAATAAAGAATTAAATCAAGACACGAAATAGGAAAATGTACTAAATCATGAGAAAATCGACCTATACTCTAATAAATACACCTAAAATGATGTCTCCAACTAAGAATAAATCATCACAAATGGGGAGACATCAATATGCAAGCCATATGAACACCTTGAGTAGGATTTTCTAGAAGATATGCTCATAAAAATCACTTTAAACGTAAATGTGTTAAGTGGATTATGATGTGTGTGAAAATAGTTTCATACTCAACTAGCTACAATGGAAAAATTATTCCAATAAAGAACCAACTAATGGAATAAGGGAAGGGTGTGTCCTATCTTCCTTCATTTTCTTCCTAGTTACAAAAACTCTAACACCATTTATGAATGAGAAAATGGATAACAGTGTCATTTAAGGCATGAAATTAATAAGGAGCTCTCACAAATTATACTCTTTGTAGATGAAAATTTCTTATTCCTAAAGGCAAATTAGGAAGAATTTCATAAATATGGTAATGTTACATGCAAAACATGAATCTTAACAAAAGTTTCATTTTGTTTAGTGCTAATACAACTCCCTGGACCTTTTAATGATATTGAGGGTATACAATAACAAGAGTAGCTCGCCAAGATGTACGATAATGATAGTTCACGCAAAGCATACAACTAAATTTAATGGGATTTTCTCTGAGAGGTTTAAATATGTCCTACACCATATATCAATTGGATTATATCTTGTGTTACCACATTTTTGTATTTTGTGGTGATTAATTGATAAATCCACAAAATCTTCGAGGAAGGCAAGCCTAAGACAATGTAATCCTTTCTCACATTATCTCTCTAATTTATGCCTTTGAAATTTTTTCTAAACTCTTCAATAAAGCAATAAAGCAATAATTTAATTACAATCCTAAGTGTGGTAAGCTCTATATTATGCATTTGGCCTTTGTAGATAATTTTATGCTCTTATCGGGAGGATATTTTGAGTCTGTTAAAGTGCTAATGGATTGTTTGAAGAGCTTTGCAAAGTGTTTGGGTCTTTGGTTAACTATGCTCAAATACAACATTGACTATTTGGGGATAAAAAAGGATAATATTGATGAAATCTTACAGATATTGCATCTCATAACAACAGTAATGTCGTTTGGTTACCTTGGGGCTAAGCTTGGAGTTTTATTTTGGTTTTCAAGAAATTACAAAACTCTCATAGAGAAGTTGTAAAGCTATGTTAGATCATAGAATGCTCAATTTTTCTCATATGCGAGTCATTTGGAGCTTATTATAGTTGTCCTAACAGGGATGGTTTGCTTTTGGTTAACCATCTTGTTGAATCCTTTTGGTGAGGGGGTTATATTTATATAATTGGTTGTCGTTTCTATTGGATGGTAATACCCCAAAAATCATATGGGAAACAATATGTATCCCGAATATTGATATTGTACTCAAGGTTGAAAAATTTGGGTACTTGGAACAAAATATTACTCATAAAAATGTTATGGAGAATCGCGGGTATAAAGGACTCCTTGTGGATCAAATGTGTTCGTGGTGAATACTTGAAAATCAAAGTATTTGAGAATAAGAAGTGACAAAAATGGGCTTGCCTCTGTTGAAGAAAGTTTGAAAACTGAAATACAAGATTAAAACTTCTCTTGGAGTTGAGTTAGGTGAATTTTTTTTGTCTAAGTGTTTTTGTGCGTTGGAGATGCAAATTGGGAGAAATAATCTAATAATTATTATTAATAGTAAAAGTAAGGATATGAAATCATTTTTGTCTAAGTGAGGCATCATATAGTATGATTTAACAAGTGAAGAATATTTTGATATTTATAATAAGTTGCACGATGTCTTTGGTCACCATGCTTTGCTTAGGCCTTGACAAACGTAATTCAGGACTCACATATATATAATTCCTAAACATTGCAGCTATCATATGGATAACCCATCAAGAAAAGTTATGGACTAAAGATTGAAAGATGTACATGTAGTTGGATCCTTTTTGTGGTGTGTATGGAGAGTATTTTGAGACCAACACACATTTATTTTTTAAATTTTAAACGTAACTTATTACGCTTAATTTATTTCATTTGTACATATATTTATTTTTTCTATAATAAAATAATAGATATAGGACTTCCCCTATATTAGATGGTCCAGTATGTTGGACATTTTAGCGTAATTGATCTCTCTTTCTTTGAAGTGAAACAAGAGTGCACGCTTGTTTTAATATTAGAAAGAGATATTCGGGGTCAGAAGGATTGACAGGGGTCGGGGTCCAAGGGGTGGTCCAATTGGAACGGCTCATTCGGAAGCAGTGGGATGGGCTTAGATAGCAATAGCCCATAATCCTTCCACTGCAAAGAATGGGAAATTTTTTACCACCTAAAATCGTCAATGCTAACCGCCTGTTTGATCATATATATATAATTGTTAAAGAATGTCACAAAGCAAAATACAGATAGAAAACAAAACTTTTGAAAAATAATCTTCTGATTTTATCTGATTGAATAGTTTTGGTTGAACCCTAAAATTTGATTTAATCTGAAGGTGTTTTACACGACTTCAGATTTATCCAAGTTAATCTCGAATTACAAATTCCCCAACAAAAGATTGAATCAAATTGTTCGAGATGACGAACGATAGTTCGAAAATGACAAGCAAGTTTTCAAAATTGGAAAAGTTTGAAGGGCAGGATTTCAGAAGATGGCAGAAGAAGATGCATTTTCTCTTGACAACATTGAAGGTGGTTTATGTGCTAAGTACACCGATGTCGGAGATCATGGAAGATGAAACTCTGGAGCAAACAAGGAAGCGTTCGAAATGGAAAACGATGACTATATTTGTCATGGACACATTCTTAATGGTATGTCTGACTCTCTTTTTTGATATTTACCAAAATGTTGAGTCAATATAGAAGTGATTGAGCCAATAGAGAGTAGTTAAGTGGATCTTTGGATACTAGTGAAGTTCAATGAATAATCAATAGCCTCCTTGGTGAACTGAGTAAAGATCCTCTCCTTCTTACATTGCGAAGCTAATCTAATCTTGAATTCAAGCCGTGTTTATTGTGGATATGAGAAGTGAGCAGGTATGTAGTTTGTAAATATTATTACATGAAATTTTCTGAGTAGTTGCTTTATGTATATTCTATATATTCTGCTATCTTCTTTCCCACTGTGCTTAATTGACGTAGGTGTGTATTTAGAGACTTCCTTTTGTTTTTATCTTTATTGTATCGGGACGATACAACATTGAGTTGGGGGTCTTGATGTCTCCCCATTTGTGATGATTTAATCTTAGTTGGAGACATCATTTTTAGTGTTTTAGGAAGTCTAACACTCGATTTTCCCATGATTTATTACACTTTTCTATTTCTTGTCTTGATCTAATGATTTATTGTTTTTAGAGCATACTGGGTTTAATTTATTTATTTAGTGTGAAGCTTTAAAGAGATATACAAATTAATTAGATGCCAAATCAAGTCTAAAGAGATAAAGGAAAGAAGATATGCATGGAAATTGAAGATAAAGGAAGGAAAAGATAGATATGGAAAGATAAAGTTGCCAAGTAGATCTGAACTCCAGCACCTACGTCCATAAAAGTGATCAGAACTCAAGATTTGCTAAGAATTTGGAAGAATGGTCTGAAGCAAAGTTATATAGCTTTCCGAGAAAATCAGTTTCGATACAAAGAACGCGTCAAACAGAGTTGAAACGAAGAAGTTACGGCCAAAACAAAACAACGGCAGATTATTACCTTTTCTATATTTTAGGGTTACGAATTTGAGTTGGGCTAGGAGTATAAGTTACTTGTATTCCACTCCAAGAAAATAAATTAGGTCTTCTAAACACCTATAGATACACCCTTAAACCTTTGTAAAGTCATCCTTACCTCCCATAAGTTTTATATCATTAGAGTTATTGAAGAGAGTAAGATGAAATCTATGTAGCATTCTTTTAGTTTATTTTCTTCAGGTATAAACTAATTTTCCCATAGTTTGGGTTTTGAATTATGTATAATCTATGAATTCTATTGTCTTTCTATCTAAATTTCTTTGGGAATTATATATTTTAATCTGATTCTAGCTGCTTAACCATATATTTGATTTATGTGCTTTGATTTATTGTCCATCTTAAACCTGATCAATTTAGGACTTTGCTAATAGTAGTTAGATGGTCGCCCGGAATGGGTGTCTAATTATTGAAACACCACATAAACGTCTAGTACATGGAATTGGTCCTGACAACACCAGCCTAACTAGATAGTCATTAAGGTTTATTTTCATCACCAATCATCATTAGTAAGTAAGACTGCACCTTGGACCCTGGTGGCGCAGGATAGCCCTATTTGAGTCCCCTTGTGATTGTGAGGTTGCCACCCTAGTTCGCTCTCCGGGGATAGGGAGAATTTAGAATCCTGGCTACATATCTGAGAGTTATTATCTCCCTTATAAACTGAAATTGATGGAAAGAATTAGAATGATTAGTGCATACTAGCAAAACCTAAGCTACATTCTCTCATCTTATTTCTATCGTATTTATTTTATTGTCTTTTAATTTAACTAGTTTAATCATTAATCTCTCAATCAATCGTATTTATTTTCTGTCTTTTAATTAATTATTGCTACTCTGATTTATTTACCCATCTGTCTAACACATTTAAGTCCCTGAGGAACGAATCTTCTTATCATTAAAACTTTCATACGTCCTGTAATACTTGTAGAACCGTGCTAGTCTAGGGTAATTAGTGCATTGTTTTCCATATTTATTTTTCATATTTTTATCACACCCTAGACCACACCAAGTATATTAGAGATTTTTCCCAATACTCAGTGATTTTCCCAATACTCGGAGAATTTTCAGATTGCTCAGAGAATTATACTAAGCATTTAGAGAAATTTTCCGAACACTCGGAGGCCAAGAGTGGTGGATGTGGATGACTTGGTGGTCGGTGATGACTCGGTAACTTGGTGTTCTCTTTTTCTTTTTTTTATGAATTTTTGTCACTTGTCTTTTGTTTTTTTATAATTTTTTTAAGGGTATAATAGTATATTACTTTTTACTCTTTTAAAAAGAAATCTTTTAACAAATTTCATACGTGACATACAGTTTGCCTCCAAAATCTCATAAATCATTTCTCGGGTAATACTTCCATTCAATATTGGATAGTTTTAAATCACCGTCATTGATTATTAAAACAAAACACATGTCATTAGATTAATGTGATACTTATTTTTGTAAGTTTAAAACATGAAGTATATGTATGAATGTAATTGGTGTATAATCATCTAATATTAGATGGAAGAATTTTCCAAATCATTCACCCGCAAATAAAAGTGGATAAATGGACTTGTTTTATCGCCGTGGCTGATATGTAGAATAACCGCATTAAGATTTAATCTCAATTTACACTGATTTGTTTGAATATTGTTTAAACAAACATGTCTTCCGATCTTTCTTTTTCTACCTATCCACTTTAATTACTTATTTCCTTTTTTTCTCAATCTCTTTTCAATTAATGCATATTAAAGAAGTGTATATATTAAATTATTTCTAAAAAAATTCTTGATTATATCAATTTCTAAATATTATTCCTATTAAAACTATGTATGAATTCAATTTTTTTGTTATGGTTTAGCAAAATTACTATTATTTAATGTCGTTGTTCTATGTATGTTTCTTTCAAAGTCCTTTAAATAACCTAAGCATCAAATCTTTTGAAGGAAAAATTTTAAAAATTTATTTAACTCTTAATTATACTATTTATTCCTATGATATTTGCTATTTTATATAAAATAGACCCTCTGAACTTTCACTAATTCTTTTCATTAATAGCAACAAGTGTCATTACTAATTGTGCCACTTAATTTTTTTAATATTAATTTGATCCGTAAAATAGTTTTATCCTCAAAATTAAAATGGTAGGTTACTATAGTTTTGCTAGCCTCCATAAAAATAATTGTACCTTTTGTAAGCAGTTAAGTTTCCAAATCCAGTCTTATATAAACTCTGAGTTCTTCCATGGAGATATCAAGAAAATGTAGGTTGAATTTACCAAGAATTTACCCAAGGATTCTTGATTTACACTTGTAGTAGTTCCCTCCAGTTTAGTCATTTCAGTTACACCTTCACGAATGAGTTTCTCACCCACAAGTATATTTTTGCACACATTCAAATTTGTAGCCTTAAGTTCCCGGTACATTAGGACCTCTCCAAAATATTTATGTTTAAAGATATCAACCCATGCAACCTTTTCATTTTGGAGAAGCTTCAAACCTAAATTTGCTAATTAAACTATGTTATAACTTTTGGCATCTCCCGAACCCAATCCACCTTCCACTTTTGGTCTACAAACCGATCCCACGCTATCTAATGTATTTTCCTTTTCTCGCTGAAGGAACCCCATACAAAGTGTCATACGATACAACAAAATGATTCATAAAAATATACATAAGCTTCATAACATGCATTTGATAATCTGAAATCGCACACAAAATCAAGTACGCCAACGTAATTCGCCCTACTAATGAAAGAGACTTGGCCTTCCAAGCAACCAGCTTCTCTCACGTACGCTCCATGATCTTCTTATAAAAATTCTATGGGAAGCAACCTGATTGGACTGGTTCCCTAGATAAGTTCTAAATGATTTGCTTAGGCAAAAACTACTTTTCATTGATAACTCTGTCTTGACCTTTATCACTATATTTCTCGAGAAATAAATAAGTGATTTGTCGATGCTAACAGTCTAATTGGCCTCTTCACAGGATGTATGCATGGTTTCTTGTATAAGCATGACGTGTGACATATTTGATTCTCCACAAAGTATTATATCATCCATAAAGAAAATATGAGACACCTCCATCCCTTGTCTACTAACACGAATGAGCTTACATTTTTCTTTATTATACAAATTATGTATAAGTATTGATAAATGTTTCATACACATAATAAATATGTAAGGTCAAAGAGGGTCCCTTTGGTGAATCCACTAATAGGGGCTGAAAGGCTGCAAGGGCTCCCCATTCAATAAACTCTCATCGAAGTTTATCATACGCTTTTGCTATATATATCTATACCGCCATAATCCATGCTTTCCCTTGATCTGCCATATTATATGATCTGACCTCGCGAACCAACATAATATTATATATAGTGGATTGTCCTAGTAGAAAGCTAATTTGACAAGGACCCACAATATCAGCGAGCAAAGATCTAAGTCTACTGATTATTATAACCTTACAAGGAGAATTTATGAGATTGATAGGTTGAAATAGACTTACCCAGGTTGTATTTGGAACCTTTGGAATAAAATGTATGGTAGTACCACTTATACCAAAATGAAGCAACTCCGACCCAGTAACTCCACGAACCATACTACATACCAATTATAGGGAGGGTTTAGCTAATATCCCAATAATCAAGTTTGGGGGCTAATAAAGAATGTCCAAGAGAAGAGGGCTATACTAACACTTTCCGCTAAAATATCAGACAAATTCTTACTATATTTTGGACCCGATGCTACCCCATTTCCCCTTCCCTCCCCCTTGTTTCGTCCTTTCTTAACCTCCTCAAAGTTTATTCAACTTCCCCAATCAAGATAAAGTTTCTTTACTAATATTAATCCTAATATTGTTAATTTTGTGTAACATTCTTAATTTAATTATATTATTTTTAATATATAAATACAAAATTTAATTTTTATTATACATAATTGTCCAATATTTCCTAAAAATTATAAAAAGTGTTATATTATCATTTTTTTGTATATTTGTATTATATTGAGGATAATATATAACAAATATTATGGATATATGTATTTATAAAAAAATTAGAAAAATCTAAACAAGTCTTATAGTAAAAAGTAACACACATTTAAATATATTAACAATATTATAATTAAGTTAGGGATGAATTTTAGAGGGAATGTGCTTTCAAGTCTGGGATGCAATGAGAACATGTCCAGTAAATAAATTTCATTGACCCCTTTTTTCCCGATACTAAATGTTATAATCCTGAACTTATATTTTACCCTTCCACAAACTAAAAACAAGTTTTTTAGTCTCTATAATTAGAAATTAACCCCAACAATATTTTCGGTTCAATGCCTTGAATTTTCCTAATTGTTCAAATTTTCAATTCTTGTGAAAAAAATATTCTAAACTTGTCCCTTAGGTTAAAAAATAATTTTTTTGTTTGAAATAAATTTTAGTAAAAATAAATAATAGTCAAATAATTAAAATGATATGATAAAAATTATGAGAACAAAGTGATCACATGTAATGTAAGTTAAAGTGATTTATAAACAAATAAAAAACCAAGTTTCTTTGTCCATAAAAAAGAACCCCAAGTTTTTTTTTTTGGTTAAACGGTTGTATTAACAGGAAAACTGTACACTATACAAAGGAGTTACCTACCTAGGCCCAAAAGCTTAAGGTAGCAATAAAGAAGCAAAATACAACAAACTCACACTAAATTAATACAAGCTAGTTTCACACTCTCATCCATAAAAGAATGACGAGGGAACAAGGAAAATAATATGGAAAATACACACCATTTGATTTCCTTGGTAACCGTTTCTCGTGTCATCGAATCACCTCTCATTGCTAGGTGATTTCCCGCTTTCTAAATGCAATAAACGGTTTCTCCAAACCCGATTCTCTATACTTTTCTCCTCTAATTTTCTCTAGCTTTAAGTTTTTAAGTCATTTCAAAGCACTATGAATCGTATTCATCTCCTTATTTAATCCTAGCCATGATTTAATCTCATCCCAAATTGACCTTGCATAAGAACAATTATATAAGATATGCTTATTCAATTCGAAATCTTCCCCACACAACTCATGAAGCGGATGTAGCTCCATATAAGTAGTTTTATCCTTCGTTTTAAGTCTTTTCCTCAATGACATCCAAACAATAATAGCATGCTTAGGAAACACACTTGAGTCCTAAATAATATTAATCCAAGACTTTACAAAAAAATTACGACGAAATAAATCATATGGTTTGTTATATATATCATGAAACTCTTTATTAGAACCCCTAGTTTCCGAGTTTTTTTAAATTTTATACCAAATATTAAAAATATTAGCACAAATGTACCACACTAAAAACTATTTTCATTTCTATACCATTTCGGCAACTGAAGTTTCGAAATAGGATTTCAAAGCATTTCCCTTTTTTGGTGGACAAAATCCATCCTATTTTAGCAGGTTAATTTTTTTTTAAATATTTCTTTTATATATTAGATATATAAGATAGTATTTTAATTATATTTAAGAATAAGTTATGTTTTATTTTAGAATTATTGTATTACATTAAAATTGACCTTCTATTTTTTTTAAATGTTTCAAATATTTGTCTTCCGCATCCCCTTTCTAGTCGTTAAGGTAATGACTTCAGGCATGGTTGACTCCCATAGTGTGACGTGCGGTGCGTGCAAGGCCCGGGAACGATCACCGCCGTACGGCTGACTGGCGATTACTAGTGATTCCGGCTTCATGCATACAAGTTGCAGGCTGCAATCCGAACTGGGGACGGGGTTTTGGGGTTAGCTTATCCTCACGGGATCATGACCCTTTTGTCCCAATCAATGTAGCTCGTTTGTCGCCCAGGGCGTAGGGGATATGATGACATCATCCTAACCTTCCTCCGACTTATCACCGACTTATCACGATGACAACTATACACGAGAGTTTCACTCGTTACGGCACTGAGGCAAACTTTAAAATATGGGTCCCTAAAAAAATAAAATTACAAATTACATAAAAAAATAAAATTATTTACTATTTTTTTATTATAAATTTATTTATTTAAAAAATATAAAATGATTGAATAAAATTAGTTGATATAAAAATTTATAAAATAATACCATAATAAATTAAAAAAATACTTTAGAAAAGAAAAATATATACAAATATATATAGAAAAAATAGTAGATTTTTTTTAAAAAAAAGAGTAATATTTATTTGAATTGAATTGAGTCAAAACTAAGTCTTTTTAAATATTTTTTTATATAAAAAAAAATATCGGCCCCAATATTATAAGAATTAGGAGGAGCCCAAGACCATGGCCTCCTTGGCCTCCTCTGAGGACCGGCCCCAAATGAGCTAACCCCAAAAACTCCGTCCTCAGTTCGGATTGCAGCCTGCAACTTGTATGCATGAAGCCGGAATCGCTAGTAATCGTCAGTCAGCTGTACGACGGTGAATTCGTTCCCGGGCCTTGCACGCACCGCACGTCACACTATAGGAGTCAACCATGCCTGAAGTCGTTACCTTAACGACTAGAAAGGGGATGTAGAGCACAGATATTTGAAACATTTTTAGAAAAATAAAAAGTCAATTTTAATTTAATATAACAATTCTAAAATAAAACATAACTTATTCTTAAATATAATTAAAATACTATCTTATATAATTAATATATAAAAGAAATATTTTTAAAAAAAATAACCTGCTAAAATGGGATAGATTTTGTCCAACAAAAAAAACTTTGAAATCTTATTTCGGAATTTCATTTGTCGAAATGGTATATATAAATGAAAATAGTTTTTAGTGTGGTACATTTGTGCTAATAGGTTTAATATTTGACAAGTATTTGACAAGTATTTTTTATTTTCTTTTTTGTCGAGTAAGGATCAACTTTGTCAGAGCATTGGCATTAAACCGTTATTCGTACATATTCCCTCTTCCATGGGATCTTGTCGGCCTTTGCATGCAATTATTACTATTTCACAGTACTTTTTATATGTTTTGTTTTGGGACGGATAGGCATTATATCGAATTTTTTGTGTTTGTTAATGGAGGCCAATATTTGATGAACTCATATCCTGGTTTAACATTTTTGCCTTTTTTCTATTTTATTTTGCTAGCGACTAATTAACAATAATATTTATCCAATAACATTTAATTAGATATAATTAAAACAATAGTTAATTAAGCCTAATTAATAATATTAAGTATATATATGTAATTTCATTACAATATATTATAAATAACTTGAAAAAGGGGCAAAAATTTATTAAATAAGAGCAAGTCAGCAAGATGAGGGATGTTGTGATTTTGTATTTTTTCTTGGCTTGGTTGTTAATAATTCAAGAGTTGTAGCAAAAAGTTGGAGTATTCTAAGATACGGAAAAATTGAGTGAAATAGAAAGGAGTTTAAAAGGGTATAAAATCTCATGGTAAAGTATAAACTGGAAGTTTTAATAGTTTGAATATTAAGAATCGGGATCTCGGAATTTTGGATACTTTTAAAACCGAGAACTCATTTCTCGGTTTGTATTGGATATTTGAATATTTCTTTGGATTTATATAATTTTTAAAATAGGTTTATATAAGTTTTTATGTTTAAAAAATAAATTTTTATTGGTTTTAGTTTCTAGACCATCTAGGTGGCCGTTTGGGTCCTCTTAGGCTTTCCTGGGACCTTCTAAAACCGTTTGGACCGTTTCTGATAGACTACGTTCTAACGCCCAAGAGGTCAAATAGGACGAGTTTTACAATAGAAAATAAAATTATATATAATTATATTCATACAAATTGTTATATTAATAGGTTAAATCAATTATTATTTTATATATATATATAATTAATCATTGATTATGAAATAAAAATAGAATAAATTTTATTTGTTAATTAGCCACCTAGCAAAGGAAAAGAAAAGAAAAAAATCAAATGCTTTAAACCATGATATGAAATCTATGTATTTTGGGCTTCATTAGCAAACCGAGAATTGGATTATCGGTTTGGTATATTTGTGTAAAAGTAAGTATTTGTGCAATACTTTTATATAGATGGTACAAATATACTAAAAACTCCACTATATCTTCCTCTTCATCGCCACCTAGCAACTGTCGTATACCAGGAAATATCTACAATAAAAAAAGTAATTTTTGGGAACATTTTATTTTCTAAATAACTGAATAATTAAAATGGTGACTCGAGTGAGATAACTAGAAATGCGGATATATTCTATTTAAATCACCTTCTCTACCATACTCTTGGGATCCACAAAACTCACGCCTAACTTTTTCTGAAGAAACTTGATTAACCAAAAGAAATATAAACAAAATTCAAACTCATCTCTTCCTTATTATCACATTAGTACAATTAATCATAAATTTCAATCTGAATTATTGTAAAAGTGATGAGATTAGGTTGATATTAAATCAATGTATTTTTGTATCTCTTAAAGTTTCAATCACGTAATTTTCTAAAGTTTCAATTAATTATCTTAGTCTAGATTCTTCGAATATCTATTCTTGCTGATGAGATAGAAGTGTTGATAACGGTGGGAAATGATCTCAGGTGGCGATGGTTTTGAAGGAGAGCAGACTTGTGGGTTTGGTGTGTGATTAAAATAATCACATGTTTTGACAAAAGAAATGGTCTCCAAAAAAACAAAAGAAATAAAATTCGATTTTAGTGTAAACTAACTATTACGGAAAAATTGAATTACGGTTACAAGAAAGGGAATTACGATTACACGAAAATAAAATACACTTACATGGAAAGAAAGAAAAACAATAACAGTTCCACTAACGGTTGTTAAAAAGATATTCCGGCGTACCGGTATCTCTAACGAAAAAACGAAACTAACTTAGCGTTTTTTTTAGAGAGAAGGTGAGGCAGAGTGTTTGTTCTTTTTGGTGTATTTTCGTAGCTGGTATTGGTGGAGTGAGAGCTCTTTATATAGGGGAGAGGTGAGGAGTCAAACCAATGTCATCAGAAACGTCTCCATTAAGTCCCTTGATTACCTCCCGTAATTGACTTGATTGGGTTGACGGTTTTGATTGGCTCTTTAATCACCACGTTTTTATATTCTGTAACAGCTGGTTGACTTGATATTCTCACGTGTTGACTATCTTCTTGTAACAGCTAATGGAATATTCTTCTTAACGTGTGCGTAAATGGTGGTGACTTGTCTTTACGTTTATCTTCTGGTTGAGTTTGAATTGTCAACGACCATTATAAGAGCTGATAGGAAAACCTATTTCATCTTTCATTTTTTGACTCCCCAAACTCCCCCACGACCTACGACCCACGCCGTCGTCGTCGTCGGTGCCGGGCCGAGCGGGTGGGTGGTGGTGGTGCGCGCGTGTGGGGCTTCCGTGTTCCCTTTTAGCTTCCATAGTAACTAGCTATTGTGATAGGAATACATAGGTAAGTTAATTTATATAGATAAAAAAAATTTACTCACCTCTTATGTGGGACAAAATCCTTCACAAAAGTTGTCTTTTCCACTTCTCAAAGGGAATGGGAAGAGTCTTAGTTAATCCTCTATATTAATCTAAGTCTCTTCCACTTCTCCTAAAAGAACATGATCATATTATAGATTATACTCTTAAATTAATAATTGTATAACTTTAATCCAATACGGTGTGGGTAGGGAGAGTCTGAAGGAAGACGAGTTTAAGTTTTTTTTAAAAATCTAAAACACCTTTACTGACATGTCAAAGTTTTCCGTGCGGTGCATTGTTGGTGCCCGCATGTGCCGTTAACTAACCGTTGACTAAACGAAGCCTAAAAAGACTAACCTTGTCACAGTTATAGAAATTGAGGGTTGATTTGTGTGTTTTCATAGATAAGTGGCACAAGGGGCATCGAGGGTAAAGATAAGGGGCCTCCCGAGAGGTTAACCCTTGATTGTTTAATTAGATCTAGGCAAATACTCATATTAGAATGATTTGAATTACCAAATGATCTCTCAACAATCTTATAAATAATCTTCACTCACCTTGTGTCTAATGAGTGATCAAGGAAGGTTGTGGAGGACAAGGTTCAAAGATAGATGATGGATGCGGCAAAAGTTGGGATTGGGGTGGAAAAGTTAAGAAAGATTACAAATACCAAATGCATTTTGTTATTTATTGAATATAACAATTAAATTTTTACTTGCATTAAATATTTGTCACTTTTAACAACAAGGATAGTTTCTAAAAAAGTCTTAATCTCCTAATATCATTCTTTAAATCCAAATTATTATTTTTCCCTTAAAAGGCTTTACAAATATTTTGTTGGGTTGATCTTCACATCTTACACCTCACTAACTTTATCACATAAATAATAATGATCAAACTCAAGAGTAATGATATATACCACATAAAATTATGCCTAACAAAATATTTTTGAAACAAAATTATTCCATATCTAATTCATTCCATAATAAATTTTCAAAACTTTGGAAACAAATCTCTTTTTTCTCCTCACCCCATCCTCTTTACTCTATGCAGCACTACAACACAAACACTATTCCCAACAAACCTACTTGAAAAAACTCTAGCAACTGTTTACAACTATTCTCGTTGCGGAACATCTTATATGATCTCTAATTATCCCACTCCATAATCCATCAGGAGAGTCTACATATTGTGTTAGTTTCGTGCATATTTTTACTCCTTCTTTTGTCAACCAGATTGCATACATGTCTGCTTCCCTATAAATATGAACAATTGTAAATCTTGGATTTTGACGCATAATATAACGACATTCACTTACCGTCCCGTTAATCTTGTACTGTTCTTCACCAGCGCATATAGTTCCAACAAATTAGTCTCGGCAAGAAGGTATGTGAACCCCTTTACGTCTGTCGTACGTAGTTCATAGTGAAGTGCACTAATATCATAAAAGAAAATTGAACAGACTACACAAGTTTTAACATGGTCAATGACCACAGAAAAATATCCCTTTGTATCCCGAAAAAGTCCCCTTAAAACGACACAACCGGGATTATTTTTATAACAATTTGACCTCGGATACGAATTTCGTCCATTTAACTAGACAATTTTTTGCCGAGATAATTAATCTGCTATCTATTTCATTTTTCCAAACTTGTACAAAGTCTCTCACCAAAATTAAAATTTTATATTTAAAAATACCAAAATATTGGGTGATTTGATCGAAATCGAATACAGTCCCATTGTGATCAGTCCATATTATCTAAATTGCAGCTAAAAAAATAAGAGTACTGATATATACTACCCAAAAGGTACTACTCAATGACGTGGCATAAACTGATTGGTAATAAATCATTAATTAGATCAAGAAAATAAATAAATTAACTATTTATAACCAATCAATTCACGTCACATCATTAAATGATATTTGAATGGTATATATCATTACATAAAAAATAATTTCCATTTTATCCCATGTACTACAATTTTTGTACTATTTAAATACTCCATCCGTTCGCATCTAAAAAGAAAAAAGTCAAAAACAAAAAAAGAACTCTTCTATCCTATAATTTTTGTACTCCCTCTGTTCCAAAAATAATGTCCACTTAGCATTTTCACACATATTAAGAAATATTTTACTATTAAATCCTTCATGTACAAAAATACCCCTAATAAATGTCATCATTAATGATAATACACACATATTCCTATGCCTAGGAAAATGCAATCAAGTATAAAATAATAATTCAAATAATTATAAATTAAAAAAAAGTAGAGGTAATAAAGAAAAAAAGTAAAAAAAATTGTTTTTTTTTTTTGGGTTAGGTAAACGGTTGTATTAATAAAAAACTGTACACTATACAAGAAAGTTACCTATCTAAGCCAAAAGGCTAAAGATAGCAACTAAGAAGCTAAAAACGACTACCTCATACTAAAATTAATACAAGCTAATCGCCCACCATCATCTAAAAATGAATGATGAGGGAACACGGAAAATAAAATGGAAAAGATACACCACTTAATTTCCTTGATAACCGTTTCTCCAGATGAAGAATCGCCTCTTATAGCTAGGTGATTTCTCGCCTTCCAAATACAATACACGGTAGCTCCATAGTAACCGTTTAAAAAAAATTGTTTTAAAATGGTAAATGAATATTTTTAGGACACCATTATAATGTGGACATTATTTTTAAGACGAGTAAGTACTACCTCAAATTCTCCATCCGCAGCTCACTATCGGTCACCTAATGATTGACTTATCTCATTGGATGTCATGGGTTGACGTGTCAACTTTGTCCCCCCTGTAGGAGTATTTTTGGCAGAGTGTGCCATTCCAACAACGCGCAATGTTTTTTGCATTTTCTTAGTACGTGCTCTTGGCCCTGAGTAGAAAAGAAAAATTATTCTTCTTTCAGTTATAAAGAGTAGTAATTGTTATCGTACACACGTGAATATCTTATACGGGTGAGTCTTCCATACATCCGTGGTAGGTACACCACTCTAAAAAAATAAAAAAAAGCTTTAGCAATTTACTAACCTACCCTTAAATTGTACTATATTTTGTGAGGCTCTATGCAGATTCTAAATTACGGTTCTGGCCAATGTCTTAATTTTCGTTCTAAAGTTCTTTTACTATTTTACCCTTTAAGGTTAAGTGTTATTTTTAGTTCAACTTTTATTATCAGTTGTTGTTCGTCTTCTGTTTTAGTGTATTTTGTTGTTCTTATACAAACATTGTTGAAATAGTGTCCAATATTTAATATATCTACGTGTCATGTTTACAGAGTTTTGAATTTCTTTTAGTTACCAAATAAAATTTTAAAAAAAAAAATACCTGCCAAGTTTGAGGCTCGAGGACTGTATTGTTACATCAGTCATTTCCTTACCTAGAGGATTCTCTCTCATCTCTCAACACTCAATCTCCATTAACGGAAGCAAAAGGAAGAAAACTTAATAATCAAGCAGGTGGGTGTCGACTAAGAGAAGAAGAGATAGTTCTGAAGTTTAAAATGGCGTAGTTCTCGGATTCTCAAAAAGCACATTCACTTACGATGAATTATCAATGGCCACCGATGGTTTTTCAAACGCAAATCTTCTCGGACAAGGTGGTTTTGGTTACGTTCATAGAGGCATTTTACCAAACGGTGGAGAGGTGGCGATTAAACAACTAAAAGCAGGAAGTGGACAAGGTGAAGGTGAATTTCAAGCTGAAGTTGAAATCATTAGTCGGATATTGTACAATCGGGGCTCAAAGAATGCTCGTTTACGAATTTGTACCCAATAACAACTTAAAGTTCCGTTTACATGGTAAAGGAAGACCTCCCATAGAGTGTTCAGCTAGACTAAAAATTGCTTAGGTGTTTAAAGGATTAGCATACTTACATGAAGATTGTAAGTTATTTACATTTTAATCACTTAAACATTTCTATCTTAACTAATATAGACTACTGTAATGAGTGGCAAAATGGTATTATATGCATCCTTCAAGGTAATATGCAGTTTTTTTTGGTTTTGTTCTTCTTTATGTGATTTGATATAATAGTATTTGTTGTCAGCTTTATTTAATCTGAAATGGATTTAATTAATTTCTATTGTTAGCAGTTTGTTCTTGTATGCCACACCCGATAGAATATGATTGAGTAAAATTATGTGGTGTGTTCTTACAGAAATTTATCAAGGCTTTTAGACTGTAGTTTATACTCTTAATTTCATTTAGTTTAGCTTTATAAGCTACATAGGCGATTTCTACCTTCGCATTTACAAATACTCTCTACCTTGACTATTTCTAACTATGTTATGAGTTTATTTGGACAGGAGGTATGTGTTCTAAAGAAGAAAAAATAGTAGATCGACTTTCAATGACGTTAGCTGATAAAGTTGGATATACTTCTCACCATGGTTTCAATAGCTTGGTTACATTATCTCAAAATTTAGGAATTGTTCATATAAGATGCACTGAAAACCTTCTTAATCTCTGCAAAAAGCTTTTAAATCTTCCAGATTTACGCGATTTGCGAAAGAGGCTATCTTTTTGTATGAGGGTGTTTAAGTTACTTAGAAATTTGTCAAAAGGCATGCAATATGTTGAAATTGATGCGGAATTATTACAAGTTATTGCTTCAATCAGTGATGTATTACCTAGCTTGTTCAAGATATATTATGAATTTTCAAACATTACAGTTGTTAAAAGAGTTTATTGATCTTGTTCAAGCAGTTTCGTGTAACAGTAATGTGTTTCGGAACATTCAAGCTTCTATAACAGCTTCTTTGTTAGAAAATTCTTTATTTGTACAAATATTAAGCAAGAAGCTTGACAATATTCTTATTTTCTTTTATACTTGGTAGTGCATTTTTATTCTTATTACTTTCATTAATTTTGATCAGTATTCTCTTCCTATTGAATGATTTGTTGAGATATTTGACGTTCAAACAAATACCCTTCATCTCGTTTTTGCAACTTGGTATTATTATATTATGCTATGTCTTCTTTGTGGACTTGTCAAGGGAAATGAGATTTTTACCAAAACAAATCTTAGACTAAGCAAGACTTTTCCAAGTAGAATGAACTCAATTAAAATGCTTACATGATTTACCACAAGGTACCTTTAAGTGAAACATCGTTAAAAGGTCCGTTTTAGTGAATGGGAAATTCAACTTTATTGATAAAAATGAAATGAAAGACAAAACTTGACCGTCTATTTATAACTTCTCTTTTTTTTTATCCGTCGGGTGTGAATAATATATATAAAAGACAGCCATAAACGACTGGAAACTGTACAATCCGGTGAAACCGGTACAAGCAAAAATAGTAAATAAACCAAAGTAGTACTATCCTTATCTAGAAATTACAAATATAATCAATACTAAGTCCCATAAAGGGGAGATGAGGGCACAAAACATGGCATACTAGCCTACTCAATAAAAGCAAAGCCTGTTTGGATTCTTTGGAGTACAAAGAAGCTTTAAATCGAACTCATGAATTTGTGATTGAAATAGATTTGTCGTGTTGATTTTCCCAAGCTAAAGTTGGCAGCAAAGAATCGGTATCCTCACTTGTAAAACGGATGTGATTCAGGTTGGAAATCGGCTCCTTCAAGCTATTAGAAGCTCTTGTCCCGAAATTCTTTCGGTGTAAATACTATGTTTTTTCGGGCATTCGATTTCATTTGCAGCTATATTATGAGAAAACAGGAGTAGCTAACGGAGAGTTAGAGTTGACATTCGAAGTAGCTAACCCGATATAGCTCAAATCTGCTGCAGAGTTTTCAATAAAAAGTTTAGGACCTGATGTGTTATTTTCCTCCTTTAATATCCCTATATTTTCCATTGATTTCGAAGTAGCCTTTGAAGAACTTGGATTTTTTGAGTTTGTCCCTGCAGCTTTTGGCTTTTGCGAATCAGCCTCCAAGTTTGTTGTAATAGAAAAACCAGCCCCAAAGTTTTCGGAATTTGCAAGTGAAGCCCTTGAGTTTGAATCTTCCGAATTTTCTGTATTTTGCAACCTAGTCCCTGAGCATGATTTAATTAAAATTGCAGCACTATTATCAGCTTCATACAAAACAGTATATCAGTAGGCATAGCTTTATGATTTGCCTTGTCCGAAGTAACCTGTATCTCCTCAATAATATTCTCCTCGCTATCATAATACATACACCTATTAAATTCATGCCCAATCGCTCTACATTTAACGCATTGAACCGGATATCAACTAAACAAGCTTCGGCAAATCGAAATCAACAACAAATTTCAGCTCACAAGTTATATCTAATTCAACTAAAACTCTAGCATAATTAAAATCACGATCAACAAAACCATGAATCATGAACATTTAACTGTTAACCGCCAAAATTATACCAAAAACCACCTAGGTTTGACTAATAGTCAACCAACTTTGACCGGTAGTAAAAAACCCAAAATCATGAACATTTAACTAGTAACCGCCAAAATTATACAAAAAAACCACCTAGGTTTGACTAAAAGTCAACTTAGTTTGAACAGTAGTCAACAAAACCATGTATCGTGAACATTTAACTGTTCACCGCCAAATTATACAAAATACAACCTAGGGTTGCCTATTAGTCAACTTACTTTGGCCGGTAGGCAACAAAACCATGAATCATGAAATTTAACTAGTAACCGCCAAAATTATACCAAAAACCACCTAGGGTTGAGTAATAGTCAACTTAGTTTGATCGGTAGTCAACAAAACCACGTATCGTGAACATTTAACTGTTAACCGCCAAAATTATACAAAAAGCCACCTAGGGTTGCCTATTAGTCAACTTACTTTGACCGGTAATCAACAAAACCATGTATCATGTATATTTAACTATTAACCGCCAAAATTATACCAAAAATCACCTAGGGTTGAGTAATAGTCACTAATCTCATCCGAACTTATCCTACCGAGAACGTTCTAAAGGTCTTTCCTCACGAAACCAACGCTTTGGTATGAACCGACCTCCCTAACAAACACGACCATTATCTTAGTTGTTGGTATTCCTGAATCTCTCAACGCAATTGCTTGATCAAGATTTCCTTCATTTGTATGCCTGTGGGACCTCAGAAAGTGCGAGGTAGCTGCAGGAGTTAAATCGTGACTGTGCTCAAACACGACACGAGTCACTACAAAGCATTCAAAAGTTTTATCATATCTGATCCGTATGTGAGCTTTACATTGACACCTTGTCTCTGCTCTGTGCCCTCGAACTCTTTCTTTCAATTCAAGGTACTTCTTTTGACAAACCCCCTCACAAGAACAAACAAATAACCTATCAACAACTTCACTACCTCTACCGCCGCTTTATACAACTGATCCTTCTGAACACTGAAACCGATTGCACGAACATAAGTGTTATAGAACATATATGCTTCTTCCTCGCTACCGAACCTCAACTTCATCACATCTTCAAAGGTCAAAGATGTTACAACATCATCTCCAATCGGTCTGGTAACACCGCTTACGGAACAACTACCTACAAAATCTAAAAGTATTCATGGATTAGGTAACATGTAATAGACTTTACATTTTATGTCTACCGTGTATTCAAAACTAGTATTAATTTTGAATACCGCAATTTCACAATTGCTTAAAAAGCAACACCAATGATTATAGAGACTCAATATGTACCAAAAGTTGACATTTGGTCTAATTACAAAAGGTGTTGACTTAAATTAAAAAAAATTAATTTATAAAATTAAAGTTTCCGTATATTTAGACAAATAGAAAAAATTAAAGTTATGTATTTAAGATAAAAATTTAAACGAACTATTCTAGTAGGCTTGATCGTGATAGGTCTTTAGCTTACAAACAATGATATGGACTACATAGTATTGAAATACAAATTAATACTCCTATAAGATATAATTATTAACAATAACTTAATAAAAATTGATTCTTTCATAAAAACTTTAATAAAAAAATTATATTAGAGATATTAAAAAGCAATGAAATATATATATATATATATATATATATATATATATATATATAAAAGCAACATAAATTTTACACCAAATTTTTAAATAAATATCAAATGTATATCAAACCAATTTTATTTCAAATATTTACCTAATTGGTTTAAGCCGATCCGAATAAAACCCGATTACGTAAAATAAACTCTAAAATAAACAAAGTTCATTAACGCACCACTACAAGTTGCTACCTACCACGTCACAATCACCTAATCCTTCAACATTAATATCTTATCTTTACTAACTACAAAAAAATACACAAATTACATCAATACCACAACTAATCTATACCATTTTAATTTTAAAATTTAGATAGTTGGTTTAATCCGATCCGATTAAAACCTAATTACAAAAAATAAACACCAACATTTAGAAAAAATATCACCAAATTCATTTATTTCAAAAATCTCTACGCTTGCCACGTGTCCAAATTAGTAATCATCACTAAAAGACAAAACAAAAATTAACGAATACAAAGGAACAAAAAAATACACATATTCAATATATTATAAGAACGAAAAAATACACTACGATTTTAATTAATAATTGCCGATCCACTTGCTTCGATGGGACATAATATTAAAATAAAGGACCTATAAGAACGTGACACGTGTAGGTTATTATTTTTATTGATAATCTGTTAGCGTTGACTTCGGAACTAAAATTAACACTAGCCGTCTTTTTTGGAACAACAAATTATACTAAAGCCGCCAAAATAAAAAAAAGCTGGAACGAAATCCCGAATAAAATAATAATAAAATTATATTTAACCAAATAAAAAAATAATAAAAACATTATTTATTGATGTGACAATACATAATTATTACTTGCAGAAGGTTAAAATGGTCATTTTGTAAAATCAATAATATATATTAAACCAACGGACGAACCACAGCGCACCACGTCATCATCTGGGCACCACGTGTCACCTTCTCCATCCGTTGTACCTACAACGGATGTATGCAAGACTCACCCTATCTTATACTACCACTTAGTAATATTATATTGATATACTTTGATTTACTGACAAATCTTGATTATTCATTCACTTTATTCTTCTAGGAGTATTTAGATTTAAGGGACTTTAAAGGTAGTTGTTTAGATAAGTTGTTCCAAGAGTTATTTGTACTCATTTAATTTAGAATAAAGTTTGATATAAAAAAAATTTATACAAATATAATTCATCAAATACAAAAATTTAAAATAGTCTAATTGTGAAAGAAAGAAAAAATAAACTAAAGGGGTTCAGGGCGGCAGTCCCGTAATTTTTTTGGGATAATATATAGTGATTGTCCTAAAGTACTTTCAAATATCTAGAACTTTTAAAAATCTAAAAGTATTGAAGTGTTTCTGTAATCAAGTGAGGAGAATTATGGATATATTATTTAGTATGATAAAAAATTTTAAACTCATTATAGGACTAAGAAGAGAAATAATAGAAATTTGTGTTCGAGAAAAATAGTTAGGAAATAATGGCCCACATGGTCTTGAAAACTCCTCCTCAAGACCCAAGTACCCCAACACAATCTACTCTTCTTACCAAAAGTTACTAACAAATTTTAACACTAAAACCTATTATTTTCACTACCCAATATACCCCTAAATATTTTTTAGTCACTATATATATTGAATAAATATCCTAAATCCAAAAAATATCTCACCCCCAATAACCCTTCTCTCTCTCTCTCTCTCTCTCTCTCTCTCTCTCTCTCTCTCTCTCTCTCTCTCTCTCTCTCTCTCTCTCTCTCTCTCTCTCTCTCAGCTATTTTTTAGCAAATTTGCTAAAAAGGGAGAAGCTACATGGATCTGTCTTTGAAGAATGGAGCTTCGAGATTTGCTGAACGTTACGAACGAAGGCCTGCGACGAAGAAACTGTGGATGCCGGCAGGAAGAAGGCCGGCGAGGATGAAGTTGTAGAGATCGGTGAGGATGAAGTTGTAGAGACCGGCGAGAAGAATAGAGCTTTAAGCTTTGCTGAGTATTGCGAGTTCGAGCTCCGTTTTCATCTTGTGCAGAGGTTGTGACCGGAGGTTCAAAGATCTACTATTGCTCAATGCATATTCGAACGGAGCTTCACACTGAAAACAGAAGAAGCTTCTCCATAAGCTCTGGTGAATCATAATGGCAACAGATTTGGTGTGGCTATAGGCATCCGGTGATCACTTGAGTGGCTCCAGGAAAGACTTGAGCGGCTTCGACTATCTTCCATGAAAAGCCATGGAAGAGCCATTTATCTACCACATAAGAAGAAATGTCGTGATTTTTTTTTCATTTTCCTTTGTTTGAATACTCAGTGAGTTGTGGTTGTGTATTTTTTTTCTTTTTCCTTATTCTTATATGAAGTACTCAACGTTTTTTCTTTTATGACAGTTACTGATTTTTTTGTTTCGTTTCCTTGTTTGAATGTTGGTGTAATTACAAATTCTATTAGTGTAATTTCTTTTAGTATAAAAATATAAAGTATGATTTTATTGCCGTTATTTACTTGTTTAAATTAAAATTTCAAAGGATTCTTAGCATTTTTCAACCGAGTATGCAGTGTTTGTGCGCTAATACTCAATGATTTTGTGCAAGTACTTAGTGTTTTTTTGTTAATAATCATTGATTTTCAAACATATGCAGTAACTTCAAATAACACTTAGGGATTTTTCTGAGTACATTCAGGGATTTTCCTAACGCAAAGAGAATTTTCTGAGTACTCAGAGAACTTTTCCGAGCGCTCAGTTCTTTTTCCGAGCTCTCTAGTTCCTTTTTCGGTGTCACTGGCGGTGGTCAAGGGTGGTCGGTGGCTTGATACTTAATGAGTTGATACTCAATGACCCACTATTTTGGTGAGTCATACTTAATGCCACTTGTGTTTTGTCTTCTTGTAATTTTTGTTTTATTTGAGGGTATTATAGTATTTTTGTAGTTGTGTTGCCTCTTTGAAGAAGGAATCTTTCAACAAGTTCCATATATGGCATGTTTTTTGTCTCCAAGACCCCATATCACAATCACCCAATAGTTAATGGTAAGGTATAAAAATACAACATTCTTTCATATTATAATTGTCCTGAGTTATAATTAAAATAAAATAAAATTAAATATTGAAGAATGAAAATCATATTTGAATAGAGATTGGAAGATTGAAATCTCTAAAAGATGATATGTAATTAATATTTTTTATTTTAATTATTAGTACTTAAGTTTTTTCAGTTGGAATGTTATAGTGGTGTAAATCATAGACAAATGTGTGGGGGTTGCAGGGAGACTTATAAGATAAGGAGAGAGTTTGGATTGGTGGGTACCGAAATGATTGAAAAGATACGCATTTTTAATATATATTTTACACTGTAACTTAGTATTATAATTTATCCTCATCGAATTCTTTCAAGGGGGCTCCATTTAATACATTTATGAACTTGAGCATCAAAGTGTCATTGGAACTCTGATTTTCGTTCATGTTGTAGACAATTGAAGTATCTAGTAGTCATGAAGAGGTTTCCGATCGATGTATATGGTTTTGTTTTTACACCATACATGGAGAAAGTGATATTTGACTATAAGCCCTATATAGTGCATAAATACACTACATGTCCCTATATTATACGAGAAATGTGTATCGTGTGTAGGGTGTTGCAAGAAAAGGTATGCCATGCAAAAAAGACTCGTACACCCAAACTTACTCCCATTACCCCTCATCGAAATTCTTAAGGGAAATTTTTGAGAATTTTCTTATAAATTGAAATGTCAGGTTTATCGGGTTAAACCAAATTTTTGGACTACTATTTATGACTTAACTTGAGTATAAATGAGTTGGGCTACTACCATACTTTGGACGACCCTATAAAGGATTTAAGAAAAATATGACTTATTTTTGGGGTGATTTAGATTGATTTGGGACCAAACTTTAGTTTGGACATTTTTTCAAATCCATAATTGGTAACTCTTTTGTTGAAACCCCAAATTAATCATCATGTGCATGGTGGCTGGTAAGGTGTGATAAAATAATAGATAAAAACGCGACAAAGGTCGTACGCAAGTTTTAATGATAAGTCAAATTCGTTCTCAGGGACTGAGTGAGTTATACGAATGGATTACAAGAATGCGTTTTAGAAAATAGTTCAATGAATTAAAAGACAGTAAAAGTAAATAGGAATGATTGATGAGAATAATAATTAATCTAAAACTAATGCGATAAAATAAAAGATGTAAGAATATGATGAGAAGTATAACTTAGGTTTGCTTGTCTGCACTTATCCTTCTATTTCTTCTACTAGTTAATAAGGGTGATTAAAGCTTTTAAAGTAAGTAACCAGGATTCTATATTCCTCCTAACCCCTTGAATCATTTAAAAAAGGTTTTTACAAACAAACTTAGATAGAAGAAAATATAATTCAAAGATTATACATATGCAAAACCCAAGCTATGGGAAATTTAGTTCATACCGGAAAGAAATAAACTAAAATAAAGATACATACGGACAACTTGCTTCTCTTGAATGATTAAGGATTGATATAAGGTTTAGAACTGAGCAAGGACATGTTTACAATGATAAGATGGTATATTTATAGGTGCTAAGAATACCTAGGTCGAAATCTTGAGTGGAAGGCAAGTAATTTGAGTAAAAGTACAACTCAAATTCGTTTCCTAAAATATAGGACATGATAAACACTAATTACTTTTGATCATATCTCTTTCGTTATTGGATCGGTTTTCGCTCACTTTATATCGAAACGACCGTGACAAAAAAGATCTACACTTTACTATTTTGAATGCTCATCCAAATTCCCAGCCGATTTAAAGTTATTTTCACTTTAATGGACGTAGCTGTAGAATTTCAGATTTACATGACAACTTTTCTTTTCCTATTTTATCTCTACTTCCTTTTATCTCTTGATTCCTTCCATATCTTCTTTCTTTATCTTCTTAGAATTGATTTAGCATCTAAGTATATTCCATAAACCTCAAGAGCTTTACATTAACACACAAATTAAACCAAATATGCTCTAAAAGTAATAAATCATCAAATCAAATCAAGAAATATGAATTTATCCAATAAAGAAAAAAATCTATAATTAACTAATCAAATACACCTAAAATGATGTCTACAACCTAGATTGATATATCACAAATAGGGATACATCAGTGCACATGATGAATTTTTCTTTCGTGCAACTATAGATTGAGATGCTCTATTATAAGGTTCTGTTAGCAATTCAACCCATCTTATTAATTATGAGCACATAAAAAATTGTATAACCATAAAGTGAAATAAAATAGGCTTAATCTTACGTACCTATAGGTCCTAGACTTTGAAAGCTAAAGTACAAATGACATGTATAAGTGTGTTTTCTTATGTTTATCCTAGTTTAGTTGTAAAAAAATTCAAAGGCTTTGAGAGTATTATGTTTTTGCATCATGTATTTCAAGTAATCAAGAGAAACAATCTAAAATATTCAGAAGGAGATTTAGAAATTTCATGATATGTAACCAAGTGAGTAGAATTATGGATATATTATTGAGTAATAAAGAATTTTAAACTCTTTTTAGGAGTAAGAAGAGAAATAATAAAAATTTGTGTTCGAATAACATAGTTAGAAAATAATGACTTACAGGGTCTTGAAGACCCCTGCTCAAGATCCAAGCACCCCCACACAATCTAATATTCTTACTAAAGGTCACAAACAAATTTAAACACTAAAACTGATTTTTATCACTACCTAATATACCCCTAAAATATTTTTAATCACTATATATATTGAACAAATATTCTAAACCCTAAAAATATTTCACCCCAATAACCCCTCTCTCTCTCTCTCTCTCTCTCTCTCTCTCTCTCTCTCTCTCTCTCTCTCTCTCTCTCTCTCTCTCTCTCTCTCTCTCTCTCTCTCTCTCTCTCTCTCTCTCTCTCTCTCTCTCTCTCTCTCTCTCTCTCTCTCTCTCTCTCTCTCTCCTTTCCTCTCTCTCTGCCATTTTTGTTTTTGCAAATCTGCTAAAAATGGAGAAGCTCCATGGAGCTACGTTTGAAGAATGGAGCTTCAAGATTTGCTAAATATTATGAACGGAGGTCGGAGAGGAAGAAGTTGTAGAGGCCAGCAAAGGAAGAAGCTGCAAAGGTCGGCGAGAAGAATGGAGCTTCGAGCTTTGCTGAGCATAGCGAGTTTAAGCTCTGTTTTCTTCTCGAGCAAAGGTGGTGGCCAGAGCTTCAAAGATCTACCAGTACTCGGTGCATTTTCGAATGGAGCTTCACTATGAGATTGGAAGAAGCGTCTCCATAAGATCTGAAAAATCATAATCACAACAAAATTGGCATGGCTATAGGCATCCGTCGATGACTTGAGTGGATTCAACGATCTTCAGTGAAGAGCCATGGAAAAGACATTGAATATCTACCAAGGAAGAAAAAATGTTTTGATTTTTTCATTTTCATTCGTTCGATTACTCAGTGAGTTGTGGTTATGTATTATTTGTTTCTTTTTCCTTGTTCTAATTTGTAGTACTTTACTTTTTTATCTTTTATGATAGTTAGTGATTTTTTTTATTTTCCTTGTTTGAATGTTAGTGTAGTTACAAATTCTATTCGTGTAATCTTGTTTAGTATAAATTTATAAATTATGATTTTATTGCCTTTATTTACTTGTAAATTTAAATTTCCAAGGCTACTTAACAGCTTTCAACCGAGTACTCAGTGTTTGTGCGCCAAGACTCAATGATTTTGTGTAAATAATTAGTGTTTTTTTGTTAATAATCAGTGATTTTCAAATATACGCAGTAATTTCAAATAACACTCAGGGAATTTGCTAAGTATACACATGGATTTTCCCAGCACTCAGATAATTTTCTGAGTACTCAGAGGATTTTTCAGAGTACTCAGAATTTTTTTCCAAGCACTACGTTATTTTTTCGAGCATTCAATTCTTTTTCCGACAACACTGGCATTAGTCGGCGTTGGGCAGAGGGTTGATACTGAATGATTTGATACTCAATGACTCATTAATTTAGTTAGTAATGCTTAATGTAACTGGTTTTTTGTCTTCTTATAACTTTATTTTATTTTAGGGTATTATAGATGTAATTGTGTGGCCTCTTTGAAGAAGGAATTTTCAACAAGTTTCAAATGTGGTATGAAATTTTTCTCCAAGATCCCATAGGTCAATCATCCAATAGTCAATGGTGAGGTATAAAAATACATCATTTTTTCATATTATAACTGTCCAAAGTTATGATTAAAATAAAATAAAATAAAATGAAACGTTGAAGGATGACAATCATATTCGAACAGAGATTGGAAGGATGAAATCTCTAAAATATTATATGTACTGGATACTTTTTATTTCAATTATTGGTACCTAAGTTTTTTCAGTTTGAGTGTTAACAGTGGTGTATATCAGAGACAGATGTACGGGGTTGCAGGAAGACTAAATAAAGATAAGGAGAGGAAACATGGATGGCTGTAAAGCTAAAAGTGTGTCACGAGAACCGAATGAGACAGGTCAAAGTAATATTAACTGTGTGGAAGCGCTGATTATAGAGGTATTGTATTGTGTAAGGTGCGATGTACCCTATAAGGATGATACTTATCCATAAGTTCTCCTTACAACAAAGAAAAGAGCACAAGGATGCAAGGTATGGTTTAATACGCTTATTATTCAGTTATTGGGATATACTATTGGTTATAAGTATTTGTATAATAAGTTGGAATAAATATGGAAGCCTAAGGCGTACATGGACTTCGTAGATGTGTTAATTGGCTATATTTGGTAAAATTAAGAAGTGAGATGATTATAATGTTGTTATGGATGGGCCGGTGGATTATTCTTGAGCATTATATGTGTGTACGTGAATGGAATATTAATTTCATGCCTCAGTCGACTGTTGAGATTACGTCCACATTATGGATTCAGATTCAATAGTTACCCTCAATCAATTATACTAAGTAAGTCCTGGTAGTAGTTACAAATATCATAGTAAATTGGTCAGCATTAACCCCTAGACAAAATCAAGGGTGTGAAGCAATTGTGCGGGATGGACAGTAGAAATTGATTTGCTTAAACCGTATGTTTAGATAATTTGTATTCAAGATCATTTGTAAAAGGTTGAGTGCAAAGGACTTCATTTTATATGTGTTTAATGTGAGGTCTTTGGGCATAATAAGGAGGAATCTCCGTCTTTGAAAAAAACAACTGACAAAGGGAAGGGAAAATAGGGGAACATTTCCTTGAGTCCGTGGGTATGAAGAGCAAACAATGAGAGCCTCAGATAAGTATGGAGAGCGGAAGATCGTAATGAAAGGGGTGGCGAGACCTTGTAGTACATTAATTGGGGATGTTAGTTATACATGTGGCAAGGGATGCTTGATACGCTTGACCCACAAGACGTGGACACAGAATATATAGGTTATATGGGCCTATAGCACATCTACTCACTACGAGATGTAGGAGACCCCTTACAACTGTGCGAGGCGATCCTCCCAATAGATGTAGCTATGCATAGATCAAGATTTGTAGAGATCGATGTTGAGACAAACCAAAAGGGACATTTCCTCGAGTTAAACCTCCTTTAGAACCCGGGAGAGAGCCAGTATGCGATTCAATATTGCCAAGATCGGGGTTGCAAAAGCATTCAACAAGAAGGTTAAGAGTAAGAACGTGAAAGAGGGAGATTGGGTACTAAGGAAACAATACTTCAATAATGCAGACGTTTGTGCATAATCTCACACCTTAATGGGGAACAGAAGTATCTCGCTTACATCGACAATTCCAACCAGGTACATGCATCTAAATTTTCAAAGAGGATAGAAGAAATTCTCCTAATCCTTGACATACAGAGCATCTGCGTAAATTTTTCAAAGCTACTCCCATAAGAATGATGCTCCTACGGATTGCGGATAGGAAAGATTCTAACCTAAAATAACCCATTACACTCTTTTTATTTAGTTTTTAGAAAGGATTTTTAGCGAAGTATTGGTAAAAGAATTTATTTTATTTATAAAGTATATTTTAGAACTACAATATGTTTGTTATAACTGTCTTTATTTATACAAAGTTATCTAAAAAAACCTAGTTCAACTACGTGAGCTACTAGTGCTCGATTAAAACCCTAAGGGGTTATCGGGGCGGGGGGGGGGGGGGAATCTAGTTTATCTTTATGAGCTACTAATGCTCGATTCAAACCCTAAAGGGGTTGTCGGGGTAAAACCTAGTTTAATTCTATGAGTTACTAATGCCCTATTAAAAACTTAAGAGGGTTGTTGGGGAAAAACCTAGTTCAACTCCATGAGTTACTAGTTAAGACCCTAAAGGAATTCTTGGGTGCAAACCTAGTTCAGCTCTACGAGTTACTAGTGCTTGATTAAAACCATAAGGAGGTTGTAGGAGGAAAACATACTTCAACTCCATGAGTTACTAGTGCTAGACTAAAATACATAAAAGAGTTCAGGGAAAAGAGAGCCTAGTTAAACTCCATGAGATACTAGTGCTCTAACTAAACCTTAAGAGGAGACCAGGGAAATGGAGGTCTAGTTCTAACTCCTTGAAGTTTGGAAGTTACACACACAAGTAAATAAATATTCAAAAAAATTGTATTAAAAATAGAAGTTGAAGATCTGTTGCATACAATTGAACTGCAAGTGTATCAAAACGATATAAAAAAGCAGTCCTCATCTCAGACAAGCGAAGTTCTAGGAAACTCAGGGATTCCAATGTAGGGAAGCCTATTTTAGCATGTACTGAGGGGAATATACCCCATTAAAAATATAGGCTAAATCAGGATGCCAAAGGCTTATCTTGTATCATAGTTGAGAAGCCTCCTCAGTTACCCTGACACTGCAGTGAGTCTCAGCAACATTTGTGTTGCAAGCTAATCCCAGGCTCTCTCTAGTTCGTCTTCCATCTTGGATAAGACGCCATTTGAGCAATGTATTTTCTAGTCTTTTTCTTTCAAAAAGATAAAAAGGGAGTTTGATCTGACTTGTTCATACTTAAATGTCATGTAAATGTCCTCCGCGGCGTCTTAGCTGGGAACCATTAGCCAGCAAATCCGTTTGGTGTCCTATACAGTAACATCATAAGAAATATTTAGGTCGTTAAACTTTTCAATAGACTCATGCAAATCTTGATAGAAATGGATAACCTATAAAGACGGCTCATGCCCCTCACGACATACATCCCTCTGACGGTCTCAAACAAACGTATATAACTAAATGTATAAATTGTGAAATGTCCTTAGACGTGGAGAGTCGGTGATAATCTTAAAGGTCTCAAACAAACGATCAATATGTGAAAGCTAACAAGGTTATTGAGATATGAAGCATTTCAAATACGCCTCATTGAATAGAAATCAAAAAGATCTTATTAGCAAGGAACAGGGTCAACTTCGAGCGCTTTAGCCTATAAGAGGAGTATAGAGCAATCCTTAAAACTTAAATTTTCCCTTGATTTTAAAATTATAAAACAAAGGAGGTAGTTGATAGGGAAAAAATGTCGGTTAAACCTCAGATATGTGAAAATTAGTAGATCGTGACAAGTCAACAGTATAAACCCGAAGGAGTATAAGGAGTAGCCCACAATAGGAAGAATTAGTGCAATACATTTGGTAGGCGGTTCCAAGCCACGATTCCCACAATATCAACCATCATGTTCTCCAATAGTTAAGGGATGGTGCTATAAATCGGAAGCATACTTCGCAAAATAGGAAAAGTAGTTCTTCGAATGTGGCATTAAGGGAAGTGATAATAGAGGTGAAGGTGGTTGTAGCATGGTATATATATGTATAAATAGTTGGAATCAAATCATGATGTAATAACAAGGCAAACTATAATCCATGTTATCAATATAGTTTACCTTTTATCTAATTGCTTTATTTACTCGTTCGTTTATGTTGTTCACACTTAGCGCAATACTTTACATTAAAACTTTATACACTCAAACAAAACACTTTTACTTTGACTAAATCCCCTCTAACAATTGTTTAGAAGAAATCCTTTAGCTTCACCTTCCTTAAGCGCATCACATTTAAGGCATGAGGTCTTAAGGGTTCAGTTGAGCTTGATAAAAAATGGGTTAATACTTGCGCAGTTGAGTGTGAAAATGAGGAGGATTACTCTATGGTGCGGAAGAACAGGCCATGGAATGTTACAGGCAAATACATGTTGCTTCCAAAATAGAACCTATGAGCTAAGTTAATAGAGGAGGGTGAGAATTTGTCCATTTTATTGGTGCAAATCAAAGGAATGTACCCGACTATGATGGAGGATATTATTTAAGAATTATTGTGAAACATATAGGTTAAGTGGTATAATTATGGCTACACCCGATTGCAACTTCCAAAAAATTCAGTTTTCCTAGAACTAGAGTTGAGTGAAATATAAAAAAACCACTATTTGGAAATTGTTCGCTTTACCAAAAGAATGGCAGAAGTGTCTGAGGTGCTTTCAAATATTAAAGATTAGTTTAAATTTGTTTTTATTATGGAGTTCTCAGTCACCGAGTTAGGGATTGAAATCTAAAAAGAAGCTTAAGGTCAACTTGGGAATGTGGATACATGGGCATTTTCCAGCATTTGTTGAATCATCAAATGAGGAAGATATGAAGACATTAAGCAAGGAGGCGGAGAAGATGGAGTCACCTCAAGTTAAGCAACTAAAATCGGTGAGTAGTGAATTAAGAAAATAGTGGTTTTTTGAATGGTATGTGGACATGTCAAAAATTACTGAGAAGATTACTTTCGCGTTTAATTCTCGTGGTAATATAGGTAACTCAAAAAACATGTCAACAAGGTCTTCAAGAATAAAAGCGTTGGAGTGGACATTTTTAAAACACTACCTATGCCCATTGTCTTTGAAAAAAATTATACCAAGCCTAATTAATCTCATTGGGTCATGGGAGTCCCCAATGATTAGAGCTACGAAATTCTTGACCCATCAACAAAGAAAAGTCAAAAGGGGAAAATCTATACTCTAGATTGGAAAAACATCTTTACGACTAATCTATACTCACATCCCCACTTGTCAGTAAAGATTTGACTAAAAAAATTAGTTGAAAGAAACCACATTTTTTTCGAATAATAGGAAGATAAATGAGTATAAATGCCAACAAAAAGAGTTTAGAAAGATGGCTGGTAGTGAATGCGAAAGGATTAGAAGTGAGAACAAGAAGCTACAAATGGAGGAAAAATTGAGCACTGATAATGACATTGAGATCAATGATGAAGGAAGACGCTGGTAAAACTAAAGTGGGAGAGCTTGAGTGATGACGAGTTGTAAATATATGCAACCCCAAGAATCTTATGCTGACAAACACACGACCCTAAGGAATGCGAGGAAAAAGGAATTAAGCGAATTGAAAGTAGCTGAGAAGACTAAGAGTGGGAGATGTAAGGATATGAATGATAAAAAAACTAAAGTGGTAAATTGAGATGGTGTTTCCAAACAACATCAAAGTGCATGATAATTCAATTGTGTTGGAAACATCAAGGGGTTGACACACCTTTGGCAGGTATAATAATCAGGAGTTGGTGAGAAAGCGTCAACCTCAAGTAAATTGTTTCTCAAAATCTAATAAAATTGGTGATAACATTAAAAAGCTTTAAAAAATCATGGGTATACTTATTTATGGTATTGTTGACCTAATGCGAAAGACAGGAAAGCTTACCTTGCAAAAATTTGAAATTATTAGAAAAATTGAGGTGGTAATCCATCATATAATAACTAGAATCATAAATCTGTTAGTACTAAGGATACGACATTGATAAGTATATCAATTATGCTATGTTCAATAAAAAAACTACCTTGGAGCATTGCATGTGACTCTAATAACATAATATATAATCACAAGAAATTATAGGGTATACCCAAATCGAATAAGAAAATGGTTAGACTTTAAAACTTTATGAATCATTTAAAAATCGTAGAAGTGCAATCATATGGTTGTGCTTACACTTGGTCTTACAAAAGAAATGAGAAAAAATGATAGATGTATAACATATGACCTTTGGCATATTAATCTACCAACTATAGGATCAGATCATTCTCCAATCATAAAATATTTTAATAAGAGAATTGAAATTAAATCTAAGAGGTTCATATATAAAAAAACTTTGATCAATAAGACAAAATATATTAGTCTAGTTAAGAATACTTGTGATAATTCTAGAATTTATACGAGTAAGGACATCATTAGTTGTGAAAAAAAGATGTCTAGCCTCACAAGAATGTTGATAAGATGGAACAATAAGAACCTTAAAAAGAACAACTTCTAGAAGCAAATCAAATTATTAAGGATCTTGAAAATATAATTAATTGTGTAGATAAATGTGAAATTATTCTCTTTAACGAGAAAGTTCAATTGTCTGGTCTGAGGAGGAACAATATTGGGCCTCAAGATCAAGATTTTTTTGCTTAAGTTGGGATATAGGAACACTAACTACTATCACTCAATAACTAAAACTAGAAAAGGGAGAAGTAGAATATTAGGAATACAAAAAAAATAAGGAAAATTGTCTAAGAACCCAAAAGAAATTGATATAATAATAACATATAACTTTGAAGAAATCTTTAGATATAACAAAATGGGGGATTATGAAGAAGTTATAAAAAACTCAATGTTATAGAGGAAATGAGTAACAAATTAATTTATCCAACTAATATGAATGAGCTTAAGAGTGGTGTACGGTCCCTAGGGAGTGACCAGACCCAAGGACCATATGGGAATTCTGGCTTTATTGTATAAAGAGAAGTGGGATATGATACATATAGACTTGCTTATTTTAATCACTGACTTTATGTAAAATATAAGTGACATTACATCTATTAATAAGACACTCATAACTTTGATTCCTAAGAATAAGGAACCTTTAAGTATAGGTCAATACATTCCTATTAGTTGTTCCAAATTTATTTAAAATTATAACTAATATACTAGTAATGAAGTTGCGACCTTATATGAGTTTACTAATTGATGAGGATTGGACTGCCTTTATACAAGGCAGATCTATACAAGAAAATATACTCATATATTATGAAGCATATAATTTACTTAAAATAAAAGGGAAAATTCTAAAGTGTACTATGTAGTTATGAAGGCAGATATATGCAAGCCATATGAACACCTCAAGTAGGATTTTCTAGAAGATATCCTCATAAAAAGGACTTTAAACGTAAATGTGTTAAATGGATTATGATGTGTGTGAAAACAGTTTCATACTCAACTAGCTACAATGGAAAAATTGTTCCAATGAAAAACCAACTAAGGGAATAAGAGAAGGGTGTGTCCTATCTTCCTTCATTTTCTTCCTAGTTACAAAAGCTCTAACACCATTTATGAATGAGAAAATGGATAACAATGTCATTTAAGGCATGAAACTAATAAGAAACTCTCACACATTAAGTCACATACTCTTTGTAGATGACAATTATTTATTCCTAAAGGAAAATTAGGAAGAATTTCATAAATATGGTAATGTTACAGGCAAAACATGAATCTCAACAAAAGTTGCACTTTGTTTAGTGCTAATACAACTCCCTGAACCTTTTAATGATTTTGAGGGTATACAATAACAAGAGTAGCTCGCCAAGATGTACGATAAATATAGGTCATGCAAAGCATACAACTCAATTTAATGGGATTTTCTCTGAGAGGTTCAAATATGTCCTACACCATATATCAATTGGATTATATCTTGTGTTACCATATTTTCGTATTTTATGGTGATTAATTGATAAATCCACAAAATCTTCGAGAGAGGCAAAGGCCTAAGGCAATGTAAAATTGTCTCACCTTATCTCTCTATTTTATGCCTTTAAATTTTTATCTAATTAAAGCAATAAAGCAAGAATTTAATTACAATCCTGAGTGGGGTAAGCTCTATATTATGTATTTGGCCTTTGTAGATAATTTTATGCTCTTATCGGGAGGATATTTTGAGTTTGTTAAAGTGCCAATGGATTGTTTGAAGAGCTTTGCAAAGTGTTTGAGTCTTTTGTTAAATATTCTCAAATATAACATTGACTATGTAGGGATGAAAAAGGATAAGCTTGATGAAATCTTACAGATATTGCATCTCATAACAAGAGTAATGTAATTTGGTTACCTTGGGGTTAAGCTTGGAGTTTTGATTTTGTTTTCAAGAAATTACAAACCTGGTCGGGCAAAGGTGTGATAAATGAATAGATAAATACGAATAATAATAAAGAGCACACACCCTTGAGAACCACGGAACTCACTGCAAGTATCACAGATCGTTTGCAAGTTTTAATGATAAGTTAAGTTCGTTCGCAGGGATTTAATCCGTTAGATCTACTTATATTTAACAAGCGTAGATGAATTTAGATGTTTTAGATAAAAATATAAAAAGATGAATAACTATCTAATGCGAATAAATAAATAATACAAATAAATAAATATAGAAGTAAGTCAAATAAATTAGGATTAATATTATAAGTCTATTACTAAATTGTTATTCTAACCTGTCACATTAAGCATTATATGTTAACCAGGATTCTAAATTCTACCTAGCCTTTTCTAGGCTTAGGAGCAACCTCTCCACTACTAGGGATTCCTAAGTAATGATTGGTGATTAAATCAAACCTTAATGGCTATCTAGTTAGGCAAAGAATCAAAACTAGACGATTATGTGGTGTTATCAGATAAATCTTAAGATTGATCAGATCTAGGGAAAAAAGTCAAAACACATAATAACAATATACGCCAAGCTTAATCAATTAAAATAACGAATAGTATTTATGAAATTAAAGACAAAATAATAATCCAATAACTAAGAGTAAAACTTACAGAATAAAAGTTTAGAAATATGGTGAAGCCACAGTCTATAGCTAAATACCCTAAATATAGAGAAGGTGAGATGTAGAAGAGGAGTTTGTCACTCTCCAACTTCTTCTTCTTGTCTTCCTCTATAGGTCAGCTTGCTTCTTGAATGAATAGCTTGATTCTTAGGATGAATAATAAATATAAAGACTAAGCTTTTATTTAAAACTAAGAAAATATAAGTAAGGACTAAGCCTAAACTTGAAACTGAGCAAGGACATGTTTACAATGGTTTAAGTGTGTATTTATAGGTGTTTAGGAAGACCTAATTCGTTTTCTTGAAGGAGAAGTAAGTATTGGACACCTAGCCCAACTCAAATTCGTATGGAAATAAAGATAAACACTGCTGCACCGTTTTGAGCATATCTTCTTCGTAATTGGTCGGTTTGAGCTCCATAAGATACCAAAAGAATCGTAACAGAATTATCTTTCTCCCTATGAAAGGAAATTACCAAAATCGGCCTATTTCTTAGGTAAATAACCACTTCTTTAGGCGTGTACTGCAGAATCTCAGATTTAGGCAGCTTATCCTTTTCCATCTTTTTAGCTTTTGTTTCCTTATCTCCAGTTACCATGCAAATCTCTTTCCATATCTTGTAGTCTTTGACTTGGATTCTAATTAATCTCCATAATTATCTTTAAAGCTTCACACTAAATAAACAATTAAATCCAATATGCTCTAAAAATATTATTTTACTAAATCAAGACTCAAAATAGGAAAGTGTAACATTTCTCAAGAAAATCGACTAAATGACTTCCTAAATCACTAAAAATGATGTCTCATCCTAATATAAATCTATCACAAATGAGGAGACATCAAAACCTCTCATGGAGAAGTTCTAAAGCTATGTTAGATCATCGAATGCTCTATTTTTCTCATATACGAGTAATTTTGAGCTTATTATAGTTTTCCTAAAAGGGGTGGTTTGCTTTTGGTTAGCCATCTTTTTAAATCCTTTTGGGGAGGGGGTCAAATCTATATAACTTGTTGTGGTTTCTATTGGATGGTAATACCCCAAAAATCATATGGGAAACAATATGTATTCCAAAGATTGATATTGGACACAGGTTGAAATATTTGGGTGCTTGGAACAAAGCATTACTCATGAAAATGTTATGGAGAATCGCAGGTATAAAAGACTCCTTGTGGATCAAATGTGTTCATGGTGAATACTTGAAAAATCAAAGTATTTGAGAATAAGAAGTGATAAAAATGGGCTTGCCTCTGTTGAAGGAAGTTTAAAAATTGAAATACAAGATTAAAACTTCTCTTGGAGTTGAGTTAGGTGAATATTTTTTGTCTAAGTGATTTTGTGTGATGGAGTTGCGAATTGAGAGAAATAGTCTAACTATTATTATTAATAATAAAAGTAAGGATATGAAATAATTTTTGTCTAAGACATCATATAATAGGATTTAACAAGTAAAGAATATTTTTAAATGTATAATAAGTTGCACGATGTCTTTTGTCACCATGCTTTGCTTAGGACTCACATATATATAATTCCTAAAGACTTTAGCTATCGTATGGATAACCTATCAAGAAAAGTTAGGGACTAAAGATTGAACGATGTACATATAGTGGATTCTTTTTGTGGTGTGTATGGAGAGTATTTTGAGACCAATACACATTTATTTTTTAAATTTTATACGTAACTTATTACGCTTTATTTGTTTTATTTGTACATATATTTATTTTTTCTATAATAAAATAATAGGTATATGACTTCCCCTATATTAGATGGTCTAGTATTGCCATCATAATAATAAATTATATTGATAAAACTTATGTTATTTAGATTAACTAGATAGTTAATATAATTAGATTTTATATAACATAAAATATGGTATGTTTTATAATACAATTGGTATTAGATCATCCAATATTTGATAAAGGATTTTTCTAAAATTATAGCTAATTTGATAATATTGGGACTCGAATGAAATATATAGTAGCTATAAACCTATAATGCAATTAACTAAGGAAAAAACAAACTCAAGATATCCTTGTATAAGATGGGGACTTAAACGTAATATATAGAAACCTATAAACCTATAGTTTCGACCTCGAACGTGACAATCACAAAACTATATATACGAGTGACATTTCTTTCAGTCCCACTCACTATTCGTTTTACATTTCTCTCTCCTCTTTTCTCTCTCGTAGACTCATAGTACAATTTCTGCTCAAAGATCTGCCATGGATAACAGACGTGGACCAAACTCACTCCCATTCCGTGGAGGGAGGGCTGGCCGTGATTTTGGTCGGTTCAGGTTGGCACTGACCTATCGACCACAGGTTGCGCTTATCGAGGATGGTAGAGGTCATCGTGCTTTGGGTGGTCGCCGTGCTAGGGGTGGTCGCCGCGGTTTGGGTGGTCGCCGTGGGTTCCATTTCACGAAAACTACCCATACGGACCAGATGAAGCACCTGCTGAGTTCGAAGGTCAATATGAAGTACCACCGTTAGGCGGGATTGAGATTCCTTGGTGGTTAGGAGGAGCTGTTGCTGAGTTTGAAGGTATCGACATTGATCCACCGGAAGTCCCAGAACAAGTAGTGGAAGTACCACTTGTACAAGAGCAACTACCAGTGGAAGGACCACCAGTAGACATCGTCACAGCTGAAGGTGAAGGTGGACCAGCAGCTGAAGGTGAAGGTGGACCACCAGCTGAAGGTGAAGGTGAGCAAGATCCCGGTGAAGAAGTGTGATATTAGAGGAAACTTTTCTATTAACGTAAGTAAAATTATGAGAATAGATTATGCTTATAAAGTTTGATTTTAACACATATGTTACATGTTATGTTGCAGGTGGTTTTAGTATTTGAGTAGCTGTGCTTTTTTTCGTCCTCCAGTTCTTGTTCTATGTTATGTTCTATTATGTTCTTCGTTGCTGTTCGTGTTATATGTTGTTTCGTTTTTTTTTTTTTTTTGGACGCTATGTTGTTTCGTTGTTATGTAATAGTATATTCTTCGTTGGTTATTATGTTATATGTTATTATGTTATATGTCTGTTATGTTTAGAAATGAACAAAGATAATGGTAATGGTAAGATTGACCCGGTGGGTAATAAAACCCAGCCCAAAAAATGGTATAAATTACCATTGCCTATTATTTACCATACCATAACATTCGATTTTGGGCTGGTTATTTTATTTACCACGGGTTGGGCCTAATACTAATAACAGTACGCTATTCCCTTTGGTTTGTCCTGAAGGCCATTTTACATGGGCCTTGAGTTTCTCTCTCGTCTGTTCTAAAATAAGCCTCTTCCCTCCTTTCACCTGATACCAATATGAAATCAAAGAATAAAGATTGAAAGTGAATGAACGTGAAGAAGAATTTTATAGGTAAGATTGAAATAACTCAATATCTAATCTAATATTGTTTTGATGTGAATGTTTTTAATTATAAATAACTTTTCATTGTAGTAGGTGCTTGTGTAGCTGTATTTTATTAATTTTTTTCCTTGCTGGTAATTTTTGATAATTGAACAATATGAGCACACAACACACTAAAATGAGAAAAACTGGAATAAAGAGAACCTAAAATTCTGTTACAAAGCGATTCAGAGTGGATGAAGATGGAGATGTTGCTGATGATTTCATCGATGAAGTTTTACCTTATATGTATCAATGTATTTTAAAGGTTGTGGCTAATATACCTTATATTATTTACTATTTCTTACCAGTTTAAATGCTAAAATTGTACTTACAAATTACACTTTACATTGGGTTTTCCAGATTTGAGCGAATCTTTGACCTTTATGCTTGAGGATGGGATGGGAAGTATGATATGGATGTCAATCGCTGTAAATTCAGACCAGCTTCATACCAGGTGAGTTTTTTTTTTTTTCAATCCTATGTACTTTATGTATTATAAGCGTGCACTTTGTGAGTAATGAGTATTATAGCTGAATGTTTAAGAGCTTGCCTTGTGAAGTCTTTTGCTATCAATTTTTATTCAGGTAATTATCCTTTTCAGATCCTGAATACAAGTTGAACTGCACAAAAGGTAGGTCTCGAGCTTTGTGCCAAGTCAAGGGAAGCTTCTCTATCAGGTTTGCATAATACTTCACTATCAAGGGAAGCTGTTAGTTGTACTTGATCTGAGCCACTAATCAGATTTTTTTTCTTCTTTTGTAGATATTATTGGTTTTTATAGCATGTAGAAGTGATTGGAGCAGGTTATCAGGTTTTTTTTTTTTGAAAAAAAACTCATCAAAGAGAATTATATAACAGTATATTGGTAATATTTCAAGTCTTTCTTTTATATACTCTGTAAAGTTAAATGTAATATGCATGGAATTTAATTTATACGAGTGTTTTTTATTTATGCAGCATGCTGGTGGGACGGTTTCAATGCAACAGTTGAAAGAACATCAGTGAGAAAGATTTGCTAGAGGTATATTCTAACATTATAGGTCCCTATATTATGCAAAAATATTAAATTGGTGTTTATTTTTGCAGCCAGCTGTAGCATTAAGAGTCGAACCAATCTTTATGTTGAATTAAAACAATGCTAAGGATTGGAGAATATCAGGTATGAACAGTATAATGCATTTTTTCAAAGTAGGGGGGCTTATATTGAGAATACGTGTATGGTGCAGGAATATGGAATATGCTGATTGAGCAATGTTCAAGATTCTGATGATGATATGAGGTATGTCACTTTTTAATATGTTTACTTTGCCCCTTTAGTTTTTTAGCTTTGTTTTGAAATTATCCCTTTTATTGTTTCTGTGATTAAAAAATATAGTCTTATTTGTATAATATAGAACTTATAGCGCAACTAACTCTATATTGCAATTTTTGGATTATATAGGGAGTTAGGGACTAAGATTGCAAGCATAATACAGGGATCTATATTGTAATTTTTGTAGTATAGAGCTATCTATTATGTCTTAAAAGAGAGCAGTTTTTTTGAATATTTTGTTGTTAATACGATAAAATATATATTATTTGTATTATTTAGAACTTATGCAATGAACTCTACTTTAGTATAGGGACCTATGTTGCAAGCTTTGCATAATAGAGGGATGTATGTATATATTGTATTCTACAGGGAGCTATAGTGCAATTAACTAATTGCCATTGCAATGCAGGGATGATGAGATGCTGGATGCTCCAACAACTATGAAGAAGCAACCGGTTTGATTGTAATAAATTAGTCCCGCTAGTTTTCATTAAATTGTTGTAATATTGTGTCATCACTTAGACAAACATTATTTTTGCCATCACCAAAATTTTGTTATTTGTTATCGGATTTGATTTTAAAAAATTCTGTTATGTTCTTATGTACGTGTGCTTTTGAGTATTAATGCAATCTTATATTTTTAATTTGGGGCAGGCCCAAAGTTTTTCTACTTTATATTTTAAATCTCAAAACCCATTATACCTAACTAGTCCACAGACTGGGTAAAATACTAAACTACCCTCCCCAGCCTTTATCTCACACTGAAAACCAAAAAGCCCACCCCCAAAACCCATTAAGCACCCGAACGCTTCCCCTTCCCCTACTAGGGGTGAGCAAAATGAAACCAAAAAACCGAGCCGTCCCGAAAAACCAAGAATCCCGAACCGAAAATACCGAAAACCGAGTAAACCGTGAAAATTCGGTTCGGTTCGGTTTTCCTATATTATACCGTACTGAAAAAACCTATCCGGAATTATTATAGAACAGTTTAGTTTTATATAAATATTAAAAAATCTAACATAAATATTAAAATTTTATACGTATTATTACATATCACTTTTATACATAAAACTCATGTCTTCTTCTGTCCTCTAGGACTCCTCCACTACCCATCCAGCCAAAGCCATTCAAACAGGCAAAGTAACATGGATTTGAGTCTTATAGGAATTTCTTATGATTAAACTTCCTTTCCTCTTACTTTAAAATTTTGTTTAGTTGAATTGATGAACATTTAGAACCCAATAAATGGAACAAAAAAAAGGGACTCAACAATCAAAAAATTCAGTTAGCTTTTTTCCCTTTTGGTTTATTGTTTTAATAATAAACCCATGAATAGCAAAATGTTAGAAGGTGCATGATTATGATTTAACTATAAATTTATTTTTATTTTATATTTCATATTCTAATAATTTTTATAAGATTATACAATCATCTAACAGAAGAAAATTGAATGTTTATGATACAGGTCTTTAAAAGGGTGGCTCCTGCTTCATGGGGTGATCTGCTATATAATCGGTGCTTCCTTGTATATTGTGTGATCTAACAAAGTAATCTTCTTAGGTGATTGGTTTAGTATTATGGAGCTTTATTCCTTATCCAAGCTATTAAAAATGATAAGGCTCTATTCTTCTATTCTCAAAGGACCTGCTGCATTTTTCTGAGTTATAATATGGCCTCAATCTTGTTTCACAACTTCTTTGGGGTCTATTATATGTTTCGTATTATTTATAGGTCTGTTTTGATCTCACGTGGAGCTGCTTTTCTTATATGGAGTCATGATGCTGATGGTTTATTTATTATAAGGAACGGCTAAATTATTATCAAGTCTCAGTTGAATTTCTTTTGGGCGATATTTTTAATAGAGCTGTTATTTTATTATTTATAGATGTAGTCATTTTCCGTCTATAGCGGTTGATATGGGATATGGAGTTATTATTTTATTTCGAAGGAGATATTAAATTGCCTAGTCTTTTGTAATCGTCAGAGAAATTTATATTAATGTTACACAATAAATTTTTTGTGTGTATGATTTCAGATTGATAATTTAATTTTATAAATTTATTTAGTTTCGTAATTTTTACCGAACATATTACCGAACCGAATATATATTGAACCGAACCGACGTAAATCGTCCGGTTCGGTATGACCACCTTTGAAAGCTGAACTATTCGGTTTTGGAAAAAACCGAGTCGAACGGAACCGTACTCACCCCTATCCCCTACATCTTTTTTTTTCTGTTCGAAATTCCCCTACATCTCTTTGCTCTCCCTCTCTGAAGAACATCTCCTCCAACTTCATCATACCTTTCCTTGGCCTCACCCCCACTTCCATCACCCCACCCGTCATCACCATCATCCTCACACCCGCATGCGTCACCATCACCACCACAAGCTTCTGATATCTTTTTTCTGCACCCCCATCTTCACCTTCCCCAATCTACCACCGAAATCTCTCCCTGGTGCAGCTAAGACCACCGCCTCGCTGAATGACTGGAAGCTCGTTGTCGCTCACCTCCTCGTCGCCGCTCAGCTTCTCGTGGCCATATTTGAACGCGATTCCCTCGCCGCTGCGCCCAGATCTGACCTCACCACCACCCATCTGATCTCCATCTCCAGCATCTTCACCCCACTCTATAGAACACCCTCCCCTCCATCTTCAGCACCAACCTACCCTCCCCACTCCGCCGCCGAGACCGTTCGTGGATCCAAGTCTTTTTTTTAATTAGGGGCGAACTGTATGGGGCTATCCCAAAATTGTTATTTGGATATGATGGGGCCAGCCCCAGATAGGGTTTGTTAGTAATGGGGCCAGTTATGTGTTTGTTATGGGTCCTGGTTTTTTATTCTAATGAGGCCAACCCAGTATATGTTTTGTATATTTGGTTAATGAGTTCATCACAAAAGGAATACAATTTGTTTTGTTTAATTTGTGCCTGTTAGGTGCAGCCCCAGTAAGTTTGAGCTATATGAGTTTGGAATCATCTGGCTAGTGTTCGAAATGGGTCCGTACCCACGTAACCATGAAGGACTTAATAAATAACGAGTTAATGGCAACTAATATAAACGAATTAATAGAAAACTAAAAAATCGGGATGTGCCTCAATTATAAGGAAAAAAATAAGCCTCAATTTGTATTTTTTTTCTTTTAATTAACTTAATGCAATGATTGTCCCAAAGAAAGAAATAATTAAAATGCAATGCGATCGAACATTGATCAAACCTATTTTTATATCTCCAAAATCCAAAGTGATTTGATATAAGATATTTATTTGGTTTCTTTTTATTTGTTTAATATTTAAAATAAGATATCCAATATTGTTTTTTTTAAATGTCAAAATATTTTTTTTCTATTTTTTGATATTAATCTTAATTAGATTGGATTAAGTATTGTAATGAATTTTTTAATTAATTAAAAGTAATTGTGTAAAAAAAAAAGTATTAACCGTTTTTTTTTTTTTTTCACCAAAAAAGTCAAAAAAGTAGACAAATAAAAAGATAATGATCAACGGGGTTTTGAAGATCCCTCTTTGAGATCCAAACACCCCAACCAATCTACTTTTCTTGCTAAATACACAAACCAAAATTTATACCGAATTCTTAAAAGAATTATCTACCCATTATACCCCAGATTCTTTTTTTTCTTTTCTATAAACTAATTTAATCATTTCATTATTTAAACTTAAATTTTTTTTTCTTTTTCCATTCTTCTCTCTCCTTCTTCCTTTCTTCCCTCACGCATAACCATGGAAGGTTTCCATTGGAAGCTCACTCCATTGTCAAGATTCTTCTCCTTCGATGGCTCGTGATTTTTTTTCTCCGATAAGCTTCTTTCGCTCTAACGATGACTGCTTCTGTTCGTGGCTCGTGATGCTCTTCGAAGGTGGAGGATATTCTTCTCCGCTCGAAGCTCTTCTTCTCTGTTCGTGGCTCTTGAAGCTTCTAAAGGCTAAGCAGACAGTTCGAAGCTCGCTCTGGTCGTGGAGCGCGGCCGTTGTTCGAAACTCGTGAAGCACAACCGCCGTTCAAAGCTCGTGAAACATAAATTAGTTCCTGCACGGATCTTCGCCCGAGAAGCTTCGAAGGTGGACATGAACAAGGTTTGAGGTTCGAGTTCCATTGTCGTTTTCTTCGAGCTATGGAAGAATGTTGGAGAAGCTAGAAAAGACCACCGGAGCTTCATTGTTGTTTTCTTCGAGCTTGCTGAATCTTTTTCATCTCCCAACAACTTAAATCTTCATGTCAAACAGCTTTAGAGCACTCAGCAGCTTGGATCTTTATCTTCCAGCAATTTCGAGCACTTTTTAAGCACTTAGCATCTTGGATCTTCATCTACGTTGAGTATTTGTGTTATTTTGTTTTTCTTTCACGTGTTTGAATTTTCAGGCGAATAACTCGCTAGACTTTTCCGTACTCAGCTCGTGACCTTTTAGTGTTTTTTTTTTTTTTTTCATACATAAGAGGCTTTAAAGCCGTTAAGAACGTAAAATTACACGAAGAACAGAGTTCTTATTGCGAATCAAGTACACCTCTAATTGTTGCACGCTCACATCTATCTCTCATTATTAAACTTTTTAGAAAATCTGGAGGATCATTGAATTCCAATGGTTGAGTGTTCATAGTAGCGCCTTCTTTCGCAAGCCTATCCGCGCAAAAGTTAGCTTCTCTAAACACATGACTTAACTCAAGATAGGGGTATTCTCTCAATATTGTGCAACACTCTCTCAAGATTGAAACATCGCGACCAACTAGGTTCCCACCGCCCTTCACTAGCGCATGGAACCTCCCCGGGTCCGTCTCATAGTGAGTTGAGCTCCCACCGCCCTTCACTAGCGCATGGAGCTCCTCCGAATCTGTTTCAATACTTAGTGAAGTGTAGCCCTTTCTGATAGCCCATTTCAGCCCAAAATGTAAAGCATAAAGTTCCGAAGAGAACGGGGAATATGTGAAATAGTTACCCATAAAACCCGCAATGCACGAGCCGTACCTGTCTCTTAATATACCACCAAAACCAGCGATCCCATTCTCTTGGAAATAGCTACCATCAATGTTTAGTTTAAGACCGCCAGCTGGTTTAACCCATTTTACCATAATATTTTTCGCTACCTTTATTATACCCCCATCTAAGCTCTTTCCCCACGCTAAAACGAAATTCTTGGCCAAGGAAAAAATTTCCTTTTTTAGTTCTAGTTTATGTGGGACATTTATCGATTCATTAAATAGTAATAGATTCCTCTTTACCCATATTGTCCAAATGGCGGCTAAGAACACATATGGCCAAGCAATACCACCTATGCGAGCTTTGGAGAGTAGGTGAGTCTCTACCCATTCTTTGGTATTAATTGAGTCATAAACATCTTCAGCAGAACCTCTTAATGCAGCAAAATTATCTGTTCCTTGAATTCTTTCATGCGCAAGGTTGGTGTAGGGTCCACCACTTCTTGATGCTTCCCATTTCAGGTTGAGCAACAACAATTTTTTTCAATCAGACTCCAGTAGTGCCTCTTCTTCAAAGTGTAGCAGGTCCACACGTGAAATGTTGCAGGTCCCTTCCACAGCAGCTCCTGTCTTCGAACTCCACGTGGTAGCAGCAGGTGAGTAGTGTCTCGATTCTGCAGACCAGCGTCCAGATTCACCTCCAGCAGCACTCATTCCAGTCCAGTCAACAGCAGCAGCTCGGCGCGAGGAACCTGCATCAGAACCCAATAAGATATTCCATACAATACTCGAAACTTTGCATTTTAAAAATAAATGGTGGATATCTTCCCATTCTTCTCCACAAACAGCACATCTCTTTGACTCTAAGACGTTCCTGGCATATAGATTTTCCGCCGTTGCTACTCGATTTAGTACTACTCTCCAAACAAGGATTTTTATCTTTTGCGAACACTTTAGTTTCCATAGAAGTTCCCATTTAAACGAGGAGTCTACACCACTATCATTTAGGATCGCAAACGCGGATTTCACAGAAAAACAACCCGAGTTTTCGAACTTCCATGTTATTTGAGCTTCCTCCTCTCCATTTTCTTCTACCAAACCCTCACGAATCACTTCAAGACCCACCATTATAGCTTTACAAATACTTGATTCACTTCCATTCCGTACACGATTCATTACCCCATCCTTGAAGTACTTGTTCTTGATGACCTCAACCCAAGCTACCTGGTGTCCACGATGTAGCATTTTCCACCCAAGCTTAGCTAAGAGAGCCAAATTATATTTTTCCGCGCTTCTTATCCCAAGACCTCCGTTATTTTTTGATTTACACACTTGATCCCACGCTACCCAATGAATCTTCCTTTCCAATACCGAGGACCCCCAGATGAAATCTCTAACAATTCTATCGATCTCTTTGCACACATACTTTGGAAGCTTCAATACTTGCATTTGGTAAACCGGCATTGCATTAAGCACCGATTGTGCTAAAGTTGCTCGACCCGCAAGTGAAAGTGTTTTTGTCTTCCAAGTAGCTAATTTTCCTCTCATTTTTTCCACAATTCCTTTATAGAACCCTTTCGGTAATCTCCCGGATAAAATAGGAACTCCAAGGTAGGTACCAAAAGAATCACTATGACAGAAACCACTAGCCGATGCTAACTCCATCTGTGCCTGAACAGGAACATTCCTCGAGAAGTAAATCAATGATTTTTCCGCGCTAATAGTTTGTCCCGCCTCTTTACAGAACCTCTCCATGGTCTTCTGAATTAATTGTACCTGCAAAAAAGACGCCTCACCAAATAGTATTAGGTCATCAGCAAAAAATAAATGAGATAATTTGGGACCACTTCGACCAATTTGGATCTCTTTCCACTCGCCAGATATGCATAACTCCTGTATTAATAGAGACAACCGCTCCATGCACATAACAAAAATATACGGAGAGAGCGGGTCCCCTTGACGGATACCCCGATGAGGTGTAAATGGAGGAAGTGGTTCCCCATTCCATAGGACTCGCATCTCGTTCTCTCTCATACTAGACATGACAATCTTAATCCAAGTCTCCGGAAAGCCAAAGTGTCGAATCGTGTCTTCAATGAACTCCCATCTTATTTTGTCATATGCCTTAGCAAGGTCAATCTTTACAGCCATAGTCCCTTTCATCCCTTGTTGGTGTCTCATCTTGTGATCCATCTCTCGAACCAGCACCACATTATCAATTGTAGAGCGACCTGGCAAAAAACTACTTTGGCATGGGCCAATCATGTTAGACAAAATCGGCCTTAGTCTATTGACCATAGCCTTCATAATAAATTTGACAGGTGAATTAATAAGGCTAATAGGGCGAAACAAACGTACCCGGTCCGGGTCTGGTACTTTCGGAATCAAGTGTATAAGCGTACCATTTAGACCCGGGGGAAGGTTACCTGAACGAATTGCCTCTCGAACCATGTTACAGATAGATGGGCCCACGGTGGACCAGCATTTCTGATAAAATGAAGCTGACATACCATCTGGTCCAGGGGCTTTGTTCGGATTCGATTGAAAGACTACAAGGCGAATTTCTTCATCTGTAAAAGGTAGTCCAAGACTAGTAGACTCACTACTCTCGACTGGGCCCACTAGGGGTAACGAAAATTCCTCACTAAGCTCAGTAGGTTTATCATATAGAGTTACGAAATATTCCCGAACCATTTGTCTCAATTCTTCCTCATCATCAACCCAAATGTCTTGTTCATTCAATAATCTTGTGCAGTTGACCCTTTTCCTTTTAACAGAAACAGCTAATTGATAGTACCTCGTGTTTCTGTCACCCGATTCAATCCATTTTTCTTTCGACTTTTGAAAATGCATAACTTCTTCCTGTTCTAGAACATCTTCATATTCCGTTGATAGCTTAGTGCTCAAGTGTCTCAGCGATGAATTATAGGATACTTGTAGTGCCTTCTGGATACCTCTAATTCTCGCGCTTAACTCTCTTTTTTTTCGGTTTAAATCTCCAAAAACTTCTATCTTCCACTTATTTATCTGATTCTGAATTGCCACAATTCCTTCACTAACCCCAATTCTGTTACCGTCCCAGTTATTATTCACAAACTCTTGAAACCCCTTGTGAAGGCACCAAGCTGTTTCGAATCTGAAGCGGCGGGAATTTATATTCGGTCTTTGATTCGGACAAACTTGAATTAATAATGGCATATGATCCGAGTTAACCCTTGCTAAATGAATAACGCGAGTGTTTGGAAATAGATTTTGCCATTCCACATTACCATAGGCTCTGTCTAATCGTTCCATAATACGTTGACCCGAATTTCAGGAATCGCTCCAAGTGTAGCGCGGTCCCTCGAAGCCTAAGTCAATTAAATTGCAGCTGTGTCTCCATTCTTCAAACTTCTCCATTCTTCTTGCAACCCCGGGGACTCCCCCTTTTTTATCAATCTCAAGTCCTACTTGATTAAAGTCTCCAGCTACAAGCCAAGGCGAATTTATGTTATGAAACGCTTGATGAAGTGCATCCCATAACAAGTCTCTTTTTTTGTAGTCCGGACTCGCATATATAGCTGAAAATGTCCATGATGTACATCCACTTTGCGAAACTTCTACATTTATTACTTGGCGACCCGCGGAAAGTACCCGAACATTGATATTCGAATCGTTCCAAAGTAGCCAAATCCCACCACTATAACATTCTGAATCGACCCTAACCGAATTATCTGTTTGTAATGAATTAATAATATTATTTGCAGCTACTCCACTAACTCTCGGCTCCACTATCACGGTTAACCACACATTATTACTAATCATCATTTCACGTAAAACCCGACGGAATCTAGCTTTTGCCGCGCCATAGCAATTCCATATCAATATATTGATCGGAGGTTTGGATTTGCTCCAATTTATACCTGCATCACTTGTACAATTCATTAAATAAAAATTATAAAATTAGCGGTACCTCATGGCGCATTAGGCGCGAGTACTCATGATCGTGTCTTCATCGGCACTTTCTGCTCTATTTTCGAATTGCTGCTGTACAGCTTCAGGAGTGTTCTGGACTTGGCTTTCGAGCCATCTGCTGTCCTCTTCTCCGTAGCCATCAGCATCTTCCCACAACGGGTCCAGGGGCAGGGGCGCAAGTCCTCTTACCTCGGTATTGGTGATGTTCACGGCCTGCGCTGCATCAAATTCTGCAGCCGAGAAATCCGCAGCTTTTGGAGTTGCAGGCTCGGAATTTTGATGCTCCAGGTCTTCAATATTTATCCTTAAGTCCCTGCCAACTGTCTCACCCACTTGTACATTAATAATATGGAGGGCTTAGTGGTTTTAGTGTTTTTTTTACTTGTTCCAAAATTAGTTACTTTAGTGTGTATTTTTTCTTCTCTTATTCGAATAATACTCAATTGTAATTTTTTTTTTTTTTTTTTTTTTTGGTTACATGGGTTCCGGGCTAGCTTGCGCGCACCCGACTAGTCCCACGGAGATATACATGCCTCCCCATATATATTCTCATGGTAAATCAGAACTAGGTTGCCCATGTTCAGGGAGGGGTTCGAGCCTTGTACTCAATTGTAATTTTATTAGTATATAGATAATTTATGGTTTTTAACCAAGTACTTAGTGTTTTTTTAAATATTAAGTGATTTTGTGTAAATACTCAGTGATTTTTCTGTTAATAATCAATGATTTTCAAATAATACTCAATAATTTCAAATAACGTTCAGGGATTTTGTTGAATATAGTTAGAGATTTTTCCCAACATCCAGTGATTTTCCGAGCACTCGGAGATTTTTTTTAGCACTCAGACCTCCGCTCCGCCGTTCGTTGATGCCAGATCTCCGTTCGTTGATGCTCCAGATCCATGTCAGCGAGGTGGTGGGTCGAGGTGGTGGTGGTAGTGAGTTGGTTGTGCAAGGTGGTGGTTAGTGCTGCAGGCTCAGTAACCATTGTTTAGTCGAAAGCATTATATTGAGTGGTTCTTCTTTGTTCGTTATATCATGAGTGGTAGGGGTGAGCACGGTGCGGTTCGGCTCGGTTTTTGGCTATAACCGAAACCGAAACCGAATGATTCGGTTTTTAAAGGTGCCGATACCGAACTGAACGGTTTTTATCGGTTCGGTTTTATCGGTTTTCGGTTTTCTATATGTTCGGTTCGGTTTTTTCGGTTTTAGTATGTGTTTAATTCGATAGTTGTATATATTTCAAGAGCGTTTACATGAGACATTTTATTTTCTAACAAATCCATCTATGAAGTGTTTGATTTTCGTATTATTGACCCATGTAGGAAATTGTATTTTTAGAACTCAAATGTTATATATTAATCGTAAAAAAATAATTTCAAAGGAATATTTATATTAGTTGTAAATACATAATTTCAAAGCAATGTTCATGATGGTAAATAAACAACGTTTATGTTTTGATTTGACCCACGTAGGAAATTGCATTTTTGAAGTTCAAATATTATATATTAGTCATAAACAAATAATTTCAAAGAAATACTTATAAAATTTAATGTGTATGCTTTACTTTCAACAAATATTTATAAACGAATGATTCTTTAAAATATATAGACTAATGTCTTATGTAAAAATATGTTGCACATTATAACATTTTTAGGGATGGTGCATGTCATATATGGACATTTTTGTTTTCCAAAATTACTCAATTTTTTATCCCATTGTCATAATCTATTCAAGAATATAAATTAAATTCAAGAATGTCTTAATTTTTGTATTTTTTCGGTTCGGTTTTTTCGGTTCGGTTTAGCATAGGAAAACCGTACCGAACCGAACTTGTTCGGTTTTTTTGAAAGCTTATACCGAACCGAACGGTTTTGTCGGTTTTCGGTTTTATCGGTTCGGTTTTTTCGGTTTTTTGGATCGGTTCGGTTTTTCGGTTTAGTTTTGCTCACCCCTAATGAGTGGTTCTTCTTTTATATTGAAAGCATTATACCATAATCGATATGAGTGGTTCTTTTTGTTCTTCTTTGTTCTGCTTTATTGCTATTTGATAATGAATATTGCTACTTTAATAAACTATTTCAGTGAAAAAGGCTCAGTAAACTATTAATAATTCAATTAAGTGCTCCAATAATGAATTAAGAAACTTTGCTATCTAATAATAAATTTTATTATTAATAATTCAATTAGGTGCTCCAATAATTGAATCAAGAAATTTGTTAAATTCAATAACTTTTGTCTAAATGCTCAGCAGTTTACTGATTATACGAGAAATGCTCAGTAAATTTATTGATTATACAAAAAACGCTCAGCAAGTTACTGAGCAAACGAGCATGCTCAGTAAAGTCACTCAACAAAAAAAAAATTGAATACTCAGCATATTTTTTCGACACTCAGAACTTTTTTTGATCCTCAGCAACTTTTTTCACGCTCAGTAGCCCATGCTTGGTAACTTTTTTCATGCTCAGTATCCCAGGCTCAGAACTTTTTCCACGCTCAGAACTTTTTCCGACGGTGATTGGCGGTTGTGGTCGGAGCTGGAAATTATTTGATAATTATTGAAGGAGGAAAGAGAAAAAATGATAAAGGAGAAGAGAGATTAATAGTAATGGAAGAGAGAGTAATGGCAGTGAAGAAGAGAGAGATATCTATTTTTTTGTCTTATATGCACTAGAAGGGTAGTTATGAGATTGAATATCTTATTGGCCTCTAAGAATGAAATGAGAATTGACTAGCTCCTATGTGTCACTACAATAATTTTTAGGGGTTATTAGAGAAAACATCCTCATGGAGCTCCTTAATAATTTTTTTAATCCTTCAATAATTTATTTAATAAAAAAATGCCTAATATAACAATTATTTACAAAAAACATCCCCTTTATATCATTTATACATTTACTATCTTTATTATAAAATATATTATTTTATTTTTAATACAATATTTATTTTTAAATATTAAACAAATAATAGGGTACTTCTACCACCACCCCCCCCACCACCCCCCTCCCCAACCACCACCACCACTATCATGTATTTAACCACCACAACCATCACCACCTCCACCACCTACTACTACTACTAATTCCACCACACGCGCGCGTCCGTAATTTTTTTTTAAAATCGTCATAACTAATTCAAAAAAATAGAAAATTTGCATTTTTGGATAAAACTAATTAATATTTATGTATATGATTTTTTTGTTTTTTTTTTAATTTTTTGATTTTTTTTGTTTCTTTGAATTTCTTTTCCGCGGACACGAAATTCACTGTTTAAAACATGGAATTTTATATTTTAAACAGTGAATTTCATGTCTGCGGAAAACAAATTCAGTATTTCAAAACATGGAATTTTGTATCTGCGAATCAAAAAATTCCGAAAAAAATCATAGACGTAAACATTAATTTGTTTTATCCAAATATATAAATTTTTGATTTTTTTTAGAATTAGTTACGATGACACGCACGCGTGTATTAGTTTTTGTTTTAATTTACTTTTTCAACTACTAATTATAGAGATAGTTTGGTGTGGGCTGTTTTATAAAAATAAACCACTAAAAACCTAATAAATCCGACACAAATTGAAGAAAAAAGAAGAAACGAGAAAAAAAAGGGGAAAAAAACAGATGCAATCGTCGTTATCATTATCAACCTAAAAAACCACACAGAGCAATATACATCTGTATACTTTACTCCGGACCCGACTTTGCAAACAAGCAAAAGAATCGACCACAGTGGGAGTCGAACCCACGACCTTTTGATCCGAAGTCAAACGCGCTAATCCACTGCGCTATGCGGTCCTTATGTTCAAAATGCGTTAAAATAAGTTTACAATATTGTTTACTAGGAGCACTTCAAATTTGGCTATTCAAGGTTTTTGAAGAATGTCACTGCTGATCATTTTCTACCATACCCATTGCCAACTTTGTAATTTAATTTTTCTTCATTGATTTTATATTATTGGAACCCCGTTTGTACTTGGGTAAACTTCGATCGTGATCTCGGAAAATTGACATTTCTTGGATTTTTCTTTTTTTGTTTAATCGATTTAATAAAAGTGAAGAAGAAGACATGTTCTATGGAACGGTGGCGTGGGATCCATGGCTAATTGTTTCTCAAATCGTGTGTTTACAATGCCTTTATTACCTTACGCTTGGTCTATTCATCACTATTCTTATATCCCTTCGCGTTTCACGGTTGAGTTTAGTCTATTTCTTTGATTACGCCGCCGTTACCGCTTCCACCTCCACCGGGTTGTTAGTCCTCGTTTCATTCATTCTCACCTCTCTTGCTGGGTTAGTTTTCCTCATTCATTTCTTAATTCTCTCATAATTAAGTAATATCAGTATATAAAAAGTAAATTTGATGATAATTAAGTTTATATAACATGAATTTGATTATAAATTTTGTGCTTTTACCAGAAATGAGCCACATTTTTATAAATTTTATCATCTTGAGCTAATTGTCTACTAAAGTGTGATATTAGTTTGTGAAAAGGGTTAATTGCACCATTGATTCCTGTCATGTAAAATTATCTTGGAGTTTCATTAAGTGGCAGATATACCTCTTTGTTTTACATTGGTGTTACAAATCTATCCCCGTGGTTTCAGGGGTGTATCTAGGATTTTTATAAGGGGTATATTATAAGTCACATATATATGTTACTTAATATTGCAAATTTACCCCTCCACAGAGGTGTATATGCTAATTTTGAAACAGGGTATATATAGCTATTTGACAGAACACAGTGATCAATGGTGTTATTTACCAAATTTCCTTAAAAAGATTATATTTTTCTTGAATGCAGAGCAGGTTACTTGGTTTATATAATCGAGAGGGCAAAGAAGTGCTTAGATTTCTCAGCTACTATATATATTATTCATCTTTTCATATGCATCTTATATGGAGGATGGCCTTTATCAGTAACATGGTGGGTTGTTAATGGTACTGGACTTGCTATGATGGCATTATTAGGTGAATATTTATGCATTAAACGTGAATTGCGAGAAATTCCGATGAATAGATATCGACCAAGTAAGCTCTTCCTTTAATGTTTTTCTGTCTGTTAATTAAAGTAATATTTAGTGTATTGTTATATCAATATTCCTATGAACTGATGCAGACGTTTAAAGCTTACGGAAAGCTGCGGGAGTAAATGATATAGTACAATGTTGCATGTTGAGTGAGATATGATGTAGTAAAAGCCATATATGCCTATGAGATTTGCTTTTGTGATGTACATTACAGTTGAATATAATGAAATAGATTTTACTGGTTTTCATTATTACTAGATTCTTCACAAAATTCATGGTTCATAATGTTTACTTACACCCATCCACCAAATATTGTTCTAAAATTACTGCCTAGGTGGTCGGAACCTTATTTGGAAAGCTGGGAGTACCCTAAACTCATCTGCAACATCTTTCTTTTCTGTTTTTTTCTTTAAAGGCGAATTAGACAACCCATTTGAATAAATAACATTTTTCTCAAGTCTTCCTTCTTAGCATTAGATAATAAACAATATCTTAAAAAGAAAAAATAACATTTATTAACTCTAAACTAGAACATTCGAAATCATTTCAATTTTCAGTATGTGTCTTGTAATCATCTTGTTCTTCTTTTTTCAAGAATCGCCTCCAAAATATAACATTAAATCAATTTAAAAATATTATCCAATTATTATTTAAACATTAAAAGTTTAATAAACTAAAAACAATCCCTGAACTTATTACATTATTCACACACCTCCCCAACCCACTGATTATTGGATAAAATCCCTAAAAAATTGTTAACAAGACATATATTGAAAGTTAAAATGAGATTGTTAGTTGGCCTAGTGGTTAGGTTACTCCGCAGAGACCAAGAGGTCCTGGGATCAAATCTCATCAGAGTCAAAATGACTCCGAGTCCAAAGTGGCTCTCTCATGTATTCAAAAAAAAAAAAGTTAAAATAATTTAAAGTCAAAAAGAAGAATTGTAAGACAAAATATCAACAATGTGGCCTCTTTCTCTGACAGACTGTGGGCATGTTATCATCAATTGAGTATTTCAAAATTTCATAGATGAGCTTTAATGTTCAACTACACAAAATTGTGATAAAAACTATCATTAACTATTAAACTATAGTAGAGTACACACATATCCATTGCTTTTCTTGATGATCACATACTTTAAGGTTGAGCCTTCCATGAAGATGATATACCAGAAATAGCTTCATTAATTGAAAGATAAAGTGCTTCTGCTCCAAAAGCCTCTAATATTTTTGAATCATGTAGTTTCTCCAATACACTTCCAACAGGATTTGCCAATATTAGCTGCATAATTACAACAAAACAATAAAATTAAGATAAAAAATGAACCGTTTCAGTAAGTAAAAGATGGTAAAAACTTACCTGCAATGATCTTTTCTCCAGTATTTTCCTGAGTTCGGATAGTGTATCAATTCCACTGGTGTCTATTGCTGTAACAGCTGCAAAAAAATAAAATATTTTATAGGGACCTAGAGGGCAATTTTCGCATTATATAGGGACCTAAGACTAACCTGTCATATCCAGAATTACATATTTTAGCTCGCTTTCTTTAACAGCTTTTATCCGCTCTTCCTCCTCTCTGATCCATCTCAATAACCTGCAATTGTTTGTTCATGTTCTTTATATATCGTTTATAGATTAAAAAGATGTGTAAATTACAAACAATTTTATACAAATAGTTGTAATTTACCTTTCTTGAATGTAGGTTGAATTTGCAAAGTAAATCGGAGCCTCCACTGAAATTATGAGAAACGAGGATATTCTAGTAGCTTCGTTATATGTATTGAGATTCTGATAAATTTGTGTCCCTGGAATATTCCCCAAAACAATTGTATTTGGTCTTGTAACATGCAATAGAATCTTGAACACCGAAACTCCAACCTGAAATGTAAAGCAATCCAAGCACTCAGAGTGTGAAAATGTGGGCCCCGAGATAGAGAGAGAGAAAACTTACAGCTATTAAAAGACCAAGAGGAACTGAAAGGAAAAGAACACCAAGAAAGGAACATAAACAAGCCAAGAAATCAAGTTTATCAACTTTCCATAATTTAAAAGCAGCTTGATAATCAATTAATCCAATTACTGCAGTAATAATAATAGCTGCCAAGATAAAATTCGGTGTGTAATAAAAAAGCGGCATCAGAAAAAGCAACGTCACAAGCACAGTTGCTGCTAATATTATATTCGAAACCACAGTTTTTGCTCCAGCATTATAATTCACCGCAGATCGAGAAAACGACCCTGTAAAATTACCAATTTACCCCTGATTACGACAAAAAAAATAAACAAGAAAATAGTACCTGTAGTAACATAGCAAGAAGAACAAGATCCCGCAATGTTCATAAGACCAATCGCCATCATTTCTTTATTCCCATCCACTTGATAATTCTTTAAAGCAGCAAATGTTCTTCCAACTGCAATTCCTTCCTATAAAAACAAATTTTCATAAATACAAAAAAGTTTTTAAAAGAAAAAAAAAATCTAGAAGTAACTTACGGTGAGAGATAAGATTCCTGTCATGAGGCCAGTTCTGATCGCAAGAGCGAGGTGGGCTCCACTGAACTGTAACATATTTGATGATGGTGGATTTACACCTCTAGGCAAGTGTCCAATCTGTACAAATATTTATATTAATTAAAAAATTACTTTCCTTAAGTAAGAAAATAAAAAGCTACTTACGGTTGAAATTCCGTGGACTTTGGATTTCAAGAGGACTATTAGAATAGTCGATAGGATAACTGATGCTAATGGAGCAGCTGCTGAAACCCAAAAATATTTTGGTTTTCTTATGCTCTGCGTGAATTAAATTGAATTAAGTTATAATTTTAAAAAAAAATTAACTTCTCGAGGTAAGAAAGAACTTACGAGTTGTCTTGTGATCAATAAGAAGACAAGAAAACTGACACCCATGATCACAGTATTCAATGACCACTGCACAGATTAGACATATACTAAGATTTCTAACAAATTTAAGCTGAAAGTAAATTTATTTACCTCACTTTTATGCTCAAAAACAGAGGAAAACACAGGTATCATTTGCATCTTGGGTGTGAAATGAACTATCCCTAAAAGCCCTTTTAATTGTTGCAAAGACACAATTACTGATGCACCAGCCATAAACCCAACTAAAGTTGCCTTGGAGAGAAAATCGATAACAAATCCTAACCTGAGATAAAATTTTAAATGATTATTCACTGCTACAAATTAATTGTTTGATTATTCATTCGTGAAAAAGTGAATACCTTAAGATACCCAGTGAAGCCTGAAATAAACCAGCGAAAAATGTGGCAGTGAAAGCCAATTTTAGGTACAGATCTGACTGTTCAATAGGAGAAACTTTTTCACTAAGCATAGTACCCATTACAAGTGAAGCTATTGAGACTGGACCAACTGCTAAGTGGTTAGAACTTCCAAGAACAGAGTATATTAGAGGCGGCACAAAGCTTGAGTCTGCAGATTAAATAATATTAGAAACTAATTAAATTAATTTACCAATAATTTCATCTAGAGATTTGTATATAACACTTACAGAGACCAACTATAGGGGGCAAATTCGCCAGCTTTGCATAACTGATCCCCTGCAAAACAAAAACAAAAAAAAGACTATTATGATCAGACATAATACTACACGTGTATTGTCCACAAAAATTGAATAATTCGAGCTATGCATGGTTATTTACAATGGTCCGGATTTGAAAACATGTTTAATTGTATCTTTGAATCGCTCAATTATCCAAAAAAAATCTCTCAGATTTTTCTGAATTGTTTAATCACTTTCTCGTGTCTTATTGAATTTTTTGTAGTGACGTCGGACATGGGTTTTATCTTGTATACATGTATATGCGATGAGAAATAATCACCTGTGGAATAGCAAGGCTAGCAATAGTGAGACCAGAAACAACATCAGACCTCAAAAGCTTGAGACTATAATTAGGACCCCATTGAAAAATAGGGAAGAAAAACTGAAGACCCAAGATGAATTTCTGAACCCAAGTCTGATTCTTGAATTTGTGAAGTGGATCATCAGGGAAAAAGATTTCAGAAAGCCTTCCCCTGAGTTTCTCGAGAGTGGTTTTATGCGGTGGTAAGCAAACTTTGTGCGCCTCCATTGATGGCGGAATGGTCACACTTGTTTCAGCAAGATCAACAAATGACGATTGGGCCGATGAAAATTGGTCCACTTTAGTGGAGTTAACGCACATTGCTCAGCTCAAGGCAGGTGATGGGGTGGTGGGTTTAAGAGAGCTGAGAGTGTGTAAGTTGTTGGCATTCCTTCAACCTCTTCGCCATTTTATAGTGATAGAAAAAGTAAAAGCATGCAATTACGTGGATGTCCTTCACTTTTCTACCAATATTATTACTTACTATATGATATTTTTGTCATTTTATCTTTAATTTTATGGTTGCATTAGGTTTGTGGATAACTTTATCCAACAATTGACTTATAAGCGTTTGGAAAAAAAAAAAAAAAAAAAAACAATTGACTGTGGCATTAATGATATGACTTGTTTCTTGGTAGTAGTTGAAATATAAATTGATAAATCAATAATTACATATAGTCGAAGTATAACCGATGAATAAAATTTGTCCAAAAAAACAGAAAACCGATGAATAATTAAATTACTATTTTCGTGAAAGTCAAATAAGAGTAAGTTCATACTATTTGTTTTTATATACTTGGGTACTAATTTGACTAATACTCCATCTAACTTTTTTTTTTTTTTTCATAGGAGGCTTTAAAAACCGTTAAGAACAAAAATTACAAGAGGAACAAAAGTCCTTATTCATGATCTAAAACAACTCTAATAGTTGCTCGCTCAACTCTATCTCTCATAATCAAACTCGTTAAATACTCAGGTGGATCATAGAAATCCATTGGTGGTGTGTTCATAGCTGCCCCAACCTTCGCTAGCTTATCCGCACAAAAGTTGTTTGATATAACTTTTTTATCAAACTTATTTATCGCATTCAATAACCTTTTTCATATAAAATTATCCTTATTCATTTGATATACATAAAGTTGTTTATTACCTCATGCATTTTCATTACTTAATTAGAAATTACATTTGAAAAATCTAGAAAAATATGTTGAAAATATAAAAAATATTGGACATTTTCTTTTAAAAAAGTTTGATAAAAAAGGTAAGATATTGGACCAATAAGATTATTTTTTTCTTACCAATTTTGACCTAGACGACCCATAATTGGTATATTTTCTTAATATTTCAAGTGAAATATGATTCATTATGATATTGAATGAATTCCATTCAATTGTATATTTAGTAAATAAAGTAATTTGGACCCAACTCATAGTATACATGTGAGCCATTAGCCAATCAAACTCGGAGGTTTGTTACAAATCTTGGGTTCAGGCAATGACGGCTGACGGGGAAGATGTTCTCAAGTGGGGATGTTGATGTCTCCCTATTTGTGATGAATTAGTTTAGGTTGGAGACATCATTTTAGGTGTATTTAGGAAGTTAATTATCGATTTTTATTCATACATTGTTATTTTCCTATTTCTTGTCTTGATTTGATGATTTATTATTTTTAGAGCATATTTGGTTTTAATTGTTTGTTAATTGTGAAACTTTAAAGATATACGGTAACCAATTAGATGCCAAATCGATTCTAAGAGATAAGGGAAAGAAAATAATGATGGACTTGGAGATAAAGGAAGTAAAAGATAAAATAGAACAGGAAAAGTTGTCATATAAATCTGAATTTTAGCAGCCACGTCCATTAAATTGATCATAACTCAAAAATGGCTGGAGATTTGGAAGAACAGTCTGAAGAAAAAGTGTAGATCTTTTCGATGCGGTCAATTTCGATATAAAGAACGCATCAATCGGAGTAATATTGAAGAAGTTACGACCAGAACAAAACAGCAGCAGTTTTTCCCTTCTCCTATATTTTAGGAAACGAATATGATTTTGAAAAGAGTCCTATTACTTGCCCTCTACTCCAAGATTTCGATGTAGGGTTAGGAAAACCCTAAAATTATCCTTGGTCAATCCTTAAGCCAAGAAGAAGCCTACATCAAGAGAAGAGAAGTCTGAAAGGAGCTGAACATCAAATTATGCCTTCACAGGCCTTCAAATTTGTAATTGTTTTCTTTTCTTTCTCTAGTATAAAGTAAATTTATTTTAGCTTGAGATTTAGCATATGGGTATGAACCCTAGACTGGTTTTACATCTATTTTAATTTGGGATTATAATTATTTAAAAGAATTAGTGTTTTATTCTCTGTTTTATGTGCTTTGATTTATTGTCTGTTTTCCTTGCAGAGGCCTACGTATAGAATTACCTTAACAGTAGTTAGATGGTCACCCGGAAGGGTTGTCTAATTATTGAAACACCACATAAACGTCTAGTGTGCGGTGGTGATCCTAACGGGCTTGCCTAACTAGATAGCCATTAGGGTTTGATTTAACCACCGGTCATTATTGCAAGCCAGTCTCATCTAAAAAACCTAGTGGCGTAGGAGCACCTTAGTTAAGTCCCCTGGTAATTGTGAGGTCCCCACCTAAGTCCACCCAGAAGGGGGGTAGGAGGAATTTAGAATCCTGGTTATTGCAATTCTACATAATTCTCCCTTACACGATTAGAATAAACAAGACTAGTGAGGATCACTTGCTATATCTCGAGCTAAACTCTCATACTATCTTCTTCTCTTATTTACTTTTCTGTCTTTATTTATTTAGTTATTCTTCTATTCAAAAACCAAATAAATATTCCATTAGTCTTTTATTTCTTGTGTATTATTCTTCTAGCTTTATTAATTGCACTTTATATTGCATAAGTTCTCTCTAACTTTCGTAGTCTCTGAGGAACAAATCCTATTTATCATTAAAACTTGCATACGATCTGTGATACTTGTAGTGAATAACGTGTTTAGTCTAGGTTGTTTATTTGCACTTATTTTATCTATTATTTTATCACACCCTAGGCGACACCAAGTTTCTGGCGGCGCTGGCGGGGACTACATCGTTGGTCCTTGTTTTAGTGCTTTTATTTCAGTTAGTTCTATTTTGCGCTTTTGTTTTTTTTTTAGTTTTGTCTTTACAGGCTTTTACAGATGCAAAGCCCGAGGAAACTTGATCCTCCCATCTCATTCAGAGTGCAACCCAAGATATGGACACTACTTGAGTATATGTTAAACAATATAACTATAAATAGGCTAAAATACTAGATCCAATTAATTTCCCGTAATTTAGAGATCCAAACTAAGTAACTAGCATATGCATATGAATTGGGTTACAAGATATCTCAAATTAAACAGAAATATAGTTCATAACTAAATGAGAGATAATCACAGGAGAAATACTAATTAGTGGATTTGAAAATATACTTGTCGTCTCCCAAGGTGTGATAAAATATGCTAATCAAACACACACCTCGAGAGAGATAACTACCGCAAGTGTACAGATCATTGACAAGTAATAAATATAAGTATGTAAAGGGTATTATCTCCACAGGGACTACAAAATTTAATTCTTTAATTGTGTTTCGGGAAGTGTCTTAGAATGAGTCGTTCAACTAAAAAGATAAAGATAAAATATTTGTTTTTTATAACTAGAATGCAATCACGATAAAGTAATTTAGGAATAAATATTAAACTAAAGACATGTAAAGAAAATAAACTAAGAAGAAAAGATGAGTGTATAGCTCGAGAACTCGAAAGTAATCCCCACTAGTATTGATATTATGTTTTATTGTTTAAGGGCGAATTGGTAATTATGCAATAGTCGGGACTCTAACTTCTTCCTAACTCCGTCAACGTAGCTTAGGAAGCTACTTCAAAATTAATAGGGGAATTGGGTGAGGTGATCCTATACCATGATCGGTGAATAAAAGTCTCTAACCCTATTGACCACCCGGCTAGGCAAGCCTGTCAGGTTCACTACCGCACATTGAACGATTATATATCATTTTCAGTAACCAAACCCCCTCGCTACGATAACAGTCATAATTACTAAGGGAAGTCCCTTGTACAGAGAAAGTGGTGGAAATATATAATCAGAGTATAAGGATATAACAATTAAGTATAAAGAGTAGTCTCCCAAATTCAATAAAAGCATAAATTCAAACTAGGGTTCATACACCACTATTGTTCTCAAGTTATGAGAATTTAGTTCATACTAAAGAAATTAAGAGTGAAAGGATCATGTTTAAAATATAAAATTGAATAAAGTTACACTAATAATTGAAGACGAAAGATGGACGAAAGAGTTGGAACGACATGAACTGCTTCCAAGCTTATTCTCCTCTTCTCTTCTCTACTCCATGCAATAATGTTAAAAACTAATATATAAAAGGATCGTCACTTTTTTGGACTTATGGGCTTCTTTTAGTTAGCCCAGATCCACCAATATCGTTTTAATGAATGGTGGATTGGTTCAAACCACGACATCGGCAAATTTAATAGCTTTCTCAATTCAACTTCAGATCATGAACCGTCAGTTCTTACGCGCTCCTGACTCCAAGTACTATCTAAAAACCAAATACTCTTCCATAATCTTCATCAGCATCGCATGGTGACTCGAACGAGTCGCTTTCTAAATCTGGCTGGCACATGCTTTTACTATCGAAAAGTGGTCGAATCTTCCTTTTTTACCCTAACTAAAGGGTGATCTCGTTTTCTTCACGTTGTATCATCGTCTCAGAGTATATTAGCATCCAAGTACCTAAGAGTTGTAGACTTAACACAAAAATTACGCACAACATCTCTACAAGTAACATAAACACCGAAATTGGACAAAAAAGTGTAAAACATCAAATAATGGGGAATGGTCCCTTAACTAAGTCCAAAATACCCCTAAATTAATGTCTTGTGACTAGATTAATCTATCACATAAGTGGAGACATCAATACCATATGAACATAAAAACCAAAATTTTGCTCGTCGAGGATGGAAAACTCGGGTAAAGTTGCATAAAGAGTAACAATGAAGTAGAAAGAAACTATATTTGAACAAAAAAAGAAGGAGAAAGAAACTATAGCTAGGATTTTCTCTTCCCTACAGATAATACAAAGTTAAAGTAATGTAACGTCATAATTTAATGTCTATTGTATCTACAAATGGGTATGAAATAACATACAATTAAATATAGTGCTACAATTCGCGGTCAGACTTGATAGATCTAAATGGTTGTTGATTTGGCCCTCAAATCATAGATTCTTGCTATTTCGGGTCGTGTGCCTCACCGCGGTGAGTCATGTCCTTGTGGTATGTTCATCTTTTTCTCTTCTTAATCCTTGTTAAGTCTTATGTAATTTCCTAGGGGTGAATAGGAACCATAATCTAACAATGCATGATTAAAAAATGATTACCACCAAACTAGTCTATTAGAACTAAACAAGAAAAATATATAATAAACTCTAGAAGATAATTCAGTAGATATTGTGCAGAGTTTGTCTAAACAATAATATAATCACTGGGATAGTTTAGTCACTAACTCTGACACAATATAAAGACTAAGGAAACAAAAAATAGGTAGAATAAGGGGTTAGAAGAACAACCTAAGCTAGAAAGTAAAAATGATAAGTAAATAGATAAAGGAAATAAATTGCATAATCATTTATAGTGGTTCACACTTGTTAGATTCTATATCTACTACCTAAGGTAGCCACCTTAGAGTTTTAAGCTACTTCACTATGTCTCTTGATATCTCTTAAGGGTGATATATAAACTGATTCACTTTCCCAGGCTAAATCACAACCTCTATGTGATTTTTGATGACTCAGTCACTTAACCCAATAACAAGACTTTTGACGAGCGTAGTCACAACCTAAATTATTATTTTTGGCGAGCTCAATCACCAAACCTAAATGTGACAAATTTGAAGGCTCACTCACACAAAGCCTTCTCAAAGAGATTGTCTTCAATGTCGAAACACTCTTCTCTTGACTCAAATTATCAATCTTATTCTAGATCAAGAGCTACTACCTTATCTATGATAAGTTTTTTATAACAATAATCCTAAATAACTTCTAATAATAATTCAATTAATTGCAACAAGTCTAAGATTATGATATAAAAATGAAGTTTATGGCTTGCGAACTCTTTTTAAGTCTATGGTGATATAGTGATGGATGGTGGGCTCAATAGATAAGTTATATGGTGCACATCTAGGCTCTATATATAGAAAGTGATCTGATGGCTATATATCATTGTTTTTATGCTTGTTAGAAACAGGTTACCAGTTTGGTATTGTGCTTGCCAACGGCTCTTTCCTATGTGGAGGGTTTTGATCGACAGTTAGAATATAAGTTGGCATTTGAACAAAATCTTATATTCTTACATTGGGATCCCGGTTCTTGTTTTAAAGAGAGCCCCCGTTTATGACCGAGCTTACGTTCTTGAGAGGATCAGATACCCGTTTTGTATTCTATATTTTAGCTAAGTTTGGTTTTTCTCAATTTTGCTATGGTGCTTAGCTGGACAAACTTTATTCATTAGATATGTTCAATATGAAAATCTAAGAAGTTTGTTAGTTTAATCCAAGATTAAATTTCATACACATGAAAAGATATGACAATAAATATGTGCAAGAATTATGATGTCAAAGATGAACATATAAGTATATAATGTGATGCCTTAATCAAAAATAATCTTGGCGTGAAAAGTGGTCTATAAATGCATCTGAAAAAGTTTGTACTTGAACACTTTTGATGAATAACATCACATAGTAAGATATGACTTAGAGAAGCATCAACTCAAATAAGTGTGTAGAAAGTTAAGTAGTGTAGGATATTGATATGATATGTTTGATGATAGAAATGCATTGCTAAAAGGATACAAAATATGATTAATAATAGGAACAAGTAATTAATTTATTATCAATAATATCATAAGGATTTTTCATAGAAAAACAACCTAGAAGGTGGTTATATGCCAACATTACCCCTCCCCTCCCCCCCCCACCCTTTATATGATGACAAGTCCTACATTAACGTACTCTTAGAAGATGTGAAACTTCATTATAATGTAGTATACAAGGTAAGACTCCCCTCACAAGGTGTATATGATGATCAAGTGAAAATGGAAGCACAAACGATGTCTTTTCAAGGCATGAATCCCCGTCACATAAAGTGTACGACTCGATACAAATTAAGTGACCTAATGGTCAAGGTGAGACAAAAAAATTATGTAAGTAAAGATGAGCAATATATTGAAATTAAGCATAGAATTTGAGTATACATTATTACGTGTCATGGAGTATGTACTATGACATATAAAATGAGCACGATAGAATTTCAAGTACAAACATATCTCTCCCTCTTTATATTCTATCAAAAATTGATTTAGACCTAAAAAATAATGTAAGCATAATCGAGAGTAATAGCTTACAAAATTTCACATGTGTAAAGAAGAACTACTACTAACCTAATCGCATTTTATCCTTAATGAAAGATATAAAAAGGATGACAATAAGGATGTGGCAAAGTAGTAAGATGCAATTAAACAAAGAGGATGGTAAGACAAGATATAAAATGAGGGATAGAAAAAAAACTTTACCAACCAAGTCATTTGATTACATCCGGTAATCACTACGTATATCCACGCTTTCTTCAAAAGATATAACAAGGTGTTTGCAAGAGAATTACTACAATTTTTATCTTAAAAACAAAAATTCAGTGTAACACATAAATGATAAAAATATGAAACATAAGATTCGATAACAAAAATACTAGCATTTAACACTTAATCATCCAAACACACGAGAAACTAACAAAAATCCAAGATACTAGAGTTATTGCAACCAAAATGAGAAAGACAGGTTCAACAACGGTCTAATAACAAAAAACACCAGCATTTCAAACACAAAAACAAGATAACATATTTTTGTAAAACAACCCCAAAATTATTTTAAAAGATACTCAAACGTTTGGTTACCTACTCCTTGATCTTTTAATTTCTGACGAACGCTTTTCAAGCATGGAATTTCATTTTTAGATGCTAGATCCTTTATCGCATGTTTCTAAATCATCACTTGCTCTCTAAGAACCCTTCTTTGATCGTACTCATATAAGATCATTCAAAAAATGGAGGTATTAGTTTGTGACAAAATTCAGAGAAGGATTATTAGAACACTTTACACGTGGTGCATGAAGTCCCGGAGGTGAGGTGGATGAGGTATATAATCGAACACACAATGATGGATATTAAAAGATGTGATAGAAGACCTATTAGAGACATATTTAGGGTTAACATCCCTTTAAACTTTTCTTGAACTTCTTTTGGAAGGTTTATAAAGATGAGACTATCAATGTACTCATTGTTGTAGATAAAATATTTCATGGTTTTAATAAAACAAATATCAACTCTTCAAGAAAGATCCAAATCATGACGATTAGTCAAAGGGGAATTTTCTTAACATTGGTCAAAAGGGCTAAGGACAACCTCATAGGGAAGAATGGAAGTAATATAAGCCCAATTATCCATATTCTTAATGAGAATTTTGCAAAGATTAACAGGAATTTTTGCATAAAGGTTAAATAGGAGAATTCCCTCATAAATGGCTATCGTACCATCACATTTATCTTTTTTGAGTAAGAAACGATTTAAAATTTTGTGAGCGACACATAAGTTGGGAGTTAAAAAACTTGAGTGCCAAGGTTGGATATGTTCACGAAGCATTTCAGATGACATATATTTTTTTACATCGGTTTTCAAATATATATTTTGACATCGATTTTCAAATATTTATCAAATGGTTCATTAACTTTATTCCACTCACTAATAATGAAATTTACATAACCCACATTTGGAAGACCAAAATCTTTTGTAATGGCACTAGGATTAATAGTTATGGTTTTGTTTGATATCTAGTAAAAAAGGAGAATTTGTCACAATTAGGTGGTTGAGCATTATTGTAAAATTCACAAATTATAGGAGAGTGAGTAGGATGTTAAATGGAAAGGAAAATAATGAGATTTTGGAATCCAACAATTTCATAATTATTGGCAGGATGCCCATTTACCATTTTAAATGTGGCACTAAGAGGAAGATGAACGTAGATTAGTGGATGTTGGTAGGCGTTGGTGGACATTGGTCATGGATATTTCATGGTTAAATTCTATATTAAAAGAATATTTAAATTTTGCACTAGGTGGTGGTTTGTGGATGATATATGATCACTATTTGGTGGTTCGTGAGTGGACACCTGATTTCAATCCACACGAAGCATCTATCAGTACTACTACTACTACAACTTGGGTTAGGCTGTCCAACGTGGGTATGCAAAATTATAAGACACGTATATTGAGAAAGATGGGTGATATTGGTCGGTTCTAGAGTGTGATAAAAATCAACACTAGAGGAGAAAAACGACTACCATGAGTGTACGGGTCGCCCAAGTAATAAGTAAGTAAAAACAGGATAAATCGTCTCCATAGGGATTGCGAGGTGAAACAGTAGTGTTTAAACGATAGATAGAATTAATTTTGATGCAAAGTAAAATGAACAAAAGATAGATAAAGATATTTTTGTTTGGTATTTATTTGTGAAAATATTTAAATACAAGAAAGTGAACTAACTAGATTAAATGAAAAGACAATAAATAAAGACTAAAGGATTACGCTAATATGAGAGGTATACTTGAGTCTTTCTAGGGATCCACCTAAGTTCATATATGTAATACTTCCATTTAAGGGTCAAGTTGGTAATATTATACTAATCGGGACTCTAAAATCTACTAACTCCTCCCCGGGTAAACTTGGAAGCTATCCTACAATATACAAACACCGTCAGGGCGATTATAAGTTGCGTTTAGATGATTAAGACCATTACCCCCATTGGTTATGCGGTTAGTCAAGTTCGTGAGGATCAATGACGAATACCACGCGTCTATTATTTAGTCAAGTAATTAACACCCCCCTCTCGGATGATCCTTTCCACTTGTGAATATCTTAATCACTAATACCTATTTCTAATTGGCCAAATTAATAACAGTAAACAAGCATGAAATAATAGTCAATATGAAATACCTAACTTGAATTCAAGTGAAACACAATCCCAAATTCAAAATAACTGAATATATAAAATTAGGGCTTAACCCATTACGCGATTCTCAAGTATAAAAGTGTTTAGCTCATATTCGAATTAAAAACAGAAAAGAAATTAATTAAATACATGTTTCCTAAATACAGAATGAAAAGATAAAACCTAATTAAAGGAATAATCCGAGTTGTTGGTTGGAGAAAGGAGTTCTCCAGCTTCTGCCCTTGCCTCTGCCTTAAGAAATATGAAAGAAAATTAAGCGTATGTGAAATTTAATGATTAATGAGGCTTAGGAGGTCTTATATAGAGCATAAAAATGGATTGGGCCCTGATTTGACTTAATTAAATGATTAAGGGCCTAAGTTTATTTTACAAACCCCGCAACTGTTGAATACACTTTAGTAGGTCCAACTCACCTGATTCCACTTCTCAAATTTCACTAACTCAGAGGTGCAACTTTTTCATCTGAACCCACAGGTCTGATCTGCACCATTTGGGCTGGGAGAGACCTAGAAGTGACAACTTCCTTGGCCAATCCTTAAGCCAAGAAGAAGCCTACATCAAGAGAAGAGAAGTCTGAAAGGAGCTGAACATCAAATTATGCTTTCACAAGCCTTAAAATTTGTAATTTTTTTCTTTTCTTTCTCTAGTATGAAGTAAATTTATTTTAGTTTGAGATTTAGCATATGGGTATGAACCCTAGACTGGTTTTACATCTATTTTAATTTGGGATTATAATTATTTAAAAGAATTAATGTTTTATTCTCTGTTTTATGTGTTTTGATTTATTGTATGTTTTCCTTGCGGAGACCTACGTAAAGGATCACCTTAATAGTAGTTAGATGGTCACTCGGAAAGGGTGTCTAATTATTGAAACACCACATAAACGTATAGTGTGCAGTGGTGATCCTGACGGGCTTGCCTAACTAGATAGCCATTAGGGTTTGATTTAACCACCGATTATTATTGCAGGCCAGTCTTATCTAAAAACCAAGTGCGTAGGAGCACCTTAGTTAAGTCCCCTGGTAATTTTAAGGTCGCCACCTAAGTCCGCCTAGAAAGGGGTTAGGAGGAATTTAGAATCCTGGTTATTGCAATTCTACATAATTCTCCCTTACATGATTAGAATAAACAAGACTAGTGGGGATCACTTGCTATATCTCGAGCTAAACTCTCATACTATCTTCTTCTCGTATTTACTTTTCTGTCTTTATTTTATTTAGTTAATCTTCTATTCAAAAACCAAATAAATATTTCATTAGTCTTTTATTTCTTGCGTATTATTCTTCTAGCTTTATTAATTGCACTTTTTATTGCATAAGTTCTCTCTAACTTTCGCAGTCTCTGAGAAACGAATTCTGTTTATCATTAAAACTTGCATAAGATCTGTGATACTTGTAGTGAGTAACGTGTTTAGTCTAGGGTGTTTATTTGCACTTATTTTATCTATTATTTTATCACACCCTAGGCGACACCAAGTTTCTGGCGGCGCTGTCAGGGACTACATCATTAGTCCTTGTGCATTTATTTAGTGCTTTTATTTCAGTTAGTTCTGTTTTACGCTTTTGTTTTTTCTAGTTCTGTCTTTACAGGTTTTTACAGATGCAAAGCCCGAGGAAACTTGATCTTCCCATCTCATTCAGAGTGCAACCCAAGATATGGACACTACTTGAGTATATGTGAAACAAGATAACTATAAATAGGCTAAAATACTAGATCCAATTAATTTCCCGTAATTTAGAGATCTAAACTAAGTAACTAGCATATGCATATGAATTGGGTCACAAGATAATCTCAAATTAAACAGAAATATAGTTAATAACTAAATGAGAGATAATCACAAGATAAATACTAATTAGTGGATTTGAAAATATACTTGTCGTCTCCCAAGGTGTGATAAAATATGCTAATCAAACACACACCTCGAGAGAGATAACTACCGCAAGTATACAGATTATTGACAAGTAATAAATGTAAGTATGTAAAGGGTCTTATCTCCACAGGGACTACAAAATTTAATTCTTTAATTGTGTTTCGGGAAGTGTCTTAGAATGAGTCGTTCAACTAAAAAGATAAAGATAAAATATTTGTTTTTTATAACTAGAATGCAATCACGATAAAGTAATTTATGAATAAATATTAAACTAAAGACATGTAAAGAAAATACAATAAGAAGAAAATATGAGTGTATAGCTCGAGAACTCGAAAGTAATCCCCACTAGTATTGATATTATGTTTTATTGTTTAAGGGCGAATTGGTAATTTTGCAATAGTCGGGATTCTAACTTCTTCCTAACTCCGTCAACGTAGCTTAGGAAGCTACTTCAACATTAATAGGGAACTTGGGTGAGGTGATCCTACACCATGATCGGTGAATAAAAGTCTCTAACCTTATTGACCACCCGGTTAGGCAAGCCTGTCATGACCACTATCGCACATTGGACGATTATATATCATTTTAACAGTCATAATTACTAAGGGAAGTCCCTTGGACAGAGAAAGGAGTAGAAATACATAATCAGAGTATAATGATATAACAATTAAGTATAAAGAGTAGTCTCCCAAATTCAATAAAACCATAAATTCAAAGTAGGGTTCATACACAACTATTGTTCTCAAGTTATGAGAATTTAGTTCATACTAAAGAAATTAAAACTAGAAATTAAGAGTGAAAGAATCATGTTTAAAATATAAAATAGAATAAACTTACACTAATAATTGAAGACGAAAGATGGACGGAAGAGTTGGAACGACATGAACTGCTTCCAAGCTTATTCTCCTCTTCTCTTCTCTACTCCATACGATAATGTTAAAAACTAATATATAAAAGGATAGTCACTTTTTGGGACTTATGGGATTCTTTTAGTTAGCCCAAATCCACCAATATCGTTTTAATGAATGGTGGACTGGTTCAAACCACGGCAACGGCAAATTTAATAGCTTTCTTAATTTAGCTTCAAATCATAAACCGTCAGTTCCTACGCCCTACTGACTCCAAGTACTATCTAAAAACCAAAGACTCTTCCATAATATTCATCAACATCGCATGGTGACTCGAACGAGTCGCTTTCTAAATCTGGTTGGCACATGCTTTCACTATCTAAAAGTTGTCGAATCTTCCTTTTTTACCCTGACTAAAGGGTGGTCTCGTTTTCTACACTTTGTATTATCGTCTCAGAGTATATTAGCATCCAAGTACCTAAGAGTTGCACACTTAACACAAAAATTACGCACAACAACTCTAAAAGTAACATAAACACCGAAATTGGACAAACAAGTGTAAAACATCAAATAATGGGGAATGGTCCCTCAAATAAGTCCAAAATACCCGTTAATTAATGTCTTGTGACTAGATTAATCTATCACATAAGTGGATACATCAATACCATATGAACATAACAACCAAAATTTTGCTCGTCGAGGATGAAAAACTCGGGTAAAGTTGCATAAAGAGTAACAATGAAGGAGAAAGAAACTATATTTGAACAAAAAAAGAAAGAGAAAGAAACTATCGCTGGGATTTTCTCTTCCCTAGAGATAATATGGATAGGATACCTAAGAAATCAGATTCTAGGATAAAGGATTCTCCAAGGTTATCTTATGTGTGCATTTTTTTTGAGTTTAGTAAATCTAGCTTGTATTATTGGTTTTTTTAGGTTTCGATTATATTGAAAATAATTAACTTTTAATTGCTAGATTGCCAAGGTATTAGGCAAGCATCAACAACGAGATGGACAATTCTACCGATCATTCGACGGATTAGGAGGGTGACAGAAGAGAATGGCCCGTATCGGTTTATACCGAGACGGTTGAATAGCCAAGCCGACAGTCTCACAAAAAAAATTAGATGCGGAGTTAGGAGTCATAATACGCAAATTGGGGATCCATTGACCGAAATATTGAGAATAGGAATCGGATAGAGGTTTTTAGCAGCTATTTCACCTTCCATAAAAAAAAAATTGCTAGATTGGAGACCATATTTAAGAGAGCATGAGCAAACGCAGTTTTGCAACTACCAAGAAGATTAGTTTACGTCATAAGATAACACCGACAAAATATAAAGATAAGGAAAGTAATCCAGGAAACAATGTTTTTATCTTTTCCTTTTTTGTCTAATAGGAAAATAGTGTTGTATACGGAACAAGTAGGCGATTTAGAACCAAAATTGCCGGAGAAACGCTTCGGATAAAGTGTACATATACCCCTATATATTTTGGTTAAATTGTAGATGACCTTCCTGTATATTTCAAATAAGTATATTATGATCCAGTTCTAAGTTTAAATGCATATTACCCTAAATAGTTTGAATATACTACTTGAGTAATGATGGATCTACCGCCCAAAAAACGAAAAAGGTAACGATAAAATTCACTTCAAATAATATAATCTAAATTTTTCTCTAACATATAGAATTTAAAATCTATGGATGTCATTTACACATTTATACGAGTGTAATATGTGAGGGTAAAAAACAATAAACACGAGATAGATAGTTAGCCTAGTGGTTAGGTTACTCCGCAGAGACCAAGAGGTCATGGGATCGAATCTCATTGGAGTCATTTACTCCGAGTCCAAAGTGGCTCTCTCATGTATTAAAAAAAAAAACAATAAACACTAATCAAACTAAATAATTTAACAATAATATATTTTAGAATCGTAAATAAAACAAAGATACATGAAATTGAAATATAAAATAAACCTTACACAAAAACTAGAAAATTCGAGTCATAATACTATAGTGTTTTGCGTTAAAAGAAAATATTACAGGTGTAACTGATATCTTTAAACAAAAAGTTATATTTACTCTATGCTCATAACGCTACTAAAGTGATAAGAAGAAATAGAGAGTTTTCTGGTTTGTTGTAATTATGTGGTGTGTTTTGCAAATGATTCAGTTTTTGTTTATATGGAGGTGGAGATATAGAGGCTTTCTGAAAAACATCTAAAAAAATACCATTCCATAAAATGATCACAATAATGGTAGACGTTTTGGTTGTTTTGAAAGTTTTGCTTGAACCTGAACTCTTTTTTTGTATCTGGTGGGGCGAATCTGATTGGATGGTGTAACCTCTATAACAGTTGAGTCTCTTTATTGCGGGAGTTGTTGCAGTGGGAGCTCTAAGTATGGATGTTTCCGGCAAGTGGGGAATGGGAGATTTAATATAGTACGTTTTGCTTCTGATGGCATTTCGACTGAAGCCTATATGTACCAACTTTCTAAAATAAAATTTCAATCTTATTTTTCAATTCCGTAACTCCCCCACGCCATCGCCACCACCGTCTTTTTTCCCACACCGGTGCCGGGTCGGTGAGTGGGTAGTGGTGGAGGTGCGCGCGTATGGGGTATTTTCATTTATCCTTTTGTCTATATAGTCTTAATCTTTTTGAAATGTATAGAAAAAGAAATTAATATAAATTCGAAAAAAATTCTTCTCCATTTTTGATGTGGTACTTTTAGTTAAGAAAGGACACCTGGCCTTCTTCTCACAAAGCATGGACTAATTTAAAAGTTCATTTTTTTAATTTATAACAATTCCCCACTCAGGCTCTGGGAGAAACGGTGACTAGGTTTCCCTGCATACCAGTGTTGGGTGAATTGTACTTGAGTGGCAATATTTTTTTTATTTGAATTGACACGTAGTAAAGTGAGCCAACCAACGAATCTCGTCAAGTGAACATATTCATGAACTTGACGTTTTTTGGTCGAGACCCCCCACAACACATATTCTACCTGCTGGCTATGCTGTAGATATCGCCGCCTAGGCGCCGTCTAGGCGTCAACTCCCCCCTCAACCGCTTACGCCTAGTAAAAATGCTAGGCATTTTTGCCCAACGCCTTAGTCGCCGTGGAAGAGGCGCCTAGCCCGCCTAGGCACCGATTAATGGCAAAAACTTGCCGCGTAGGCCCTCCATTATATTTATTTTACTCTCGAAAATTCTTGAATTGATATTATAACTCTAATTTTAGTATTTTTCATATTCAATATAGTGGTGTTAGATGAATTTTATGACTTAAATAGATAAAATTATCATAATTATACACGCGTATTACTAAATATATAAAATTACATAGCAGGATACAAAACCGCGTAATCCCGCCTAGGCCCCGCGTAGTCCCTCCTAGGCGCTAGGCCCCAGTCGACCGCCTAGGCCGCAGAACCGAGATCTACAACATAGCCTGCTGGTAATTACTAATTCCTCAGTCATCACCCTTTTTAACACATAAGTGATCTCTACGAATATCTACCCAAAGTATAATACCCTTCTAGGTTCTTAAGATCATTAAGAGTATTGGAGCTCAGCCTCATCGAGTGTGTTGTAAATTCATCAAGTCCTCAATAGGACCACCACTACTGGACATAAATTCGTAGTGAGTTCAACAACTCATTAATTAGGACCTTCAAAAGTGTCTATCGTATGTAGACTCCCCCCTATAGGGTCTTAAGGTCATGTTAAGAGCAATATGTATATCAACCTCAACGATGAATTTATTAAGTTCTTCTTAATCGGACCACCACTCATGGCTATGAATTTATTAAGTAGGAGAAATATATATCAGTCTCAATGGTGTATTCACCAAGTCCTTCTCAATAGGATCACCACTCATGACTATAAATTCATTAAGAGATAATATGCTCTTGTATGCACAATTTTATGTCATAGGGATGGGAAAATAGTGTATCATATAGACTCACCAGCCATATGTTCCCCATCAATAGGTTTTAGTCCCACCCCTTCAATGTTTCCAAGACAAAACTCCTGGTGAAACCTTTGGTGAACATATCAGCTAGATTCTTCTTTGATCATACATATTCCAAGGCTATCACATCATTCTTCAACAACTTTTTTACTGAACCATGTTTGATGCGAATGTGTCTTCTTTTTCCATTGTAGACGTTGTTCTGAGCGACTTTGATTATTACTTAAGAATCACAATGTATACACACTGGTGTGGCACTTCCTTCACATAGTGGCACATCAAATAGGAAACTCCTAAACCACCAAGCTTCTTTCACGACTAACTCTAGTGCTATGAACTCAGAATCTATGGTGGAGTGTGCTATACAAGTCTGTTTAGAGAAATTCCACAATATAGAACCTCATCTTAGAGAGAACGCATAACGACTGGTGGAGTTTACTTCATCATTGTATGAGATCTATTTTTCATCACAAAATCCATCTTGAATTGTATACTAATCTCTTATTGAGTAGGAGTGTAGAATCCTACTCAATAAGAGACTAGTATACCATTCAGGAAGGATTTTGACTCACCATGGCTAAAACTTTGAACAATGGTAAAAAAAAAAGCTCGAAAAAACTCAATAATTGAACCTTCTTCCTCATTGAGCACTATCATAGCTAGAAAACTCAAGAACACCTGGAGACCCATCAAGCTTCGAACTAACCTGTTGAGAACTGCATGGATTTGAACAATGACTAAGCACGACCATCAATGCAAACATGAACTCAAAGCTTCAAATCCACGAAGCTTCTTTGTTGGAAATCCATGAACTAAGAATACCAGATCCACAAAACTGCCATGGCTTTACGAATAGAACTCGTGGATGGATCTAAAAAAGCATTTCTAATCTAATAGATACTCTGATTTGCTATGAATGAATCTCATCGATGGATCTACTGAAGCTCCAACTCAATTTATGTCATGGAACCATGCATATAAAGCTCGAGATTGCATTAAAATACCTCAAACAAAAGAGATGCGTGAAGGAATAAACAGACCTTGAATTGATATTGTTGCCTTCGTGTATTACATGTGCCACCGTGACTATGATGATTCTGGTAGTGGGGTGGGTGGGAGGAGAGTGTTTTGAGAAGTGATTTTACGTTTGTAGGTGGGAAATGTGATTTACGTGGGTATATGTAAATATAAATAGGAGTATTTAGGGGATAAAAATACGGTTTATTTTAATAGTTTAAACTTGTTTAGGGAAAACATAATCCTATAGGGGGCTTGAGTCTTGAAGAGGAGTCTTTAAGACCTATTGGGGAATTGTCTTAAAAATGAATCTATATGTATGGTTTACCAATGTTGGAACATTTGATGGTCACTTTGTGGCTTTTGTTTTGTCCCACATCGGTGGGATGAAAGTCCTTTTAACTCCTTTTATACTTTGTGGGCTCAATAGCTTCCAAAGAACTCACCCCCATGTACATGGAGAGCCTATTGGTTAACCCACACGCGCGCACCACCACCACCACCCGCCCGGCCCGAGCCCGGGTCCGGGTCATGGGTCATGGGTCATGGGTCTTGGGTCTTGGGTCTTGGGTCTTGGGTCTTGGGTCTTGGGTCTTGGGTCTTGGGTCTTGGGTCTTGGGAAAAAAATAAAAATAAATAATTTTTTGGACCAGCTTTTATTTATTATTTCCGTTTTCTTTTTCCCAATGTGATTAATTCCCAGATTCTCTCCTCCCGTTAGTCAATGGTTTTACCCACGTTTTTTTCCACACGTTTATTTCTTCAGCTTCTAAAAACGTTTGTAACTGATGCTGATTTGTTGCTGCGGATTCCTTGCCCACGATCCTTGCTGGTGTGTCTGTAACAGCTCTTTTTCTCCACTATATAAAGAGCTGTCCTCACTTCAGAAATTACACAGCCTTCTTACGAAATTCTTCTCCCTCTCTATTGTTCTTGAGCGAAACCAAAATACAGATTCCAAACCACCTTCTTGTGAGTGCACACGATAAGTTGGTTAGTAGTGTTAAACCTTGGGGAACGTTCGGCAAACGGTGTAGCACCTCGGCTGTCCCGAAACTTCGTTCTTAAGGCAGTGGTTTCACCACGGCACTACCGTTTCATCTTCACCTCCAGTTTCCGGTTCGTTTTTATTTTTTACGTCATTTTATTTTCTGTCCTTTTAGCTTATCTTTCCTCTTCTCGTATTTTTAAATTTCCAATTTACTATTATCGTTTAAAATACTTTTTCGTGTTACGAGTTGTTAAAAACACCATTACAGTTACGATTATTTTTACCAACATTTTAAGAACGAAATGCTTTTATATCTAAAACTGTAATGGCCTCCCCGTCTGTTTTGAAAACCTTGCCCGATATGTCAAAACTCGAACCACTTGATGGTTCTAATTTCAAACGTTGGTCCCAAAAACTCCTCATTTTCTTCGAACAATTAGAAATTGACTTTGTGCTTTCTGAAAACCCTCCTGTTGCAACTAGCGATGCGGATGCTACTATAGCCGCTCGTCTTTTAAAATACGAAAAAGCTAATAAACTTTGTAGGGGTCACCTTTTAAACCACATGACCAACCCACTCTTTGATTTATTCGTAAATGAAAAATCTGCAAAAATTATTTGGGACCGCTTACAAACTAAATACGGAGGTGACGACTCCGGTAAGAAAAAATACGTGGTCGGAAACTGGCTCAAATTTTCTATATCCGATCAAAAACCCATAATGGAACAAGTACACACTTACGAAAATCTCTGCGCCGAAATTGTATCCGAAGGTATGAAATTATGTGAAATCCTTCAAGCTAATGTTTTACTTGAGAAATTCCCAGCATCCTGGAGTGACTACCGCAACCATCTCAAACATAAGAAGAAAGACATGACGATCCAAGAGCTAATCAGCCACATGAGAACCGAAGAGGCAAATCGTATCAAAGATAAGTCTGAAATTCTGCCTCATTATTCTACGAAAGCAAATTTGGTCGAAACTTCTGGGTATGGGAACAACAAATCTCACGGTCAGAATAAAGGTAAAGGGAAATCTCATGGTCAGAATAAGAACAACAAATCAAAGGGTAACTTCAACAAATCCGGAGGCAACAACTTCAAACCTACTGGTAATATTCAGAAAAACAAGGCAACCTGCTACGTTTGTGGGAAGGAAGGACACAAGGCATACCAATGCAACGACAGGTTCAAATCAAACAACCCTCCTCGCGCAAACTTGACTGAAACAGAAGAGGTAATTGCCGCGGTAATGGTCGAAACTAACTTGGTAGAGAATAAGGCCGAATGGATTCTCGATACTGGAGCTTCAAGACACTTCTGCGCCAACAAAGAGTTGTTCCAAGGGTTTGAAGATGTAGCTGATGGGGAATGCGCTTACATGGGAAACTCTACAACTGCTGGCGTCCTTGGCAAGGGAAAGGTGTGTCTTAAACTTGCCTCTGGCAAGACCTTAGCCCTTAATGATGTCTTGTATGTCCCCACGCTTCGTAGAAATTTAGTTTCTGGGTCTCTTCTAAATAAAGCTGGACTTAAACTAGTTTTTGAGGGTGGGAAAATCATTATCTCTAGGAATGGTGACTTTGTAGGGAAAGGTTACCTTAATGGTGGACTATTTGTACTTAACGTTTTTTCTGCTTTGAATGAAAATGCATCTACTTCTGCTTATATTGTTGAATCTCTTGATATGTGGCATGCTAGATTAGGGCACTTAAGTGTTTCCTCTATCAAAAGACTTAAAACTCATGGTCTAATACCTGGGAACCATAATGATGACTTAGTTAAGTGTCAAATATGTGTAGAGGCTAAGCATGCGAAAAAACCCTTTAAAAATGTAACCACTAGAGAATCTCAACTCTTAGAACTAGTGCATTCTGACTTAGCTGACTTTAAAACTACCGCTAGTAGAGGAGGAAAACTTTATTATATGACCTTTGTAGATGACTACTCTAGGTTCACCAAAGTATACCTTTTAAAGTCTAAAGATGAAGCAGAATCCACCTTTTTAAAATATAAGGCTGAGGTTGAAAACCAACTAGATAGAAAGATTAAGAGGTTTAGGTCCGATAGGGGCGGTGAATATAGTTCCAACACACTTAAAGAATTTTGTGAAAATAATGGAATTATTCATGAACTTAGTGCCCCTTATACACCCCAACAAAATGGCATAGCCGAAAGAAAAAATAGATCCCTTAAGGAAATGATGAATGTCATGTTAATTAGTTCAGGCCTACCATCCAACATGTGGGGGGAAGCTGTCTTATCTGCTTGTTATGTTTTAAATCGAGTACCCCATAAACGTATAGATAAGACCCCTTACGAGTTGTGGAAAGGATACCCTCCTAACCTGAAATTTTTAAGAGTGTGGGGGTGTTTGGCTAAGGTAGCTTTACTAGACTTCAAAAGAGTCAACATTGGACCCAAAACCATAGACTCTATCTTTATAGGATATGCTCATAATAGTGCAGCTTATAGGTTTATGTCCTTAATTGATAACACTATTAGTGAATCTAGAGATGCTGAATTCTTTGAACATATATTTCCCTTGAAAAAGGATATTGTTCATAATGCCCCTTCTTCTACCAGTAATGACTCACCAGTCAATACTGTTATACCTGTTAGTGATAATCTGTCTGCTTCTCTTCCCCCTTCGAGTTCAGGCACTCACCCTGACAACGAAATTAGAAGAAGCAAAAGACGTAGGACTGAGTCTAGTTTTGGACCAGACTTTATCACTGCTTTCTTGACTGAGGATTTTCACGTAGATATGCTATGTGAAGATCTAGTTTCGTGTTTCCTTCTTGAGGAAGATCCTAAGACCTTTTCCGAAGCTATGAGATCCATTGATGCCAGCTTCTGGAAAGAGGCAGTTAACAGCGAAATAGAATCTATTAGATCAAACCACACTTGGGACTTAACTGACTTACCAAAGGGGTGTAAGCCAATTAGTAGCAAATGGATCTTTAAGAGAAAATTAAGACCAGATGGTTCTAAGGCTTTACTCATAAGAAAGGCTTAGACTACTTTGACACCTATTCCCCAGTGACCAAAATAGCCACTATAAGAACTCTCATAGCTTTAGCTTCTATTCATAAACTCACTATACATCAGATGGATGTTAAGACCGCGTTTTTAAATGGAGACTTAGAGGAAGAGATATATATGGTACAACCCGAAGGTTTTGTGCCATCTAGTCAAGAAAACAAAGTATGCAAGCTTAAGAAATCTCTATATGGCTTGAAACAAGCACCCAAACAATGGTACGAAAAATTAGATAGTACTTTAGCTAACGATGGCTTTATAGTCAATACTTCTGATTCATGTGTGTACATGAAAGTGTTAGGATCTGAATGTGTGATCATATGTCTATACGTAGATGACATGCTGATCTTTGGGACTAATCTTAAAGTCATTAATGAGACTAAGGACTTCTTATCATCTAAGTTTGAGATGAAAGACATGGGTGAAGCTGATGTTATCTTAGGGGTTAAGATTTTAAGAAATGATAATGGTATATCTCTTAGTCAATCCCATTATGTAGAGAAGTTGTTGAAGAAATTCAACTCCTTTGATGTCACACCTGCTAGAACTCCTTATGACTCTAGTATTCATTTGACTAAGAACAAGGGAAGTGCAATATCTCAAACCGAATACGCTAAGGTAATAGGAAGTGTGATGTTCTTAATGAACTACACTCGACCTGACATCGCCTATGCCGTAAGTAGACTTAGTCGCTATACCCATAACCCTAGTAGTGAACATTGGGCTGCTCTTCGAAGATTACTGAAATATCTTAGAGGTACTATGGATATAGGCATACACTATAGTAGATTCCCTGCTGTCTTGGAAGGCTACTGTGATGCGAATTGGATATCAGATAATGATGAAGTGAGCTCTACTAGTGGTTATGTATTCTCCTTGGGTGGAGGAGCGATATCCTGGAAGTCGTCTAAACAAACTTGTATAGCACGATCAACCATGGAATCTGAGTTCATAGCACTAGAGTTGGCAGGACAAGAAGCCGAATGGTTGAGGAGTCTCCTAGCAGATATACCATTATGGGAAGATAAAGCTGTACCAGTTTCTCTTCATTGTGACTCGCAAGCGGCTATCAGCGTTGCTCACAACAGCTCCTATAATGGAAAACGGAGACATATTCGGATTAGACACAGCTCAGTGAAACAATTACTGAAGAATGGTGTGATAGCATTGGACTTTGTCAAATCTGAGAAAAATTTGGCTGATCCATTCACTAAAGGTTTAACCAGGAGAGTAGTTCTGGAGATGTCGAGGGGGATGGGGCTTAAGCCCATTCATGGGGGTCATATGGTTGACATGTGATGCACTACTTACCCATCCCTATGGCATACAATAGTGCACATAAGGTTGAGTTTCGACTCTTAATGATTCATAGCCCTTTGTGGTGGTCCTATTGAGAAGGACTTGATGAATTCACCGATGTTTATTTTGAGGTTGAGTTTCGACTCTTAATGATTCATAGCCCTTTGTGGTGGTCCTATTGAGAAGGACTTGATGAATTCACCGATATTTATTTCGAGGTTGAGTCTCGACTCTTAATGATGTTCATAATCTTTTGTGGTGGTCCTGTTAAGGACTTGATGAACTCACCGACATGTAATGAGGATGAGCTTCAAGGCTCTTAATGACTTCAAGACCCTTGAGTGGTAGTCCATATGGTATGGACATTCTTGAAATCACCTATGTGAGTGTGAAAGTGGGGGCCGCTTTCTATAAAAGACTTGAGAAATCTTTTTAGAGCACTCATGAGAACCAAGGTATGCGCATGGCCTAAAAAAAGCGCTTGTGATTACATCGCGGAATCTGTATATATCTAACAGGTTTGAGTACGTGTTGTGAGGGTCTCAACTAAAGAAACGTCAAGTTCAAGAGTACGTTCACTTGACTGGACTTGGTTGTTGGCTCACTTCACTACGTGTCAATTCAAATCGCAAGATATTGACACTTAAGTACAATTCACCTGACCTTTCGCTCATTTCTTCCTTTCTCGTTTTAGGTTGACATTCAAATGTGTGGGGGATTGTTGGAACATTTGATGGTCACTTTGTGGCTTTTGTTTTGTCCCACATCGGTGGGATGAAAGTCCTTTTAACTCCTTTTATACTTTGTGGGCTCAATAGCTTCCAAAGAACTCACCCCCATGTACATGGAGAGCCTATTGGTTAACCCACACGCGCGCACCACCACCACCACCCGCCCGGCCCGCGCCCGGGCCCGGGTCCGGGTCTTGGGTCTTGGGTCTTGGGTCTTGGGTCTTGGGAAAAAAATAAAAATAAATAATTTTTTGGACCAGCTTTTATTTATTATTTCCGTTTTCTTTTTCCCAACGTGATTAATTCCCAGATTCTCTCCTCCCGTTAGTCAAAGGTTTTACCCACGTTTTTATCCACACGTTTATTTCTTCAGCTTCTAAAAACGTTTGTAACTGATGCTGATTTGTTGCTGCGGATTCCTTGCCCACGATCCTTGCTGGTGTGTCTGTAACAACTCTTTTTCTCCACTATATAAAGAGCTGTCCTCACTTCAGAAATTACACAGCCTTCTTACGAAATTCTTCTCCCTCTCTATTGTTCTTGAGCGAAACCAAAATACAGATTCCAAACCACCTTCTTGTGAGAGCACACGATAAGTTGGTTAGTAGTGTTAAACCTTGGGGAACGTTCGGCAAACGTTGTAGCACCTCGGCTGTCCCGAAACTTCGTTCTTAAGGCAGTGGTTTCACCACGGCACTACCGTTTCATCTTCACCTCCAGTTTCCGGTTCGTTTTTATTTTTTACGTCATTTTATATTCTGTCCTTTTAGCTTATCTTTCCTCTTCTCGTATTTTTAAATTTCCAATTTACTATTATCGTTTAAAATACTTTTTCGTGTTACGAATTGTTAAAAACACCATTACATTACGATTATTTTTACCAACAACCAGCTTTTTAACCACACCGCTGAATCTTGGAACATAAGTTCGATAAATGAGATTTTTAGCAACGAATTGGCTATGAAATTTAAATTAATGAGAATCCTATTTTCTGACTAACCTGATATGTGTTACTAGGGAGAATCAACATATGTAATTATACTGTAAAAATATCTTATAATATATTAACAGATAGAGAATCTCGTAAGCTATTTGAACTTAAGAAGTTTAAGGCATCGGGGTCAACACACCTGACACCAAACTTTGGAAATTAATTTAAGGAGTAAAACTATCCCTAAAAATAAGAAAAAGAAGGCATGCAAAACCTTGTACCAACATAGTAGAATTTCTACAATAGAAGATGCTCATAGAACAATATTTGCAAAATTTGCAAAAAAGAGTCTAAAAAACACTTGAACATGTGTTTGCTTGTCCATGGGCCAAGACCACTTGTTTTGGGTGCCCACTACTCTTACAACATGCAATTAAACTACTAATATATTTGACATATGGTTTTCTCATATGGATATCAAATTTTTAAAAAAAACTTACAAGAATGATGATTCGGTATTATAATACATATGCACCATTTCCTAGAATATTTGGAAGCAGAGAAATAAGACAATTTTTAGTAGTCATGAGTTTTTTTTTTAGACAAAGGCAACTAATATATTAGAAAAGACACCAGGAGTGTTAACCAACTCCTGAAGTCTCGAACAAGTTACAATCGTTACAAACTAAAGATAAAAGATTAGGAGGAGAATTACAAAGCCATGTAGGGGATAATAAAGATTTAGAGAAAGTCTTCGCTAGCCAATCAGCAACCTTGTTCGCCGTTCTTCTAATACCACTAATACGGATATGGTTGTGGACACGAACCATGTTTCTAATATCACCAAGGATAGCCCTGTCTTTCCAATGACAGTTCGTGCTTGGTGAATACCCAGCTTTAAGAACGGCTTCGGCGTCAGTTTCAATACTCACGCAAAGGAAAGCATGGTCTAAAGCAAATTGGACACCAGGTCTAAGTGCTTTAGCTTCTGCTTCAAAACTGGAGGAGGCTTCAATGTTCATGGCGAAGCCATTAATAATCTTCCCTTCCCAGTTACGGATTACTGCAGCAGCGGTAACTTTACCAATCTTGAATGAAGCATCTACATTCATCTTTAGTGTAGGCTGTGGAGGAGGTGACCAAAAAGGGGTAGTGGAAATCCTAGTCATAGTAGGGATGGGGTCAGAAGGAGCATCAGGAGAGTTCTCATTACCAACGAAAAACACTTGGCCTTGGAATAAATCCAACAAGGTCAAGCAGGCATTAAAATCAATAGGGAGGTGGTGGAAAATCACCTTATTCCTGGTCAACCAAATGACCCATAAGCACAAAATAATGTTCAGAAGAAGGTTTGATTTCACTTGAGCATTGCTCCCTTGATCCACAATGGATCCCACCCAAGACCCGAATCTTAAATCACTACTCTGGGGAATGTGACAATGGAGGGGAGATAAGAACCAAAATTTCTTAGTCCATTCACATTTTAAAAATAGGTGTTTAATAGATTCTTCTTCTTTGAGGCAAATGTGGCATAAGTCAGTAGATGAACAAGAACGTGAGAATCTGTTTTGTTCAGTGGACAGGGCATTCATCATCACACGCCAGAAGAAAAATTTGAACTTAGGTGGTGCTTGGGAGTTCCAACAGAGCTTAACAATGTCAGAAAAGGGAAAGGTAGAAGTAGAGGGATGAATAGAAGGGATGACAGTAGGATGAAAAGCTGAAAGGTAACCTGATTTGCAAGAATAAATACCATCCTTAGAATGGGGCCAGATCCAATCCTCCTTTTGATTGGTCCAAGGGATATTAAGTTTTGAAATTACAGAGACCACATCTGGGGGAAAGAGTTGGTTTAGCATGTCCATCTTCCAAGTTCGGGTTGGATTGTGGATTAAGTCAGCCACGAACTTGGGAATATAAGGATCTTCAGAGTACGAATCAGGTTTCTCAATAAGCTGACCAGTCCAATTGTCATCCCAAATCAATGTATGATGACCATCGCCAATAGGTTTAATCAACTGGGGTTTGAGGAAGGCACAGCCTCTACGAAAACTATTCCACACCCAAGATCCTTTCTTTATATCTCCAGAATCCATAAAGTTATTATCAGGGAAGTAAACACCCTTAAGCACACGATGGACCAGTGATGAGGGTCGGGTCAGAATTGACCAAGCCTGTTTTGCTAAAAGGGCAAGATTAAAAATTTCAAGATTCTTAATTCCAAGACCTCCAACTTCTTTAGGGGAGGATATTTTGTTCCAGTTAATCCAATGGATACCACGGTCCTCTTCATTACCCCAAAGGAAGTGACACGTAAGGGAATTAATCTTTTTAATAACACCTTTAGGGATAGCCAAGAGGGACATAAAATATGTTGGGAAAGCATGAATAATTGACGAAATGAGGACAGCTTTCCCAGGCATAGACAGTAGGGATTTCTTCCATCCACTCAGTTTAGAGGCCATCTTATCAATAAGAGAATCCATGGCCTTGGTCTTGGAGTTTCCCCAGTTAGTAGGGAGTCCTAAATAAAGGCCAAGATCCTCAGAAGTGGGCATACGAAAGGCCTCAGTAAGCTGGACTCTCATAGAATCAGGGCAGTTAGGGCTCAAGAAAATGGAGGATTTATTGAGATTAATGGACAATCCAGAAGCAAAGCAGAATTTGTATAGGATTTCCTTAAAGGCGTAAATTTCCAATGTTGAGTTCCTAAGGAAGAAAATGGAGTCATCAGCAAACAACAGATGGTGGATATGAGGACCATTTTTCCCCAGTTGAATTCCTTTAATATCACCCGCCATAAAATCAGCTTCAATAAGGGAGGAAAGAACATTTGAAACCATGGTAAACAGATAGGGGGAGAGAGGATCTCCTTGGCGGAGCCCTCGAGAAGGTTTGAAAGCCCCTACTTTACTTCCATTAATCAAGACATTGAAGGTAACAGAAGTAACACATTCTTTGATACACGATATCCAATTAGGATTGAATCCCATACGATGAAGGACAGCAAAAATGAAGGGCCAACTTACTCGATCATAGGCTTTGTGGAGATCAGCTTTAATGATGGAGTAGCTATCTTTTGAGTTCTTCCTTAAGTGCTTAAGCTTGTGTAATACTTCATGTACAATGATGATATTGTCTTGAATCAGCCTGCCTTTAATGAAGGCAGATTGTGCTGGCGAGATCACATGAGGGATGATACAGGATAACCTAATCACCATAACTTTTGAGAAAATTTTATAAAGGAAGTTCGTGCAGGAGATAGGTCGAAATTGCCCTATCCGTTGAGGGTGTTTACATTTGGGGATAAGAACAATATTAGTATCACTAATAGATCCTAATGAAATGGTACCAGAGAGAACCCCATTACAAATAGCCAGGATATCATCCTTGATGAGTCCCCAATATTTCCTAAAAAAGGAACCTGAATAACCATCTGGGCCAGGGGCTTTTGAGGCCCCCAACTGCCAAGTGGCTTGCTTCAATTCATCAGGGGTTATTGGTGATGTAAGCATGTCATTCTGGGTTGTGGAGATAGAGGGGGTGATCTTTTGAATAATAGGATCAATGAGCCTAGGCCCTGAGTCCTCATAAAGGTCCTTGAAAAAATTCGTAACCAGATCATTAAGCTCAGATGGGTTAGTAGTCCATGTCTCATCCTCCTTTAATAGGGACACCATTCTATTAGAAATTCTTCTGATGCGAGTAGAGAGATGGAAAAATTTAGAATTTCTATCACCTAATTTAAGCCATAGCACTCTGGATCTAGTGGCCCAGTACTTTTCTTCTAGGGACCAGAAAAATTCAATTTCTTTCAAAATAGAAGTAAACAGGTTTTGAGAAGAAGGAGGAAGACCATTAGGGTTAGACTGCATAAGGGATTCCAGTTTCTTAGACAGAAGATTGATAATAAGGGCAAAATTCTTCAAATTAACTTTCTTCCATCTAAGTATAGTTCTTCTGCATCTACTCATTCTTTTTGGAAATCTAACAGCAGGGGGGCCCGAGAAGGATCAGGAAGAAGACAGACAATCTCTAACAGCCTGTGAGCAAGATTCAATATCAAGCCATGAAGGATCCAGTTTGAAAGCTGGTCTAGGAATAACAGTAGGTGGATCATCCCAATGAAGGATCATTGGGGAATGGTCGGACCCTATCGGGGGTAGATTTTGAATCCATGAATCAGGGAAAAGGTCAAACCAGGCAGCAGAGCCCAGTCCTCTATCTAATTTTTGCAGGATTAATTTATCCTCAGAACGGTTATTCCTCCAAGTGAAGGAACATCCTTTAGAAGGGATTTCAGACAGTTCGTTGAGGATAATATTGTTGTTAAACAGGCGCATTTCAGAGGGATTCTTCCCTAACCCTCCTACTTTTTCTTGGGCATTACGAATATCATTATAATCACCAATAAATAAGTTAGGGGTTAGAGGATTTTTGCTAGAAACATCAATAATATAATCCCATAAATTTTTTTTACTATTAATATCAGGAAGGGAATAAACAAAATGTAGCATCCATACAAAACCAGAGGCATCAACAGAAGAAATAGAAATATGATTAACAGAAAAAGAAATAACATCAGCAAGCCAACCTTCCATCGTCAAAACAGCAAGACCTCCAGATAGCCCAACGGGGTCAACACTCCACAGCAGGTTCATTTTCAATTTTTTCACAAGGATAAGCATCTTATTTCTTTTGGTCTTCGTCTCTGAAAGCCCGATGACCCGGGGTTTTTCCTTAGAGATGACCTCCCTAAGGTTTTGGACCGTCAAGGGGGACCCCGTCCCTTAACAGTTCCAAAAAACCCCGATCATGGCTCAGGTGGGGGTTGCTGAGAGCAACCACCCACAACTTCAGGGATAACCGTCGCAATAGGAACCACATCAACAGCCATATCTAACAGGGGAACTTCAATCAAAGAGCCATCATCTTCCTGGAAACCAACCATCTCAGCATGGGATAACTTGCGCTTCTTCGCACTTGGTCCTCCCTTATCCTCCACCGGACGCTCCATAGAAATAGGGATATCGGTGAAGGAGAATGAGGGTTCATGGATCAGAGTATCGGTAACCAAATAAGTGCTAGGGGACACCATAGGGGTAGAAGACCCAGAAGAAGGAGAAATCGGCATAGAACCCACAGCATCAGGCTCCGCTCTGGTAGAGGAAACCACTTCATCAGTATTATGTGATGGGGAGGAGGAGATCGGGATGGGAGTTGTATTGGGGGGAATAGGAGAGTTGGGAGGAGTATACGGTAGCGGTGTATTATATGCGGTGGGAGGGGAAGAAGGGTTACTAGAAGGGTTAACCTTGGGAGATTGGGCCGGCGTAGCATTAATATTAGGGTTAACCCATTGAAGGTTGGTTTTGCCTTTAGTGGGGTTGGCCCGTGACCAAGTCCGGTTCGAACCCCGATTGCCTGAAGTGGGTAAGGGCTTAGCTGGACCAGCATTCTTGTTAGGCCAGGCTGGCCATTTGGTAGATGAAGTGTTTTCCTCGAATTTCCTTTTAGACCCAGACCAAGAGGGAGGGGTGTTGGGTTTGTTGTGCTTGGGTATGGGCCTAGAAGAGGATTTGCGTGCTTGGGCCTTAACACGTGTCGCAATAGATCCACTAACATTACTATTACCAGAAGACTTAAATATATGGTCCAAACCGGTCGGATCTGAACCAACATCTTTCAATAATTCTTTAACTACCAAAGCATAACCTTGTACCGGATCATTAGGACAACCTCGTAAGAACTCAGGGACATTCTCTTCTTTTTTGACCCCATCCTTATCATTGGGTATAGTATTAATAGAAGAGGGACCACCACTGTTTTGATTTTTTGAGGAAACATCCTCTGAGGAAGGTACAAAAGAGTCTTCACTCCCCGAAATGATATGGGAAGGGTCATCCAAATCATCGACTACCACAATCTTACGGCCTCTCCCTTTATCTGGTGTGATGCTCAACCAGTCACCAAAGGGAAATTTAACATATCCTCTGCTTCGGACTTGTTCTTCCTTATATAGATTACATTCAGATGCTGTATGGGTAAGGAGACCACAGAAATAACAAAACATACTCAACTTCTCGAACCTGACCTGAACCTCTAAAGTAGGGAGGGAAGGTCTTTCTATGTTAAAGGTTTTGACCAAAGGTTTTTCGAGTTTCCACAGTGCTCGAACACGGAGGAGTTTGACAGTAGCACTAACTTGATTAATATCATAAGCCAACAGGGTACAACCCAAATTTTTACAAATATCTTTCGCATTATCAGGGTTAGCGAAGGCTGGGGGTAGGTTCTGGAAGTGGATCCAAAAAGGGGCCATGGAAAAATCAGCTTCACTCATAGACATTTCTGGATGCCAAGCCTGAAGGAGGAGTAAATGTCCATTGATGGACCATGGACGAAAGTTCCATGTGTTAAGAAGATCCTCACGAGAATCAAACATCAGAAAAAATGTGTTAAACCCAGCAGTGACCACATGCATCTTGGATCTAAGGCCCCAAGATCTGTTTGCTGCATATTCAACTGTTTCAGGAGTGATTTCAGATGAAGAAAGAGTTTTTGAGAGAAGCATGTATCTCCTGGCAAAGATTTCATCTGGTTTGTAGTAGGGAGTTAATTTCATTGTGATAACCGAATCGGAAGCCATGGGAGAGTATGAGGAGAGAGAGAGTTATCAGAGGGAGAGTGTGAAGGGGGAAATGAGAAGAAGAAGGGATAAGGTTGCGATAATATAAAGGTAATAGAAGCGTACTAAGGAAGCTTAGAGAGGTTCTTGGGATTACAAAGGCAGAAAGTAAAAAGTGACCTCGGGAATGAACAGAAGGGAGGTAAATAGCCGTGTGAGGCGTGAGAGGTATACCCAAGAGGGAATGATTATGGACTAGGGAATAGCAAAAGACCACCATTGAAGAGAGGAGAGAGAAAGCTCATGTTTTTAGAAAGCTCGAACAAGTTACAATCGTTACAAACTAAAGATAAAAGATTAGGAGGAGAATTACAAAGCCATGTAGGGGATAATAAAGATTTAGAGAAAGTCTTCGCTAGCCAATCAGCAACCTTGTTCGCCGTTCTTCTAATACCACTAATACGGATATGGTTGTGGACACGAACCATGTTTCTAATATCACCAAGGATAGCCCTGTCTTTCCAATGACAGTTCGGGCTTGGTGAATACACAGCTTTAAGAACGGTTTCGGCGTCAGTTTCAATACTCACGCAAAGGGAAGCATGGTCTAAAGCAAATTGGACACCAGATCTAAGTGCTTTAGCTTCTGCTTCAAAACTGGAGGAGGCTTCAATGTTCATGGCGAAGCCATTAATAATCTTCCCTTCCCAGTTACGGATTACTGCAGCAGCGGTAACTTTACCAATCTTGAATGAAGCATCTACATTCATCTTTAGTGTAGGATGTGGAGGAGGTGACCAAAAAGGGGTAGTGGAAATCCTAGTCATAGTAGGGATGGGGTCAGAAGGAGCATCAGGAGAGTTCTCATTACCAACGAAAAACACTTGGCCTTGGAATAAATCCAACAAGGTCAAGCAGGCATTAAAATCAATAGGGAGGTGGTGGAAAATCACCTTATTCCTGGTCAACCAAATGACCCATAAGCACAAAATAATGTTCAGAAGAAGGTTTGATTTCACTTGAGCATTGCTCCCTCGATCCACAATGGATCCCACCCAAGACCCGAATCTTAAATCACTACTCTGGGGAATGTGACAATGGAGGGGAGATAAGAACCAAAATTTCTTAGTCCATTCACATTTTAAAAATAGGTGTTCAATAGATTCTTCTTCTTTGAGGCAAATGTGGCATAAGTCAGTAGATGAACAAGAACATGAGAATCTGTTTTGTTCAATGGACAGGGCATTCATCATCACACGCCAGAAGAAAAATTTGAACTTAGGTGGTACTTGGGAGTTCCAACAGAGCTTAACAATGTCAGAAAAGGGAAAGGTAGAAATAGAGGGATGAATAGAAGGAATGACAGTAGTCATGAGTTGAGACCTGATGAAACTTTGGAAAAATAACTTTTGGCTGGCAAAAACAGATTTATTGTGACTTCCCTAATGATATATGTCCATTATTGAGGAGAACTAGAAATATTACCAATGATGGCATATTTGACAAAAATATAAAGCATTGCAACACTTGTAAAGATTAAAATAATACACGCGCCAATAGTTCAATTGCTCTATAAGCACATGTGTGAGTAATTAAACTAATATGAGTATGGAGAACGATATAATTTTAAAAAGTCATTGGGTTAGGCCTTCCTTATCTATGGTTAAAATTAATTGTGATGTATCTTACAATGAAAAATGTGTTGTAATTGCTTGAATATCTAAGGACTTAAATGACAAGTTTTTTTAGACAAAGGCTTGGTTGTGTGTTGCGGAATCACCAATTAAAGTTAAGGAACTAGGGATTTTGGGTCCTACGGAACTGGTAGCTAATTTTCCTGTTTAAAAAGTTTTTTATAGAAATTGACTGTGAGAAGATAATAAAGACCTTAGGTGCAAATCTTCCTATTTAGTTTTTGAACACTTGTAATGTTATAAAATTCATCTGTTTTGTAGCAGAATAGTGTAGACCTTCTTATTCCTATGTTAAGAGGCATAATAACTAGATAACTAATTGAGTTGCCAAACAAATAATATTTGATAATTTGTTTGGTAAATGGCAAACTAATCTTTCTCCAATTAGTTAACTTATTAGCTTTTGACAACGTATAAGATAAGGTTGTGTATATAATTGTAAGATCCTATTACCTATATATCTATAATTTTTTAAACAAAAAAAGAAACCTTGTCTGTATTTTTTTAAAAGATCATGCATTGAATTGAATTCTCCTATGTTTTTTATTACTTTCTATTTATTTCATTTATTAAGTACATATTGTTCTACTAATAACCAAAATAGAAATTTTAGGAATCTCTATCACTCCCTTTATCCCAAAAATAATGTCCTGCTTATTTATATAGTGTCTCAAAAGTAATGTTCACTTAGTATTTCAAGATACTTAATCAGTTAATCTCACCTTTTTCCACTATTATCTTTATTAAAAGAAATTCAAATTTATGTTTTCAATGAATATTTAAAATATCAAGATACTTTAATAGAGATATTTTAGTAGTGGTAGAGGTAATAAATGTATTTTTTTAATTTTATATGAAAAGTTAAATATATATTATTTTTGAAACAGAGAGAGTAATATATTTTGACTTGAAACATTAAAAGAATAATTTTAGAGACAATAAGAACCTACGATACAACTCACCCAAATTATTAGATCCTCGAAAGTCAAAACACTCCAAAACATCTTCTTGTTGGAATTATGCCCTAACCCTGATTGTCTTGTAATAAATTGAACACAAGTGAAAACTGTACACGATAATAGATATCCCTATAGTACTGATTAAAGGAATTGTTTCCTTGAATCTATGACAAGCTTTTATGATTATGGTACTCGTCTACATAACATAAATGCAAATCCTTGATTAAGTTATGAACTAGATATCATAATGTGTTATGATAACGAGATTCTAGCTCATAGGACTTAATCTAAACGTGTTCTTAATCATAGGATTATAAAGCTAGGACCTCGATGACCGGGTTAGAATAATATGTAGCTAACGAGTATTTATTGGATAAATACCGGTAGTTCTCGTTTACCGAGTTAGGTTCATAGATAATTCACATAGAGATGTGATTATCGAACTGACTAAAACTATAAATTCCTAATGGTTAATTACCTTGAACTGTCAAGTGGGTTAGTCTCTACAGGGAAATTTATGCTTGTAATCCTTTGACCTGAGATCATCATTATAGTTGTGTATGTGCTTGTTATGTTTTGATACTGGACTAGTGAGTCATAATGCTAGTCGAAAGGATATTGGACATAGCTAAGTATATATGTTCCTATGGCTGATCCAAGATGGAATCTTTAGGTAAAGAGTTGAGCTCTACAATGTCATAAGATTATAATGATTGTATTGAATCCTTTGGCCAAGGTGATATAATGAATGAAGAAAGGAGTTTCTTAGGTCTTTAGTTAATCGTTGATAATCGACGTGTAACGTAGTTGATTTTCTAATAGGATTTGACAGTTATACCATATCACAGGATGATCCAGAGATATAAAGATAGAGGGATTATGTGTCTGATCCTTTACTGAGTTCTTTGCACAGTGTTACTTCACGTTATTCGGTCGTTGGGGAGTGTTATCAGACGCCAATCTCGATTAGTAGTTAATTGAGTTAAATATCACCGATTTAACGATGAACCCACGTAGTCGCACATTAACGAGTGCATTGGTCTTGCTTCATGTCGTTAATTAATTTTTATTATTAGATAATAAATACTAATTATGTATTTGGAATATTGGTATATTAATTTGCTAGCACAAATTAATATTCTAATATATGATCGAACTAAGACAAAGAGAAAAAGAAAAAAATATATATTGACATGTACCTCTAATAGTGTGAAATGTGTCACTAACCGCTGGGCTAGTCAAGTCATTTTGTATAATGTAAAAGGTACAAGTCCACTTCTCAAGTGGGTAGTGGACCAGATTACTAAGATAATCAATTGTAATTATATGTTCCTGACTTTTCAATTCCTACCTTTTCTTTTTCTCCTCTTAATTTTATCATAAGTATAACGAGGATTCATTATACGTACATAACTTTCATTAGAGTTCTCACTGGATAACAAAAACATAGAAAACAAAAATCTCTTAGTCACCAAGTTCGAATTTGATTCCGAAAGCGAAAATTAAAACTCGGTGTGCAAAGCGTGGAGGATTCAAGATTTTGAAGCTGGGTTAGTATTTCGATTCTCATACAAAACCTTAATATGTAATCAATATTCTTTTTATAAATTTTTTAAATCTCAACTAAATTTTCTTTTTAGAATTGCAATTTCTATTTTTCTAGCTATATAATATTTAGATATTATTGTGATTGCAATCTTTTACTTCTATAAGATCATGACTATAATAAAATATAAATTTATTTGCATAATATAAGGACCTGTAGTGCAAAAAATTAAAAAATTAAAAAATAGAAAACATTAATTCTCAAATCTTTTTACCCAACTTAGCATTAATAAAATTAACAAATATTCCCCCGTCCTGAAAATAATGTCCTGTTTATTAAATTTGGTATTTTAAAAATATTGTCTTTTTAAAATATCAAGATATTTTTTTCTAACTTTCTATTAATATTTTTATTAAAAATTAAAATTTATATTTTTAATGTATATTTAAAATATCAAGATATTTTATAGGTAATAAAATTATAATAATATATATAATTATTAGGTTTTTTTTAATCTTGTATAGAAAACTACATAGATATTTTCGGGACAGAGAGAGTAGAAATTGCTAAAATACTCCTACCAAGTGTTGTAAATTACTCTTTTATTAATTACCCATCTTTTAATTTCAGTTGAATGGAAAAAACATAACAAAGATTATAAAATCATAATTGGATCCGCCCTCGAATTACTTCCCCATTGGAACAAAAAAAAAAAAGAATTACCTCCCCATAGGCCACCACCATACGGGAAATGGACTTATTCTACATATGCAAAAGGAGAAAGAAAGAACCAATGATATGTCTAATTGCTAGTCAAAATAACCTGCAGGCTAGTGTTGTTACAAGCTAGCTAACTAGTGATCACAATACCATTATCAATTACCAAGTGCAACTCAATTAGAAAATGAAAATAATATAAAATAAAGGAGGGTATATTCTTTGGACATTATGTGAACTGGTTAAGGTATAGTTCACGTAATTCATTCTGGTCCATCAATGGTGGATACCAAGAAAAGGTGTTGTTTGCTTATAATAAACACCTTAATAGGTAGGGAATGAAGAGAGCTATCTACCACTCGCCGCGTATAAGCTTTAGATATCATTTTATCTTATATTCCAATTCACGTCATTTAAAATTTCGAACTCAAACGAAATCAAAACAGGATTCGACAATGATCAAATGCGTATTTACAATATAGATAGTTTTATTCTGAAAATAACATTAATCCCTAGCGAAAGATTATTTTACTTGCAATAGTAATGTTTCCTCATTTGTAATAACAAAATATACTTCTAAGACATCATTTTAGACTTATTTATTAATTTATAGGTTGATTTTAGCTTAATTTAGTGCACTTTCCTATTTTGAGTCTTGATTTAGTAACATAATATTTTTAGAGCATATTGGGTTTAATTGTTTATTTAATGTGAAGTTTTAAAGATAATTGTGGAGATTAATTAGAGTCCAAGTCAAAGACTACAACTTATGGAAAGAGATTTACATGGAAATTGGAGATAAGGAAACAAAGGCTAAAAATTAGGAAAAGGAAAAGCTGCCTAAATCTGAAATTCTGTAGCACACGCCTAAAGAAGTGATGATTACTCCTACAAGGAAGTCGATTTTGGAAGATTCCATTCATAAGGACATAGATAATTCTGTTACGGTTCTTTTGGTATATTATGGAGCAAAAACCGACCAATAACGAAGAAGATATGCTCAAAACGGTCCAGCCGTGTTTATCTTTATTTCCTTACGAATTTGAGTTGGGCTTGGAGTCCATTACTTAACTTATCTCTAAAGAAACGAATTAGGTCAACCTATACACTATAAATACAGCCTCTTAACACTCTTAAATCATCCTTGGTGAAACCTTAAACCAAGAGGAAGCTTACAACACAAAAGAGAAGTTTGGAAGGAGCTGTCATCAACAATGTCTTCTTCTACCTTTAAATTTGTAATTTCTTTCTTTTCTTGCATGAACTAAATTTCTTTAGATTGAGTTTCAGCATATATGTATGAACCCTAGTTTTGATTGACATCTATCTAATTTGGGAATTTTATATTTTAAATTGAATTATAGTTTTTATTCTCTGTTTATGTGTTTGGATTTATATTCTGTGTTCTTGTGGACTGCAGCCATTTAGAATTACCATCTAGTAGTTAGGTCACCATTGACAACGGTGTTTAATTACATGTTTAGCACATAACGTCTAGTATTCGGTTTAGATCTGACAAATCAACCTAACTAGATAATCACTATGGTTTAGTTCTTGTGACTATTTACCAATTACATGAAAAGTTTGCTTAGGAAGCCTTATTGACACAGGTAAATCCTATTTTAAACTACCGATAGCGAATTGGAACCGATTAGGAAAATACTACATAATTCACCCTTACATGTTTAGAACGGCAAAACTAGTGAGGATTACATGCTAGTGACTCAAGCTATATTCTCATGTTACTTTTCTTTCATATTTATTTTCTGTCTTTTAATTCTTAGTTTAATTTAAGTTAATTAGAAAATCAAACAAAAATCTATTTATCTTTACTTTTATTGGCATTTAGTTGTTCTAGCTTTAATTATTTACACTTGATATTTGCATAAGATTCCTCTAACCTTCGTAGTCTCTGCGGAACGAATCTTAATCTTTTAACTAAAACTTGCATACGATCTGTATACTTGCAGAACCGTGTAGCTTTAGGGTGTTATTTGCACTTTATTTGTATCTTATTTTATCACACCCTAGGCCCCCACCAAGTTTTTGGCGCCGTTGCCGGGGACTACATCGTTAGTCCTTGTGCATATATCTTGTGCTTTTTATTTCAGTTAGTTCTATTTTACGCTTTTGTCTTTTAGTTTTTGTTTTTCAGATTTAGTTACAGATGGAGAACCCAAGGAGACTTGAGCTACCCATCGAGTTCAGAGTGGAGCCACAAGGAATACGCGCTCCAGAAATCCAAGCCGCTAAATTTAAACCTGATCCAGGGATGTTAACTCAGTTTGCATCTCATGGATTATTCAGCGGTGCTGCACATCAAGATCCAATCCGATACATTCAGAAATTCATGCAGATCTGTGATGCTTATATCATAAGAGGAGTTACTAGGGAACAAGTGTATTACCTGATGTTCCAGTTCTTCTTGACCGGATGTGCAAGCGATTGGTATGATACCCAATACCCTCATGTTATTTCAGATTGGGACAAGCTTCAAACAAGATTCCTAGACCGTTTCTATCTGGTTAGTAGACGTTTAAAAGATATGTTGGAGCTTGAACAATTTACACAGGAAAACGGAGAAAGTTTGGGTGAAGCATGGTTACGATTTACAGAAAAGAAGGCGAGATGTCCATATCATCAATCCTCGCCGGAATATTATTTAACCTTGTTTTATGGAGGCCTTAATGATAAATCAAGAGAGAAAGCAGATTCGTTAGGAAACGCATGTTTTGTGTTGCTAGATCCTGAAGAGGCTGAGTTGGGGATGGAAAGAATTCTTGAGAACGAGAGAAGTTAGCCAAAGAAACCAGAAAAAGAAGAAAATTCAGAATCTCTGAAGCTCAAATAATTGGCTAAACAACTCGAAGAACTACAAGAACAAGCCCGAACAATTGCTCAGGTGAATACAGTACGTGCAATTCCGTCGTGTCCTGGTTGTGGATCAAGAAATCATGTGTGGGAAGGATGTATGAATAATCCAGCAGTAGCTTCCGTTACCTATCCGCAAGAGAACTATTATTCTAAAGGTTATACTGATCCTCAAGAAAGCTACACTAATTATCAACAACCTCCACAGCAAAAGAGTTGGGTCAGAAAACAAGAAAATTATCATCAAACCCAACCTCAATCCTATAATCCACCACAACCTATTCATAAAAAGGCACCCATTGTTAAGAAAGCTTGTCAAGAAACAAAGAAGGATCCACCAAAACAATCAATGCAACTGGTAAAACAAGAACAAATTCAAAGCTTGAATTCGAGTATGGCTAAGTTAATGCAAGCAGCTGAGAATATGAGTCGTAGCCAACTAGAAAATTCAAGCCCAACAAAATTTAATCAAGAAACTAGAACATACTTTATCACATATGGCGAGTGCATTACAAAATCGGCCAAAAGGGAAACTTCCAAGTGATACTATTGCTCCTAGAGATTATTCTTGCCATGCAGTTGAATTGCGAAGTGGAAAACAACTACCTCCACCCAGGAGAGAGCCTTAACTAGTCCCTATTCCAGAAACTAGGGGGAAGAAACAATCAAAGATACAATAGAGGAGGTAGTTAAAGAGAAAAGTGTCCAAACCGAGACACCTGACAAGACAAGAAAACCAGTGGAACTTAATACACGCCCTCCACCACCTTACCCTTCACGTGTCAGGAAGAAGAACAATGACCTGGAATTCAAGAAGTTCGTTGACATGTTGAAGAAGTTAGAAGTTAATATACCTCTTGTTGAAGCTCTCAAGAGAATGCCAACCTATCTTAAATTCATAAAAGACATTCTCTCCAACAAGCGAAGTATAGAAACTGGAGAAACAATTGGGTTACCTATGGAGTGCAGTGTTATATGTCAAAGTAAGTTGCCACCAAAGCTAGAAGATCCCAGAAGTTTTACAATTCCCATCGGCATTGGAGATAGTTGGACCGGGAAAGCATTATGTGATTTAGGCGCGAGCATCAATCTCATGCCTAGATCCCTGTTCGAGAAGCTTAATATTGGAGAAGTAGTACCCACATCTGTGGTATTACAAATGGCGGATCGCTCCCTTTCACGACCAATAGGTAAAATTGAAGATGTTTTAGTTAAAGCTGGCTCTTTTATTTTTCCTTGTGATTTTATTATTCTTGACTACGACGCGGATAAGAATGTCCCCATCATTTTGGGTAGACCATTCTTAGCCACGGGGCGTACACTAATTGATGTTGAGAATGGTGAGTTGATCATGAGAGTACAAGGCGAACAGATACGATTCAATGTGTTTCAAGCTATGAAGTTACCAAATTCAAAAGATGAATGTTTCAAAATAGATGTCATCGGAAAAATCGCGCAAGAAGTCTTCAATGAAGCAAGCTTAGATGATGATCTTGACGAAGCCTTAGCACTTGAATCACCAGAGGAACTCGAGATTCCCCCTGAAGACGTTGTTGCATTAGGATCAAATGTACGAGAACTACTTCGAGAATCAGGTGACATTGAACCAATGAAACAACCATCTATAATATGTCCACCTGTTCTCGAAGAAAAACCACTTCCAGATCATCTACGCTATGCATATCTAGGCACGAACAAAACTTTGCCTGTTATTATTTATGCTAACCTTTCAGGTCCTCAAGAAGAGAAGCTACTTCAGGTACTTCGCGCAAACAAAGAGGCAATCAGATGGACTATTGCCGATATCAAGGGAATTAGTCCTTCCGTTTGCAAACACAAAATCATTCTTGAGAACGGAGGTGGGCGATCAACAGAGGGACAAAGAAGACTCATGCCAGCTATGAAAGAAGTAGTGAGAAAGGAAGTTATCAAGTTGTTAGACGCAGGAATTATCTATCTGATTGCAAGCAGTGATTGGGTTAGTCCAGTACAATGTGTTCCAAAGAAAGGAGGTATCACTACCATCCTTAATGATGAAGGCGAAGCCATACCATCAAGACCAGTTGTGGGGTGGCGAGTGTGCATGGATTACCGAAGACTGAACAAAGCTACGAAGAAAGATCACTTCCCGCTACCATTCATTGATCAGATGCTAGACAAACTTGCAGGGAGAGAATACTATTGTTTCCTTGACGGATATTCGGGCTATAATCAGATTTGTGTAGATCCCCTTGATCAACACAAAACAACTTTCACTTGTCCATTTGGTACTTTTGCGTATAGAAGAATGCCGTTTGGATTATGCAATGCACCTGCCACGTTCCAGAGGTGCATGATGGCGATATTTTGGGATATGATTGATAAATACTTGGAGGTTTTTATGGATGATTTTTCGGTGTTTGGAGATAGTTTTGATGATTGTTTGAATAATCTTGAGAAAGTCCTTGTGAGATGTAGAGAAAAAGATCTTGTGCTCAATTGGAAAAAATGCCACTTCATGGTTCAAGAGGGAATTGTGTTGGGACATAAAGTTTCGAAGGCAGGGATGGAGGTTGATCGTGCTAAAATTGAAGTTATCAAAACATTACCACCTCCAGTTTCTGTTAAAGGAGTGAGAAGTTTCTTGGGTCACGCAGGATTTTATCGAAGATTTATTAAAGACTTCTCCAAGATCGCCAAACCACTTTGCTCTTTACTCTAAAAGGATACTCCTTTTAACTTCACTGAAGAATGTCTTCAAGCGTTTTTTACGATTAAGGAGAAACTAATCTCTACACCTATTGTTATACCTCCTGATTGGAAAGCTCCGTTTGAACTTATGTGTGATGCTAGTGATCACGCTATGGGTGTTGTGTTGGGACAGAGGAAAGACAAGGTTTTACACACGATTTACTATGCAAGTAAGACTTTCAACGCTGCCCAGATGAATTATACAGTGACGGAGAAAGAGATGTTGGCCGAGGTTTATGCTTTTGATAAATTTCGTTCCTATCTGATTGGGAAGAAAACTGTTGTATTCAAGGACCACTCAGCTATTAGGTACCTTATGGAGAAAAAAGACGCTAAGCCGCGTCTTATTAGATGGGTATTGTTGCTTCAAGAATTCGACATAGATATTCGAGACCGAAAGGGATGCGAGAATCAAGTTGCTGATCATTTATCAAGGCTCGAAGGATCTAATGCGAACAAGGAACCGTGTTGGTTAAAGAGGTATTCCCTGATGAACAACTTTTTGCTATTAAACATGCTTTTGTGCCATGGTTTGCATATCTAGTCAACCTCATTGTGAGTGGTGTTTTTCCCAAAGATTTCCACCCACAACAAAGACAAAAGATTAAATCACCAGGCCAAACAGTATTATTGGGATGAACCGTACCTCTGGAAGATTTGTAGTGACCAAGTGGTTAGAAGATGTGTGCATGAAGGTGAAATGGAGAAAATCATTGAAAGTTGTCATAGTTCACCTTATGGAGGTCCCTTTAAAGGCGATAGAACCGCAACTAAAATTCTTCAATCCGGGTTCTATTGGCCTACCATACACAAATATTGTCATTGTTTTGTCCAGTTCACTGGCAATATATCAAAAAGAGACGCGATGTCGCTTAATAATATCCTAGAAGTTGAAATCTTTGATGTATGGGGAATAGATTTCATGGGACCTTTCATCACTTCCCATGGAAATATTTATATTTTGCTGGCGGTAGACTATGTATCAAAGTGGGTAGAAGCAGTGGCAACACCAAAGAACGATGCTCAAACAGTGATTAAATTCTTAAAAACAAATATCTTTTCAAGACATGGTACGCCACGTGTTCTCATTAGTGATAAAGGTACCCACTTTCTGAATGCTCCTCTGAGAAACTATCTTCGTAAGTTTGGAGTGAAACACCGTACTTCAACCGGTTATCACCCACAAACTAACGGTCAAGCTGAAGTTTCCAACCGGGAAATCAAATCTATTCTTGAGAAGACCGTGAACAAATCGAGGAAGGATTGGTCTTTAAAGCTAGATGATGCTCTCTGGGCTTACAGAACAGCATTTAAAACACCAGTTGGGGCATCTCCATATCGCATGGTCTACGGCAAAGCGTGTCATCTACCGATTGAACTTGGAGCTCGAGCCTACTGGGCTATTAAAACTCTGAATCTGGACCCAGATTTGGCCGGGAAGCAAAGGATGATGCAGTTGAACGAGTTGGAGGAGTTTCGTTATCTTGCCTATGAAAATTCACGTCTCTACAAGGAGAAAACAAAGCGATGGCATGATAAACGAATCCGTCCAAAGCATTTCGAGAAAGGACAAAAGGTTTTATTATACAACTCTCGATTTTCGAACTACCCAGGAAAGCTTAAATCCCGTTGGGGAGGACCTTACATTGTTACTAAAGTCACACCTCATGGAGCGATTGAAATTGAACATCCAACCGAGCAACGGACATTCATGGTGAATGGCCAGCGTTTGAAAAGATACCATGATAGTGAGGACTTTGGGCAAGAGGAGACAATCCATCTCGTTGAATGCGCTTAGCCTGAGGTACACGTCTAACTGAAAGACGTTAAACAAAAGTGCTCTTGGGAGACACCCCTTGTTTTAATTGCTTTTTAGATTAGTTTTATTGCTTTGTAGTGTATAATATTAAGTTAGTGTATATTTTTAATTGTGTTTACAAGCTAATAGGAGAGAAAGGTAGTGTGTTACTGTGCAGGACTCGAGTTTAGGGTCAGAAAATTTCTTGGAAAAATTCGCAGTCATGTCCGGTATACCGCGCCTCACGGCCGGTATACCGCGCCTGGAAATCACGTGCCACGGGGTGGCTATCCCGGGTTTTATACCGAGACAAAAAAATTTGAGGCATGATGGCTCCGGTATACCGCGCCTCATGTCCGGTATACCGCGAGAAGCAAAAACCCGTACCACGGGGTTCATACCGCGGGTTTTTTGACGGAGGTGATAAATTGAAAACCCGTGCCACGGGTTACATACCACGGGTTCTTGGCCGAGACGAAAAATTGAAGACCTGATGGGTCCGGTATACCGCGGATTAGGCCCGGTATATCGCACAGAGGCGGTTTGTGAAGGAATTCTTTCCTAATCAACTTCTTACCTCACCAAGATTAACCCTAGCCTCTCCCATACGAATTTTTCAGACCCAAACACTATATATACACCTTAAAGCTTGTACAAACCTTCACAATTAACACAACAACTCCACAAATTCTCTCCTCCATCCTCCATAAACACAATTTCTCCATCAAATTCATCACACTACACCATTAAACACCTTCAAATTCAACAAGCTTTAAAGAATTCTTCCAAGATACATCAAGAAACCTTTCTCCTTCATCAATTCCAAGCAACAACCTCAAGCTAAACCAACTTTTCCTTAAAATCCATCCTTGGTATAACTTGAGTTGTGGGTAAATCAAGCATGACTAACAGATCTGAAGCTATGGAATACAAGAGAAAGTGCTCTATCCTTGGGAAGAATAAGAAATTGCCTGGAGCCACCATTGAAAAACCCATCAATCTTGATGAGGTTACTGAAGATTCAAAAGAAAAGGCACCAGCACAACCACTACCAAAGAAGAGATTAACTGCTATTCAAGAAGGCCATTGAAAAAGATAAAAATTCAAGACCAAGGTTCTTCTACCTCTTCCTCTGAAATTGTTCATGATCTTCCTCCTTGGGCTCTCAAGTTACAGAACGAAATAGAAAGATTACAAGAAGATAACAGAGAACTTTGGACAGAAGTCATACAGATGGAATCACAGATAGAAGATTTGACCTTGGCAAGGGATATTGATAGTTATATCGATCCTTCAGCTTCGGATGAGGAGGATGATATAATGGATCTCTATGGCCAACCAAGTAGGTCATTCTAATTTTTCTTAATAGCTTGTATGCATTAGGCAGTTTAGTTAGTTTTAATTTTAAATTTTATTTCATTCTTGAGTCTTTTTCGAGTCGTGGGGACACGGCTCACTTTTGAGTTGGGGGTGGGAATTCGTTGTCCTCATCTTCTTTTCGTTTTTGCATAAAATTTAAAATTTTTAGGTTGAATTAAGGCATAGAATATTTTGAATGTACCTATTTGATCATGATTTTATTAGGTCAATGATAGTAAGTAGTATGTTTTTGAAAGATGTTACAAATATGTTTAGATGCATGTATGAAAACAGGAAATAAAAGATAGGAAAGTTAATGAGCAATGCTAAGAAATCAAGTTGAAACTTAGGGATAGTTATTTGGTGTGTAGAACGTGAAGTTTAAAATTAGTTGAAAACCCACTTGTCTATGAACTAATAATGAAAACGTAACGAAATCCGGTAGTTAGAAAAATGAATAAGGCAGTTCTTTCATGATAAAACACTTGAAGCCTTTATACTTTCTCACCCTTTTTAATTGATTATTGTTATTTATCCGTCTTAGCCCCTCTGAGCCTTTCTAAAGCCTTTTTATTAAAACACATTATAAACCTTACCCTAGTTTGTAGAACTTAACTATATGACCCGCACTCAAATCGCAAAACCTGAGACAACTCGTTTTAGAGCTTGAGTTTGGGGTGGTGGGTTTCATCATTAGGGAATATTGGGTTTTGGGAATTATATTTGTGATTTTATTGATGAGGAAATTGTTATTATTGTAACCCTTTGCCGGGGTAATAGTGAATGAAAAAGAAGCTACGAGCTAAATTTGCCAAAAAGGGCATAAAAAGAAAGAATATATATATATGAAAAAATAGTATGATATCTCAACATAAAAAATAGAATCATAACTATACAAAAGAAAAAACTGAATTGAAAAGAAAATATATATTCGGACCGGCAAAGTGGATTTTATATCATCAAAGGTTTTAATTGGGATTTATTGGGGATGCACATTAAAAGCATCAATAAATTGGGTTGAGTGAGTACATCTTCGAGTGAAAACTCAAGCTCTAGGGCGATTCGTTGATAGCTAGTGAGGAGAGAGCCACATGCTCACTTTTCATTATCCAAATATACCACACCCGTCCTTAAGCCAGGTTATAACCAAGACCTTAGGATTTTTAACTACTAGATGGAGAAACAATTGAGCTATTAGGTAGTAGGTAAGTGGACCATTGGATGCTGTATTTAGGACTTATGAACAACCTATAGCCATTAACATGAACTAAGTTATCATCCTCTCATTCTAGCACTGCGAAATTAATCTTAACTTGAATTTATGGATTGTTGATTACATGTGTATTAAGCATACTTGTGCATTATTTCTTGAGCATTACTACATGAGACTTTTTAGATATTATGCTCTAGGGTCATTCATTATATTCTGTTCTTGTTCTCCTCCGACTTCTTCTTGTTTATTTGACTACCCTTCTGTTCTTTACTTTTATTGTATCGGGACGATACAACTTTGAGATATGGGTCTTGATGTCTCCTCATGTGTGATAACAAAATATACTTCTGAGACATCATTTTAGGCTTATTTATTAGTTTATAGGTTGATTTTAGCTTAATTTAGTGCACTTTCCTATTTTGAGTCTTGATTTAGTAACATAATATTTTTAGAGCATATTGGGTTTAATTTTTTATTTAGTGTGAAGCTTTAAATATAATTATGGATATTAATTAGAGTCCAACTCAAAGACTACAACTTATGGAAAGAGGTTTACATGGAAATTGGAGATAAGGAAACAAAGGCTAAAAATTAGGAAAAGGAAAAGCTGCCTAAATCTGAAATTCTGCAGCACACGCCTAAAGAAGTGATGATTACTCCTACAAGGAAGCCGATTTTGGAAGATTCCTTTCATAGGGACATAGATAATTCTGTTACGATTCTTTTGGTGTATTATGGAGCAAAAACCGACCAATAACGAAGAAGATATGCTCAAAACGGTCCAGCAGTGTTTATCTTTATTTCCTTACGAATTTGAGTTGGGCTTGGAGTCCATTACTTAACTTATCTCTAAAGAAACGAATTAGGTCAACCTATACACTATAAATACAGCCTCTTAACACTCTTAAATCGTCCTTGGTGAAACCTTAAACCAAGAGGAAGCTTACAACACAAGAGAGAAGTTTGGAAGGAGTTGTCATCAACAATGTCTACTTCTACCTTTAAATTTGTAATTTCTTTATTTTCTTGCATGAACTAAATTTCTTTAGCTTGAGTTTTAGCATATATGTATGAACCCTAGTTTTGATTGACATCTATCTAATTTGGGAATTTTATATTTTAAATTGAATTATAGTTTTTATTCTCTGTTTATGTGTTTGGATTTATATTCTGTGTTCTTGTGGACTACAGCCATTTAGAATTACCATCTAGTAGTTAGGTCACCATTGACAACGGTGTTTAATTACATGTTTAGCACATAATGTCTAGTATTCGTTTTAGATCTGACAAATCAACCTAACTAGATAATCACTATGGTTTAGTTCTTGTGACTATTTACCAATTACAAGAAAAGTTTGCTTAGGAAGCCTTATTGACACAGGTAAATCTTATTTTAAACTACCGATAGTGAATTGGAACCGATTAGGAAAATACTACATAATTCACCCTTACATGTTTAGAACGTCAATACTAGTGGAGATTACATGCTAGTGACTCAAGCTATATTCTCATATTACTTTTCTTTAATATTTATTTTCTGTCTTTTAATTCTTAGTTTAATTTAAGTTAATTAGAGAATCAAACAAAAATCTATTTATCTTTACTTTTATTGGCATTTAGTTGTTCTAGCTTTAATTATTTACACTTGATATGTGCATAAGATCCCTCTAACCTTCGTAGTCTCTGCGGAACGAATCTTAATCTTTTAACTAAAACTTGCATACCATTTGTATACTTGCAGAACCGTGTAGCTTTAGGGTGTTATTTGCACTTTATTTATATCTTATTTTATCACACCCTAGGCCCCACCAAATAGTTAATTAACATTTGTATAATTATATATCATTAATTACTCTTTACTTATATACAACTAGAACAATATACAATTGACTGTCACAGTGTTATACTATCGATTCCCCCGGGTTGATAAGGCCATATCACCATTACTAAGAGTTTGATGGACCATCCCTAGAGTTGTGAGCACCTGATATGTGAATATAAATATTTTTATCCCATGTCACCTATGATGGGAAAGACATGAGCGTACAGGAAGTTATCAAAGATAAATTCCCACTTTGATGGTGGAGGAAGTGGAGCAAGTGGAGAAAGTGGGAGAGTGGTTTATTTACAGGCAATAAACCAACTCACCAGCTCTATAAATAGAGCCTTTCTTTCTCACAACAAAACAGACAACACAATTCAAGCGTACAAATATTTTCTCTCCAAATCAATAACACAAAATAGATAATTCTGAGACATTTAGGTGGTGAAAACAAAAAGTTTAGTTCTAGTAATTAAACTTACGATCAGATAGCAAAAGCGATTCATTCCAATTCAATCAATTACAAGAAGGCTAAATTCAGGACTCTTCATTTCGATCCGCTGCGTATAAGGTTTGTCTAATAAACCTTCTTGTGTACATTCTAGGGTAACAATTGGTATCATAGCATGTTACCCAATTGGATATATGAATTTAAAAAAAAAAATTGCATCAATTATCTGTCGAAACATGAAAAGGATTTTTTTTTGTTTTTGACGGAAGGAGATGTGAATTTTTTTGCTGACAACCGTTAAGTTATTAGGTTGTATTAGTTTGATAATAGTTTATTTTCTTGCTGGGCCATAATTATGTTTTTTAGCCCTTATTCCTAGATATTAGGTCAGCCCATATCTGATTTAACTTTTTGATTTAATTTTAGCCCATATTAGTATGCCCGTGGATTAATTTTTGTTTGGGTCTTGTATTTATTATTTTGTTTTAGATTAATTTTGGGCTATATATTAAGTTAGTTTGGGCCGCAAGTATCTCTTTTGGGCCGATTTTCATTAACTTATTTTTGACTGAATTTCGGACTTAGAGTTTGGACCGTCGCATTTATTTTCTTAATAATATTTCGGACCTATATATTTTTTTGTAAAATTCAAATTCATGTTAGGGGATCACGAGCAGCAAGGCTTGAGCAACTGACAGTGTACAGATGGCTCAACAGGAACGTAAGAAATCCTAATGGATCATCAGAGATCCATTGACCAAAAGTTGCAAGGACACCAAAAGACAAACAGACTTTGAAAAATAGTATCAAAGCACTCCATTATAAGAAGAAACCTCATCACACCCTAGTGCAACTGTGGCAATTGTCAGTAGGTTGATTCAAAATGTCATAAATTGGGGTGATATCATATGTGAAGGACATAAGGTTGAAGTTCTTTACAAAACTCTACCAAGAGAGATGAAGAGGGATATCAAAATCTTATGGGAGTATGATTTTCCGGAGAACTATTTTAATGGAAGACAGGCTACATATGAGTGGCTAGTCTATGCTTTGACTGAATCTCACTTGTGGAGGCACTATAATAGTTCTACTAGGTCGGATCAGTGCAACTGTGGAATACATTATCGAACTACTAGTGTTGATAATTATTTTCCAATTAGACTCTATGAGGAAGTGAACTTTGAGCAGTCAATTCCTAAATTAAGGTTTTGGATATGAAAGGCGTATGCTAGTTAGGACTTGCAATAGATAGTTTGCTTAGTGGTTTGTTTTTCCAAAAAAAATTTATCCCTGTTTGTTAGGAATTGCATTAGTTGCTTTGATTCAGTTATTTCTTTATTGAACATGTATTTCATTTATGTATGAATTCAACTAGTTTCATTATTTTTATGTTATTAGTTGTTTATTTTCATACATTTTCGCTCTATTTATGTTAGAGTAAGTGGGAGTTCTTGGAGAACTTAATTTTTGCAGTTAATGAAATTGATTGAATCATTAAGACAAACAAAATATGGTGGTTCATGATTGGGAACATAGTGAACTTTCTTTATCACTTATTTTGTTATCTTTCTTATTCATTATATTTGCATTAATAGCATTGGGTAGTTAAATAATTGTATGTATACTAATGAAAAATCTATTACTTTATAAGAAAATGACAACCGTCATTGATGATCTCAATGGAGACATAATGAATGGTGAGAAATATACCCTGGTAAACTCAAAATACATTATGTTCTAGAGGAACAAGAATTCTTGAGGTTATTAACAATGTCATGGCTCAGCCTAAGGAAGGCATCACAGCTCAAAACAAAAAGGACATGGAGGCTTATGAGAAGTGGAAAAATAGATATTCCACTGCAAGAGGCATCTTGATAAGCTCCATGTATGACGATCTTGTTCATGAATGTCAATAATACCCCACTGCTCACGAGATGTGGGACGCTCTTAATGAAAAGTACAAGGGTACAACTATGACTAAGTTGAGTCAATTGATCATTAAGTTTGACACTTACAAGAGGAAGCCTAATCAAACCAAGCATCTTTGGTAGATGTCTAATATGATTAGGGAACTTGGACTGCAGGTCATAACCTTGTTGATGAACATCAGGTTCAAGCTGTGATCCAATCTCTTTCAAATAAGTGGGAGCATTTGAAGATAAACTTGACTCTAAAATGACCATATCATAACTTTTGATGATGTTTCTCATCATGTGAGGTTGGAAGATGAACGTCTTGATGCAGTTAAGTCTCAGGATCAGACTTATATATTGCTGAGTCAAGTTCCCACAAAGGTTCTGGCATTAAGTGCATGAACAATGGGAAGAGAAACAAAAATGAGCATGCTTCCAAGAAGAACAAGAATGGTGGTAACAACGTTTTTTTAAGAAATACGACAGTAAAGTAAAATGCTATAATTGTGACAAGATAGGTCACTTCGCTCGCAAGTGAGGATAAAGATAGCAATATCATTTACTTCATATAACTTTACATATGTTACCAATACTGTTTGCTAGTTGATTCTAATCCTTTGTGGATTGTGGATTCGGAAGTGACGGACCATGTAGCCTAAGACCAAGAGGCATATGTAGAGTACCATCTAATTCCAAAGGAAATGTGATGAATATTAGTTAGGAGACAACAACAAGGTTGAAGTCAACAGATTTGACACTTGCAAGTTGAACTTGCGAGCTGATCAAACCTTATAACTGCATAATGCACTCTACACACCTGAATTTCGAAGGAATTTGGTCTTGGTCACTATTCTTCTAGGATTAGGTTTTAATATGCATTTTCATAACAATTAAGTAGACATCTATTATGACGCTAAGTGTTAAGTTTTTGGTTTTATTTCTCATGTTTTAGTAGTACTAGATGATGATAACTCATTTAATAGTTATTATGTAAGTAGTCGCTTTTCTACTAATACTTCTTCTAGTAATTTTAAGGTAGAAGAAAGGTATGGAATGCTAGACTAGTTCATATTGGACAAGACCGTATGAATTTGTTGGCTAAGGCGGACTTTTTGGGTTCATTGACTAGAGTCAACTTGCCAACTTATGAAAATTGTCTAGCAAATAAAGCAAAGGGAAACCATTTTTGAAAAGGCTAAACGAGTCGAGTACCCATTGCAAGTAATTCATGTAGACATTTGTGACCCAATGAATGTTCAAAATATACGGGGGGACTTTATTTTATCACTTTTATAGATAATTTCACTAGTTTTGGTTATGTCTACCTGATTTTTCATACATCTGTAGCATTGAAATTTTCTTATGATATATTTCAATGAAGTAGAAAATCAGTTAGAGAGGAAGATGAAAACCTTAATCACGTAAATATCTATTGGATACGTGAATATCTATTGGATACGTGAATATCTATTGGATCAGTTGAAAGAACTGTGTGATGAAAAGTGAGAACTCTCCTAGAAATGGTTAAGTCTATGATGGCACAAGCTAATCTGTGGAGATGCCTTGCCTACTGCTATTTATATACTTAACCAAATACCCACAATGACTGTTCCATCAAACTCCTTATGAACTACTTGTGACCCTAGGGTCGGCAGACTATGTTCATGATCTATCTCATAAATATGGGAAGTTAGGTCCAAGAGGTAAGAAGTGTATCTTTATTAGATACCCAGCTCACTCTACAGGATATGTGTTTATTGGTGAACATAACGATGGGGGTCTTACTGAAATTGAGTCACGAGATGTTACATTCTTAGAGAATGATTTTCCCAACAGATGTGAAGTTGACAGAATTTTCATTTTATGTGAATTAAATGAGATTCAGGAAAATGATATGCAAACAAATGTGACACCTGATGAGGTAACACATACTAAAAAAATTGAGAAGGATACTCCTCTAAATCTTGAGACGGAAGAAACCATTGCATCATCTAGTAATCCTATTTCTCAAGATTCTCAACTTAAGAGAAGTGCTAGAGTTTTAGTTCCTCGTCGTCGATTTGAAATCGAAGGAGAAGTCTTTACGATAACTCCACAAGACGAAGATAAACCTCGATCAGTTAATGAAGCATTCTCATGTCCTACTAAGAATGAATGGAAGAAAGCAATAGAAGAAGAAATGGAGTCGATGAAGAAAAACCAGGTATGGGAACTGGTTAATCTCCCGAAAAGACGTAAGGCGATTGGGAATAAATGGGTTCTCAAAATAAAGAGGAAACTTGACAGGCCATTGACAATTATAAAGCTCGCTTGGTAGCGAAAGGCTAAACTCAACGGGAAGGAATAGATTTTGAGGAAATTTTTTCTCATGTTGTTAGATTTACCTAAATACGTCTTATTTTAGCTATTGTGGCTCATCTCGATCTGGAGTTGCACCAAAATGGATGTTAAAACTACATTTCTAAATGGAGATTTAGAAGAGCTTATTTTCATGGAACAACCCTCGGGTTTCGTTGCAAAAGATCAAGAGAATAAAATATGTAGATTGTTAAAATCAATATATGATCTTAAGCAAGCCTCGAGACAGTGGAATTTGAGATTTCATGAAGTCGTTTCATCAAATGGATTTGAAATGATAAGTGAAAATCACTGTGTTTATATTAAATGTTCCAAGAAATTTTGTGATCTTATCTCTATATGTAGATGACATCCTATTAGCAGGGGATGATAAAGAGTTTATTCAAGCTAATAAGGAGTATTTAGCTTCTCAATTTGATATGAAATATATGGGAGAAGCAAATTATATTCTTGGTGTTAAGATTAGTAGAGATAGGTCTAGAGGACTATTATATTTGTCTCAAGAACCTTACATCATGAATATAATTGAGCGCTTTAGCATGACTAAGTACAATACAATTGACACTCCTATAGAAAATGGAATAAACTTAACTCTCGACATGTGTCCTAGTACTCCAGAAGAGAAACAGAAAATGTATACAATGTCATATTTTAGTTCCATGGATAGTCTTATATATGTTATGATGTGAATTAGGCGAGACATATGTTATGTGGTAGATTTAGTTAGTCATTTTAATCGAACCTAGGACAAGATAATTCGAAAGTTGTGAAAAAGATATTGAGATATCTAAAAGGGCACTATGGATCATGCCTTATGCTTTCGAGGAAATAGATTACACTTAGAAGGATGTATTACGCTATTTGGGCTAGTGATATATATGGGGGTAAATCTACCTCAGGTGATGTATCCATGTTGAATAATTGCGCAATTTCTTGAAGTAACAAGAAACAAACCTGTATAATTTTTGTCCACAATGGAAGCTGAGTTTGTAGCATGCTCAGCTGTGGTTCCAGAGGTTGTTTGGTTAAAAAGGTTATTTTGAACATTTAGGATTCTCAGGAGATAGTGGGAGTCCCGTTATTATACATTGTGATAGTCAAGCTGAAAAGGCTTGTGTGACAGCTCCTAAGTATCACAGTATGACCAAACACATTGATATAAAGTATAACATTGTTAGAGATATTATTGCACAAAAGGATGTTGATATGCAATACATACACACACGCAATATGCTTGCTGATCCATTAACAAAGGATATCCCTAGGGATATATTTATGGATATGTTAAATCTATATGATTAAGCAAGATATAATGTATGAATATTGCGAGTTTATGTGCATTCATGTATATATTTTCATTAGTATGTTTATTTAACTGTTTATTTTAATAATATCATGTTTGATATATATTATAATGCGTGTAATTTTTTAAGTATGTATGTCTTATAGACTGAGATTGGCCCTATCACACGGGCAATCGCCTTTGGCACAAGAAGTGCGCAAAGATGAGACTGACTCAGAGTAGTGAAGAACCCTTAAGATAACTTGAGTTAAGATAGTCGCCTTAACTAAGTGTTAAGATGAGATCATAAACATGGATGAACCATGTTAAGGTTATATTATGATCGAAGTAGAATCCTATAATCTACTTAGTCTATAAGAGCCAGATATGAGTTGCTTGATTGATTTCATAGAAGGGTTGATCAATCGAAGGCTTGTATAATTATATATCTGTATGGTATTTATAAAATTGTGACATACAATTGGAGCTATATGAATAATACCATAACACGTGTGTCATACCATGTGTGCTTTCGACCAGAAGGAAGTGAAGAGTCGATCCCTGTCTCTTCATTGTGTGATGCCTTCAAAATTGTGCCCTTATTACTTTTGACTATGTCTTGATATTTTGATTAGGTGTATGCTACTTTGAACATACTACCAATGATCATGAATGATTCAGTCTAATGGGGTATGTTTGGGAAAACAACCTAATCAACATAAAAGGATATAAGTGTAGAGGGAAGACTAAAATTCTGTATCAAAGTGTGTGCTTGCAGGTACCGATCATGTAAGTCAATTTGGACCATAACATGATAGTGAGACACATAAAGTTATGTCAGTAAACTCTTTTGATCACATAAACGATGTGATATAAATTTAAAGGGGTCAGAGTTACTGAATATGATACAATAAATTATTAGTCTAGGGTACTACAAGATACGTAAGGAATGAAGTTTCATTTGAGAAACTATGTACCCTAACAGGTTATTAGTAACGTATGCTCGTATGCTTGTCGGACGCACGACCTATTTTGTCAAGTATGATGAATTATTCTAGAAATGTGTATATGAGAAGATTTGAGAAATATTGATGTATGGTGCATTGAAATGCATGTACCTAAAGGAAATGATTGTAACTCCATCATGTGCGAGTGGGAGAATGAAAGAAATAAAAATAAATATTTTTATCCCATGTCACCCATGATGGGAAAGACATGAGCGTACAGGAAGTTATCAAAGATAACTTCCCACTTTAATGGTGGAGGAAGTGGAGCAAGTGGAGAAAGTGGGAGAGTGGTTTATTTACAGGCAATAAACCAACTCTCCAGCTCTATAAATAGAGCCTTTCTTTCTCACAGCAATACAGACAACACAATTCAAGCGTACAAATATTTTCTCTCCAAATCAATAACACGCAATAGATAATTCTGAGACATTTAGGTGGTGAAAACAAAAAGTTTAGTTCTAGTAATTAAACTTACGATCAGATAGCAGAAGTGATTCATTCCAATTCAATCAATTACAAGAAGGCTAAATTCAGGACTCTTCCTTTCAATCCGCTGCGTATAAGGTTTGTCTAATAAACCTTCTTGTGTACATTCTAGGGTAACAATTGGTATCAGAGCATGTTACCCAATTGGATATATGAATTTTTATTTTTTAAGATTGCATTAATTTTCTGTCGAAACATGAAAAGGATTTTTTTTGATTTTGACGGAAGGAGATGTGAATTTTTTTGCTGACAACCGTTAAGTTACTAGGTTGTATTAGTTTGATAATAGTTTATTTTCTTGCTGGGCCATAATTATGTTTTTTAGCCCTTATTCCTATATATTAGGTCAGCCCATATCTGATTTAACTTTTTGATTTAATTTTAGCCCATATTAGTAGGCCCGTGGATTAATTTTTGTTTGGGTCTTGTATTTATTATTTTGTTTTAGATTAATTTTGGGCTATATATTAAGTTAGTTTGGGCCGCAAGTATCTCTTTTGGGCCGATTTTCATTAACTTATTTTTGACTGAATTTCGGACTTAGAGTTTGGGCCGTCGCATTTATTTTCTTAATAATATTTCGGACCTATATATTTTTTTGTAAAATTCAAATTCATGTTAGGGGATCACGAGCAGCAAGGCTTGAGCAACTGACAGTGTACAGATGGCTCAACAGGAACGTAAGAAATCCTAATGGATCATCAGAGATCCATATACCAAAAGTTGCAAGGACACCAAAAGAAAAACAGTCTTTGAAAAATAGTATCAAAGCACTCCGTTATAAGAAAAAACCTCATCACACCCTAGTGCAACATGTGGCAATTGTCAATAGGTTGATTCAAAATGTCATAAATTGGGGTGATATCATATGTGAAGGAAATAAGGTTGAAGTTCTTTACAAAACTCTACCAAGAGAGATGAAGAGGGATATCGAAATCTTATGGGAGTATGATTTTCCGGAGAACTATGTGGATGCTTCCCTATATCGCGATGAATTTGTTCAAGGAGTATGAGAATGTGTGTTGCTTTGATTTGCGTCACATCATCCGTCAAGAAAGTTTGACATGTCTTTACTCTACTCGATCAAATCGCTTGCTCATCCTTTCTTACCACGAAAAGATCCTCCTCTCTTACAATTGATTCCTTTTTGTTTACGTGTGGTGAACCCATCTCATGCGCGAGTTTTCCCTTAGGACCCATGGAACCCTTCTCAATTTCCACTCGCAGAGTCTCTCTACTTGAAAGATTCTTTGTTACTGCTCCTTTAAAAATTGTCTTCATCTACTTATCATTGATGTTGTTACTTGTCATGTCCTAGTTCCCACGAGTCACATTCGTTTTTCTAATCAGGCTCTTGATCATTGTTTGGTACTTTAGATTAAACACAGATTGTGGTGCATTCGCGAAACACATTACCAAATAAAAGATCACTCACGCTACTTCTATCTCCTCCTTTCGTAAAACATTATTTAAGAAAATGGCAAAATTTCCACTTACATTCGCAGATCGAACATTCCTAAAGAATACTAATGCAAGGAAGTGGTTATTATACTCGTGTATCGGTTGAAAGTACTTGTAAGGCCAAGATCCTATCAACTCTCTTTTGTTTTTCTAAACCGGCTCCTTACACAAAACATGCATGTATGCTGAATCCCAATAAAAACATTCATATTCTTCACCGCTTCTTAAAACTTGCATGGATCAAATAATTCCTTGAACTTGAAGTGGCTTTGAATAACTTCAAATGTGAACGAATCAACTTATCTCTAAATGGAATTCCACCCTCGCTATCTCAGCTAAATAGGCCAAGATAGTACTCAGATGCTAACTATGTGCATAAAGTCAATTGCCTTATCATGAATGTAGTCCATCCCATTTGATCACTCAACTCTATAAATCTCCTATACTCATCTTCTCAAATTTCTCGTTGAAATACTCTCATGTGAAATGGTCAATTTTAGTATATTTTCTTGTGTGATAGCTAATATGCGCTTAGAAGCTTTGCTCATCACGGGTATCAAGATATCTACTTGTAGCGGTTGTCGCGTTCTTGGTTCTGAAATCACAATGGCTTGCTTTTGAGGACTCTGGCTCACCAACATCGGTTCTTTGGTTATCACGTTTGTCGCGTTCTTGGTTCTGAAATCACAATGGCTTGCTTTTGAAGTCTCTTGCTCACAACACCGGTTCTTTTGTTATCTCTTGACTCGAATTACTTCTTCCCCGAATTCACATGCTTCTTGTTACTTTTACCTCCTCATCCCATTATTTCTCTAGATTTCTCGCCATATCTGATCGCTAGCTAATGCCTTTGTTCTACTTGTCATCACAATTGACCTCCAACTCAAAGTTGCACCACTCTTGAAAGTATACCTTGATATTGGGTGGTTCGGGTGTTATTTGGGTTATGTACGATCTTGGGATGATTTTTAGTGTTATGTGTATGGTGGAATTTCAATTGGGTGAAGAGGAATTTAAGAAATTTGGAATAAGGATGTTGGAAAAATTCAGATTTTTTTTGGATTTCTAGGTGTTATGGAATGATTTTGATGGTGAAAAGTTGTTTTATGGATTGGACAAATAATTTTGGAATTAATTCAATGGTATTCTGGTGGTGCTTTGGTGTGTAGTGAAGGTTTGGTGAAGTTTTAATGGATTTTTGGTGTGGAGAAGAAGAAGGCTTAAGAATTTAAAGTTGGGTATATGCCAACCTCTTCTCACGTAGGTTACAACATCGTTGTGCATTGTACCAGATAGTTTGAGCGGTGTATCATGTCCAATATCTCAAGTACCCTGGCACAGTATGTTGCTTTTCACGATACGCCAATAAAGGTCCCACGGTATTACCATTGGTAGGCGCGGTATACAACAAGGCCAATCCTTGCTCTCGACTTTGATACTGTATTCTCAATAAATGGCACACTGTGGTGATGCTTTCACATGTGGTGCACCGCGAGTAGGTTGTATTGTACCGCAAAACCTCTCGTAATGCACCCCTTATTTTGATTAAAATAGTCACCTATCACCATAGTGTGGTTGTGGTGCACCGCGTGTATGGTGTGGTGTACCACAAGCAACAACTGTAGAATTTATTTTCTCTTATATATCACCCTAAACTCAATTATTTGACTACATGCACACCTAATATAGCTAATCCTATTCTCATTTAACATAATATACAATAAAACAACTAAAAATTAACTACTTTACACTACTAAAAGAAAATTATTATTAGAATGTGGGATCTCTCCCACGAGCACTTCTATTTTACGTCGTTCAAATTTCAGTTGTTACCTTATTACTTCTTCTTTATATGTTGATTACAATCAAAAGTCTCGGTCTTCTTCACCGCTTTTTGGTATTTGCATGGCCCAACCAATTTTTGTAACTCGAAGTGGCTTCAAATCTCTTCAATCGTGAAAGGGACTAAGTTGCCTCTAATAGGAACTCTTCCTCTACTATCTCGGCTAAATAGGCCAAGATAGAATTCTTTTACTAGCTCAATACTCAATCTCAAACTCTTCCTCATGAATGTTTTCCAACCCAATCTTTCTCCTTTCTCAAGAAACCTCTTATATTCACCTTTTCCAACTTCTTCTGCAAAATTTCTCTCGTTTGTGCGTGAAATAAGTCATGATTCTTGTTGTGATAGATAATAGGTCCCTAGGAGCTTCGCTTTTGTTGGGTAATGGCAATTCGATTTGGAGAAGTTGTAGTGTCTTCCTTTTCAGAATTACAATAACTTGAATATTATAATACACCATAACTGGTTTCTCTCTAATAAAAAGACTAACCTTTTGCTTCTTAACTTTGCTCACATAAACCTCAATGGGTTTCCTCTAGTTCTCACCCAATTCCTTGCATGGATTTTTCTTTATCTCTCTCACATGAGCAAGTGTCTTTGTTCTTTGTGCCATCTTCCTTGACTCCCAACTCAAACTCTTACCACTTGGAATTACCCCTTGAAATGGGTTGATTAGGTGTTATTTGGAGTTGGAAAAGTATAGGAGAGGTGTTTCTCTATGTGGGTATGAAGGATTTATGGTGGGATGAAAAGAAATTACATAAATTACGAAAAAGGATTTTGAAGTTTTTTGGTTTGTATCTTAGATTCCAAAGGATTTGGGATGATTTGGTTGGTTGATTGTTGTTAGGATTGAATTTAGATGTGGAATTCGGGTATTTGGGTGTATGTCGATGGTGGGTGAAGGTTTGGATTAAGTTTCAGTAGACGTTGGGTGCTTGGGGAAGAAGAAGAAGGTTAGGTTTAGGTTTAATGTGAAATGATATACACATAGTCTTCTTCTCTTTGAAGTTCACGGCGTAGTATATCGTAATGTGTGGTATACCGCTCCCAGGTCCCGATTCTCTAATCTTGTAGACCGTTGACCTATCGTGGTGACACTTTTACTTACGGGGTGGTATACCACAAATAATGCGTGTCAATACCGCTCAGCCCCTCAAACTTTCTGGCCTGTTGATCATGCTGACCTCGTCATGACCCCATGTCACACATCGGTATTACCACCGGTATGGCGCTGTATACCGCACTACTCATTCTTTTGATATTGACCTTATACACTGTGTCGCTTGTCGGCCCACGGTCAAATTTGTGCGGTGGTAATATCGCCGATATGGCACGGTATACCGCAAAACTGATGAAAGTTTCTAACCATTTCACCCTTGACGTACACGTGGTGGCGATGTGGCATGGTGCGGTATACCGCTCCATCTGTTGGTAAGCATATTTTCTTGCACTTTTTTCACCCCAAACTCAATTCTTGACTTACCTGCACATAAAAAAAAACTCTATACCTTTCTCATTACCTATAGTATACACTGAATCAAAAATTAAAGTTACTAATAAATACTAAGGACATAAAACTAAAGGACTAAAAGCATAAAAAACATGGGTCGTCTCTCAAGGAGCACATTTGTTTAACGTCGTTGAAGTTCGAAGTGTTACCTTAAGATTATCGCTTCCTCACTTAACCACCCCAGCAGTAAGTAGGGTTATCATCATATAATAAGCAGAATTTGCATCCCTTGGACATCACTTCAACCATCTTCTCATAAACAACTCTATGTATTATGAATGGTCCATTCCAATAACTCTTTTTCTTGCGGGATCTTTTTGGAAGAATTTTACCTTTCATTGCGACCTCATCGCCTACCCCAGACTCTTTTCTTCTATGAAATCTATCAGAGCGTTATCAGTTTGTTTCAATATCCTCTTAAAATGGGAAAATATTGGATTCCCCTTACGATTCGGAGGATCTATGTTAGGTGGTTTCCTTCTTAGCTTTCTTTCCTATGAACTTAAGGTTGCCACAACTTTAGTTGGCTTTTTCTTTGCCTTGTCGATAGTGTTCAAGTGGAAACAATCTTCCGGTGAATCATGAAATTTTATAGCATTGAACACATTGAATTTCTCCTACTCGTCTTGCACTCGCATGATCAATTCACCAATCAAAGTACGCCATGTGGCTAACAATGGCCTTCCCAATATGTTGTCACATTCTTATCAACATCGTATTTAAGAATAATGAAATCACGAGGGACAATTTTCTTTCACTACTATATCTTTCTTCTTTTGAGTCGGATTCTTCAACAACTTCATTAATGGTTATTCTCGTGATCGGTAAAAAAATCGGTAAATATATATATATATATATATATATATATATATATATATATATATATATATATATAAATCTAGCAGGCTAATATAGTTTCTAATGAATACGTTGTAGTCGTTAGAAACGTAAATGGTAGTAGTAAATCCCAGCAAGAAATATATATCCCTAGTTCTATGCTTTCGGAATAGACAACATTATTCGACCAAAAATATAAAAGGAATAGACAACACTAGATTAGTAAATCAAATTGGTTAAACAAGCTAGCTAGGCTTCTGAACATGACACACATTGAGAAATAGAATATTATAGGCTCTTTTAGGGTAAACTGTAAAGTGATGATAAACTAAATTTGAAAAGGAACAAGGCTGAAAATTGGAGATCGTTTATTCTTAAGAATATACCCTTACACTGTTCATGGAGTATTAATTAGTGCTTCAAACTTCCCAGAGTATGTATGTTCTAAACTATAATCATTGTAAACTGAATAATTTGTGAAATACTTTGAATATTTTAGCGGCAACTATAGTCAACTTCTGCAAATTGTTTGTGTATTTTCAATTGGTGTCCATGTTACTACAAACTAAACTTTAAATGTTTGAGCGCTGCTCATACATAAAAACCCTAGACTTGATTATGGAAGCATGCATGCCGAGACTAGTGTATACGTTACTTTAGAGGGCCATGAATCATCAACCACTACCACGTTTCTTGTTTTCTGGTGATCAATTTTTTAAACCGATAAAAAATTAGCTAAAACTTATCATTCTCGACCATTAGTGATTACTAGAAGTATAGATCTTTCAAAGGAAAAAAATTAAAAATAAAACAATTTTGTCGATTGTTAGAAGTGTGATTTTAAAAAAATAGATATTATCTTTACCGACCGTCTACCGCATCTCATTTTACTACCACTTCAACAAGAAAAACCTCCACCACAGTATTTTCTGGATCCGTTAATATATTACAAGGAGCTTCCTCATCGCCCAATTGTTGGAGTTTTGTCGTCCCATTTCTGTGACCACCTTAGCCACTTTGCCGCAATCATCGCCCCACCATCATCACTGTCGCACCTCCATCGCCGCATCTCTGTCGCCGTCGTAACAGATCAACCTCTGTCTTATATTGTTCGGTAAATTTTATATTTCTAATATACGATATATATATATATATATAAATTATTCTCTAAGATTTGTGATGATGTCAAATAATTTTTTAGATGTATTTGTGATACCGTGAGAATTAATATGAATTTAATTTGTTTGTATAGGAGAATATTAGTTAATTTTAAATTTTAGTGGCTTATTAGAACTTATTTGTGCAAGTCTAATTTTAGGGACCTAAACGTGCATTTAAATTATTTAGGGGTTTAAATATGTAATTATAACTTTCAGAGCTTTAATACTCCAATTAATATAAAAAGAAGGGTTTAAAATTGCAAAAATAAAAACTAGATACTTAGTTGTGAAATTAATATTAAACTAATAAGTTTTGAACTTAATCGTGCAATTCATATAAAAATAATAATATAAGGGCTTATTAGTGAAATTAGTATGACAATTATAAATATAGGATTTTATAGTGTAATTAATATAAAAATAATAATATAGAGGTTTACTAATGCTTTTAATATAAAAGTGTTAAATATAGGACTTAATTGCACAACTAATATAAAAATAATAATAGAAGAACTTATTAATGCAATTAATATAAAAATAATAAATTTAGGAATTAATAGTGCAATTAAATTAAAAGAATAATATAAGATTTTAATAGTGAAATTAAATTATTTAGAGGTTTAAAAGTGCAATTATAACTTTAAGGGGATAAATAGTTTAATTAACATAAAAATATTAAATATATCACTTATTGAGAGGTTTACGATACATAACCCAAATCACGGATTAAGTACTTATAAGACCTGTTTGGAGTAGGTACTTTATGATTATGATAGGGGTAGATATGAACTTAAAGTTCACTACCTTTTGTTTCATGACAGTAACACCCTTTCTAGTCCCTAAATGCAAGCCAGGCATTTCCAGAAGAAGAAGTATCAAGTTATTTATTAGTGCATGATATGTATGCGACACATAGGTCATCCTCACATGTATGTTGATTTATGGTTTAGAGACCACCTCACCAGATTTCACAAACTTACTACTTAGTTCAAACTACATAAGATAATTGTATTGTGTTACACTTGTTTTTATTGTATTGCGTTACACTTAATTTTAATTGTTAGACTTTTTCTTAGTATAAGGTAATTGTAAAAATTTATAGGATCTGTTTGCCTCTAGACCCAGAGGGAATCCGTCTGACAAGTGTTTAAAGTTTGTTATCCAATTGGATTATCCTAATACAATCGAGTAATGGTCTTTAAATTGTTGGCATACATGTATCCTTTGCGTCTCGAGGCAAATATTTCCTATAAGTTTGGAATGTTACCTATAGCGACCGTAAACGCTCGAAATATTAATTAAACCTTTAGCAACTGCTAAATATCCTTATTAAATTTACCAATTGCCGATAACTATAATGTTTGCTAGAGGTCAGTGTGGGCTAGATGTAATAGTCGATCGCTAAATAATACCTCTGACGACCTGGCACTAACGACCAAAATTTGGCGACTACAAATGATTAGTTGTCCCTCTAGTGTGATAAGTAAATCAACACCTAGAAAGGAGGTAACTTTCCGTAAGTGAATGTGTGGTTGTAAGTAATAAAATAAGTCCAAGGATAGATCGCTTCCTCAAGGATTATCAGCGTTATCTTAAGGTATTTCGCAATATAATATTGAATAATTTGTAAATAAGAATCAAAAAGACAAAGTAAATGAAGAAATATTTTTGGGTTTATAATGTAAAAGATAAATGACAATTAGAGAAATTAAACTAAAGGAATTAACAAGAAAATTAACTAAAAAGACAAGTTTTCAAATATGAGAGTGATGCTTAAGAATTGCTTGTACTCGCCAAAATCGATAGTTATGATGTACTTAATATAAGGGTAAATTGGTTATTTTTATTAACCGGGGTTCTAAAGTCTTCCTAACTTCCATAAGGATTGACTTAGGAAACTCACGTATTCAAATTCTTCAAGATTAAAAAAAATACTCTAACGGCTACTTGGCTAGTCAAGACATTGGGTTCAATAACGGCCACCAAGCGCGTATACACTAATGAGTAATTAGAAACCCCCGTTTGGGCACAAGATCAATTACTAAGGATAATCTACTATTCGGCCAAGATAAGATTAATATTTAACACAATTTGTATACCAAATAGATGTAAAACTTAATTTAATTTAATATAAATCTCAAACATCAAAAGAACATCAAATAAATCAATTAAGGTTTGTCATTAATCGCAATCCTCAAACAATGAGGGTTTAGTTCATACTCAAATAATGTAAAATAATTAAAACTAATATTGTAATCATGTTTAAAAGCTAAAATATAAATAAAATAAAGTTACTCTTTGGAATGAGTGGATTCGGAGCTCTGGTGAGAAAGAATGGTGGTTTTTCGCATTTCTTTCACCCCAAACTCAATTCTCCACTTACATGCACATAAAAAACACTCTATACCTTTCTCATTGCTTATTGTATACACAACATCAAGAGTTAAACTTACTAATAAACACCAAGGACATAAAGCTAAAGGACTAAAAGCATTAAAAATATGGGTTGTCTCTTAAGAAGCACATTTATTTAACGTAGTTGAAGTTCGACGTGTTACCTTAAGATTATCGCTTTCCCATATAACCTCCCCAGCAGTGAGTGAGGTTATCAGCATCTACCAAGTGAAATTTGCATCCCTTAGACTTCACATCAACCATATTCTCAGAAATATCTCTATGGACTATGAGTGGTCCACTCCAAGAACTCTTTTCCTTGCGAGATCTTTTTGGGAGGATTTTACCTTTCATTGCGACCTCATCGCCTACCCCATACTATTTTCTTCTATGGGATCTCGAAACCTTATCAGCTTGTTTCAAGATCCTCTCAAAATTGGAAAATATTGGATTCCGCTTACGATTCGGAGGAGCTATGTTAGGTGGTTTCCTTCTTAGATTTTTCTCTTACAAACTTAAGGTTGCCACAACCTTGGCTGGCTTTTTCTTTGCCTTTTCAATAGTGTTCAAGTGGAAACAGTCTTTAAGTGAATCATGAAATTTTATAGCCTTGAACACATTGAATTTCTCCTCCTCGTCTTGCACTCGCATGATCAATTCACCAATCAAAGTACGCCACGTGGCTAACAATGGACTCCCCAATATGATTGTCACATTCTTATCCACATCGAAGTCAATAATAATGAAATCACGAGGATGACAAATTTCTTTCACTGCTAACTCTTTCTTCTTTTGAGTCGGATTCTTCTCAACATCTATATTAACGATTATTAGCTCAACTAACTCTTCAGCTACATCTTCTACCTATTTCTCAACCTCTTTCTCTTTCTCAACTACTAAGGTAGGAGTAATTGCTTCCCACTTTTTAGTTAAACTACTTTACAATCTTCATAGTTATGAGGATTCTCAGTATAGCTTGGAAGTTGACCTTGTGGTCGCCCATTAACGGCTTTAGCAATTTGAGAGTCTTGATTCTCAAGGATTTTCAACGTAGCGGAATGAGAATTCAAGGTTTTTCAATCTTGGTTGACTTTTCACTAGATTTCATAATAAATTTATTCAAAGTCATGGCCAAATCATTAGTAATAATCATACCTTCTTGTGGATGGGAAAGGAGTGCCTTCTGAGAAGGGCTATTGGCATAAGCATCATACACGGGATCTTTTGGAGCTTGAACTCCATGGCCTGGACCTCCTTGATAAGGATTTAGGTCTAGCTTCATAATTTTCCTTGGGGGCGAGGTTGATGGTTGCATTGATTAGTGGTCACATGAGGATTAAACCATTGTAGCCCTAAATGATTTCTATTTTGATGTCCATAGCCTTGACCAGCTGAGTGGTGGTTTCCTCGATTAGATATGAAAAATACGGATTCCAGATTATTGGTACACTCTTCCCACACATGATAAATTTCCCCACAACATGGACAAATTACAGTTCTTCCACTACATCCACTTGATTGCTATTAACATATAATTGCTTGATCCTGTTCTTTATAGCAGAGATCTTGGCATTCAAGGCAATTTACATATCTAGATTTAGAGTACCTCCTTCTGAAACATGAATCGGTGCCCTTGAAGGTTCCTTACTCATCTCATTCTTCACAATTCTATCCAGTATAGCAATCGAGTTACTTGCACTTACCATCATGAAACCTCCTCCACACAGCGTATCGGCTTTTTCTCAGGAGGTGGCATCCAAACTTCTATAAACATACCCAATTGAAACTCTAGTGTGTACCCATGAATTGGAAATTTCTTCAAACATGCTTTGAAGCGAGTTCGGGCTACTCTTAATGGCTTTCCTTACTCTTGGAAAAATCCTGCCAAATCTAGTTGACCACTCAAATTCACACTTTACGGATAATATCTATTAAATAAAATTGTTTGAAATTGTTCCCAAGTAGTGGTTAACTCACTAGGTTGTTGGTTGTACCACTCGCTAGTTCCTCTTGTAATAAAAAATAGGAACAAAACGAGATCATTTGTTCCTGAGTAACACTATGAGTGATGTACGCATCACATATCTGCATAAATTTTTGCATAGATCTAATGAAATCTATGCGAGCATCCCCACTATAATGACCATAATTAGCGAATTGGTTGATCATACGCGCATCGGGCTTGTATCTTTACGACATAAATAGTGGGTGGGCAATTCCCAAGAAGTGGTAAACTAAATGTTTGTTGATCTTATGGGTGAAAAAACCAAGGCCTTGCCCTAGCTGGAACTTGTGCACCTTTATTATTAACTACATTCTATGGATTTCCTCTATTCGGGCTCACTCCTTGTTGATTTTTTTGTGGACCCAAAGGAGGCTTCACTTGGCGCTAATCTTTCTCTTTCTCTCTTTCTTTGATCTCAAAGCAACTTCTCGAAATTTGAGAGAATACACCAAAATCTATGAAACTTGTAGAAAGACAAAAACAAGAATACAAATAATGCCAACGAAAAACTAAACAAAACACAAAAAGATAACAATATAATCCCCTGTAGCGGCGCCAAAAACTTGTTGTCCCCCCGGGTGTGATAAATATATCAGCACCTAGAAAGGGGGTGAATTCTCGTAAGTGCACGGGTCATTGTCAAGTAATAAAATAAGTCCAGGGATGGATATTGAACAAGAATCGGAAAGACGGAGTAAATGAAGAATATTATTGGATTTTTATAATGTAAAAGATAAATGACAATTAGCGAAATTAAACTAAAAGAATAAAAAAAATTAACTAAAAGACAAGTTTTCAAATACGAGAGTAATGCTTAGGGATTGCTAGTTTTGCCAAAATCGATGATTATGATGTTCTTGATATAAGGGTAAACTGGTTGTTCCTAAAATTTTCCTAACTACCGTAAGGGTTGGCTTAGGAAGCTCACGTACTCAAATTCTGCAACCTTGGGTTCATTAACGGACACCAAGCGTGTATACACCAATCAATAATTAGACCCCCCCCCCTTGGGCGTAAGAGCAATTAATAAAACTAATCTACTATTCGGCCAAGATAGGATTAGTATTTAACACAAGTTGTATACCCAACAGATTCAAAACTCAATTTAATTAAATATAAATCCCAAACATCAAAATAACATCAAATCAATCAATTAAGGTTCGTACATAATCATAATCTTCAAGCAATGAGGGTTTATTTCATACTCAAGTAATGAAAACTAATTTAAAATAATATTAGAACCGTGTTTAAAAGCTAAAATAAAATAAATTTACTCTTTGGAATGAGTGGATTCGGAGCTCCGATAAGGAAGAATGGTGGGTTTGGTGAAAAATATCCTCTCATCTGCTCTTGCTCCTCTTGAAACGTGTAAAATGAAGGTATAATAAGTTGTTTTTGTTTTTGGAGCTGATATATGACTTATATACCAACTAAAAATGTCCCCCCCCATGAGCTTGCTTAATTAGGTTAGATATGACCCAACCCGTTTTTAGTTAGTGTTGGACTAGATCGAGCCACGGTGGAAGCAAATGGCATAACTTACCCGTCTCAACTCCGAATTGACTTTCGTCACTCCCCACACGACACTGATTTCAAGCTCTCTCTGAATCAAAAGGAATTTCTTTAAAAGTCCTTACCAATTTTTTGTGATACCTGAAACAATGTATGATATTTGTAGCTAGAATATTTGTTTTACTTTTTATCAATTACATATTTATTCAATGTATTCAAAAACAAAAAGAGGAAAAGAAATCCCAAGGGCAAGGCAATCCTGGCATCTGCATTAAAGACATTAGCCGATTCAGGAACTTTCTTACCAGTGGACTTCGTTATCCTAGACGATACATGGAAACTGACAAGGGTGGACGGAATGCACGTTGCTCAGGTTGTTGGGATCACGGTCAAGGAAAGAATTCCGCCGTGTCATGAGAAATGGAAATACGTCCTTGATAAGTTGAAGCAGCCCATCAACATGCGCTTACGTTTATTAGTAATTTTTATTCTAACTTCATTTTTGAATCATTCACTAATGTTTAATTTAGATGATGACTAACTTGTTTTGGTTGGCTACAAGAATTCTTTGATATATAGGCTTGGCGAAGAAAACCTGACTAGGACGATGTAGCTCAAAACATCAATAAAAGCAAAGGAGGTACAAAGACTTCATGAGCACTCATCAAAAGGGACTACTATATGAAGGGGTTAAAACTAGATGACGTGAGTGACGAAAATTGGGGAAAGAGTTGTAAGAATTGGGATGCCAAGTAGAGAAAGGTAAAAGGTTTTAACTTATAATACATGAATTTACTATATCTATTAATTTTTTTAAGTTAAAATGAGCCAGAACCATGCTAAGGCTAACACGGAGAACATGGCAAAACAGAAACGCTCTAGTGATGCGGGGTCACGAAATTATTCCTAGACTCGGGACATTATTTATGAGGTACATATTTTTTACTAAAATAACTATTTACTTATTAAAATTCTTTAGATTAATGTCTATACTTTGGAATGGAACAAGGTAAGTTGAAGAAGCCCACCTCATCATCCACGATGGTCACCGATGAGGCGACCCAACAACGAATCCCACTTTCATCACTAGATGATTCTTCTAGCACGTTGGTTGGGACGAAAAGAAAAATGAATGGTGGACCCCGAAGTACCAGAAGGCCGACGTAGGTCTTTCTTTAAACAAACTTATTATTTAAATATAAAAATGGTTTGATATTTTTAAAATTGAAATGTATTTGTTTAATGTAACAGCTTCGCTTCGGTCCATGCTCAATGAGAAAGTCACCAAGACCAATTCACGGTCTAAGTCATTAACATCTCCATCGTTCATAACTTCCTGGCCCTGAAAGAGCATGTAGATGTTGTGAGGGAAGCGGCGAAGACAAGGGTAGGTCCATCGACTAGGAGTTGAGCACCCGGAGTGGGACCGCCACCCAAGACTAGACGCGTTACCAGGCCTGCACCATTAACGCGTGCGCATGATGAACAACTGAGCGATATATGATGGACTCCTTGAATGAACTTCTCGTTGCACAAGGCCTCCCGTTGTACGTTCCTCCAAACAATCAATCCACAAGTTCCATTGTTGGCACCGACTCCCCTATTTTTACGATGGTCGACATTACCGCTGCAATGGAGTTTGTTAATGAGTGTAGGGTAGAAGCAGAACTTTCCACATTCGCTCCAGGCCAACATAACAACCCTCCAACATGGACCTTTTCCTCAGGCGCATCTGGTAGCCGACATCTAATTGAGAAACGCCTGAATATGAAGAAAAACATGAAAAACGATGAAGAACGTCTATATGACCCTTAATTTCTTGTTATGTTGACTTTATTTTTATATTTCTCTTGACTTTAATTTAATTTATATTTTTGTTGACTTTATTATGTATTTCAATTTACGTTTATATTCATTAATTAGTTAATTTTAGTTGTTTCTATTGATTTATGTATTATTTTTATTAGTTTTAAAATTTTAAAAACAAAAAAAATAATTCAAATTGAATTTCGTGAAATATAATTTATTTATTTTAAATATCAATGGTGGCTATAAAGCCGTCACAAATGATAAAAATAGGCATAGTCGCAAATTACATAGGAATCAGGTTCGACACAAATGTCGTCGAAAAAACCAAAATTGTAGCAACTACTATTCTAGGAAATGAAAATAACAACCACAAATAAATATTTGGTAGAAATCTATTACTGGAGACGATTTTTTCGTCGCAAGTTATAAAGAGTTCTGGCGAAAACAAACCTCAAAGCCGTCGCCAATAACAAACGGTCTCTAACGACAAATTTTTGGTGATTAGATAACGACGACATATCGCGAATGTCTAGTTTTTAGCGACTAATTTTTGGATCATTAGCGACCACAAAAGTTATCATTAGTATAACCATACGTAGCCGTAATGCCTGTTCACAACTGTAAATAAAGTTAATTGTGAACAGTTTTAATTTTTCTGTTTTTTTGGTTAATAACAAATTTACTTTCAAGTGTAGGAAAATGGACGGATGTAGGTTGGCTGAATCTTATTTTAGAAAAAGAAAAGGTTACTAAAACCTTTATTAGTCTTTTCGCTTAAATAATAACTTATGGCTGCTGGTTTTTAACGTATGATAATTTGTTGATATCTTTCATTTTATTGGTCAAGTAATTATTTCGTGATATCAATCATTCCGTAATGCTTGAGATAAATGCTTGTTGGTAATTGTCTAATCATGCTATCACTCAACATTGTGATGTATATCAAGATAGGATTCTTTCTAGCTCCATGATATTAGGAGTTTGAAGTGATATAATAAAAATGTAGAAGGAATAGTAGAAGTGGTATAAGTTATAACCACAGTGAAAAATAAGTCAGAGTTGGGCAGAAGATTATCGGTGGCGCTATATGTAGTGTTTATTCTGAGTGAGTATTTTTTTACACAGAAATTGAGTGAGTTAGTTATCTGTATTTTTTATGGAATGTGATGATCAACGTACCATCAAAAAGTGCACACTTTTCTTGTTTTGCTGTACCAAATTTGTTGCGGCCGGTAAGATACACGAAATTTTACACTTTCTGCTTTTCTAATATCATTAATTAATTAATATATTTTCTTAGGTTAGGATATGAAACTTAAAATAATAGCTGAATTCAATTGATTTGCATCGCATAGCAGATATTTATAGGTATGATTTTCCCATATAATCTTGATGGTTCCTGTAACTGAAGAACTTAGTTTATATAAAATTTAACTCACCTACTTTAAGATTTTATTGAATTCTACATCACTCTGATTTATAAGATTAACGATTTCTTTTTTTGTGTAGATGTAATTTTTATAAAAACACTCACTTTCAACTTTTTCCACTTATTCAAAAAGAAAAAAAAAAACTTCTTTCCACTATTTAACCCCAATCGTGATAAATAACTATTATACCCCTAGGTACTTTATTTTAAATAATTCTTTTTCGTTTTTGTGATCTCCCCTTTTTTTTTTGGTACGTGAGTGATCCGGGCTAGCTTGCGCGTACCACAACTAATCTCGGGGATATACACACCTCCCCATGTATATCAAAACTAGGTTACAAATGTTTAGGGAGGGGTTCGAGCCTTGTACCTCTTACTTTACGCCCGTTAGGGAGAGGATTCGAAACATGTACCTTTTTTTATAAGTGCTGGAAAAATAGTCAGGCTCTGGCCAATTGAGCCAACCCACCTGGTTTTTCCCCTTAATCTTATAATGACATAACAAATAGACAATAGGTAATCTTAAATTCATATTATACATTAACTCAATTAACGGGTATCTAATTATGTGTTCTTTATAAATACATTAGGTAAAACCCGTGTCTGGAGACACTGGGAAAAAAAATCGGGTCTGTTGACATGATTTGACACCAGGTCCCCTAATCTCAAAAAAAAAAAATTGGTTTTCGACTTGTTTAATAAATAATAATGATAATAGTAATAATAAGATGCATCTGCTAACTACCAAATAATTGATAGATATCTTTTTTTTTCATACAAAAATGTTTCACTTAATTTGAAAATCATCTCTGAGCTAAACTAAAAATGTAGGAACACATTGTTATTCACTCAATATATTACTACATGTCCCCTGTGTATGCATGCAAATAAATTTAATAATGATAGAATATAATGGAAACCATAACTTTTCAACATTAGTGTCAAACTGGGCTTCTATTTAGGCAAGCAAGTCATCCCAAGATTCAAACTCCAACTTATGCCACGAAGACACGAAATAAAAAAATAGACTTGAGTTGACCAGAAGAATGAAATTCAACAACTGTCCCTTGTAGGCTTTGAAATCCCAAGATTCAAACTCCAACTTATGCCACGGAGTAAACATAATGCTTTAGATATACATATAAAAAGCTCTAAAACAACTATCATATTGTTATAAAAGGGTGGTAAATAATTAATAAAATCCTATAAATAATCTTGTAGCTAGCAAGTTAGTCTTATAAGGGCTAGGGGAAAGAGAAAAATACCAAAAGCATGAAATACAGAATTGTTGGAGATCATTTAGCCTGCTACATTAGATGTTCAGGAGCAGTGAGATGTCATGCTTTGGCTGATGTTTCAAGACAACACATGTGTGATAATTAGGAATTATGGTGTCGATGGTAGCCAAAAAGCAACATCAGAGGAGCTGCTCGGTCTACAAAGGAGTTGTCGAATATCACTACAGCTTAAACTCATTAGGGAGTCTGGCAGCAACTCATTAAGGAGTTCAACAACAACTTAGTACCATATCATTCTGTTTATAGTTACTATGCATCACCTATTAGTTCCAACTGCATCTTTAAAGCACAAAAATAGATTGATACCTGTGCTAAACAACATTCTATAACATAAATAAAATATGACATCAACTCATTAATAAGTCTAGCACCAAACCCGTCTGACCATGGACCGTCTATTCCTATAATAAGAGGTACAACACCAAGGAATTTTCTTGGTGCGAGTTTGTATGTATGTAAAACTCTTTTTCTATTCAGATCGTGCAATAATAACGCTACTAAATCTATAGGAATATTCTGATCCTTTTTTCTTCTATTCTTTCTCATATTTTACCCCCGTAATTTCGAAAAAAACAAAAAAAAAGTCAAATATATGTATAACTAATAAAGCTTGTGGATATGATAACATTATAATTGGTTAAAATTTATACTTTGAAGGTTGAAGTAAAAAAATAGAAGGAAGAAAATTTCATGGGCTAGAGTGAGGGGAACCTTGAAGGATATGCTCACTTTTATTTGTAAAACTTGTTTAATTTTAAATAGAACAACATAATCCTACTCAAGCTAAAAAGGCACAATCAATTAGATTTTATACCTCAAATGAAGACCATTAAAGAGTTCTTGAAATTCTAATATCTCAAAAACTTATTATTTAAAATTTTATTTCAGCTAAGAAGCTATACCATATCAAACCCCCAAAAAAATATTTTCTAATGTTTCAATTTAAAAAATTTGAATAAACAAAATTAAACCTCATCAAGGCCATTTGGCTGAAGAAGACAAGGGCGTTGTACATGAGATAAGAGGTATCCCAATTTGGCAGGAGGGGTCATTCCTAGCTCACTTATTATCATTTGATCTCCTATCACCCCTCAACAAATGTAATCAATGGCAACAATAAGTCTCCAGCAAAAAATCGGTGTCTTCTTACTTCAAAAACCGAGTTTTACAATATCTGCGTACAAATATAAATAAACTTATATATACTTATATGCATATATTTAGTTTGGTTTGTAGCACAAAAGATATAAAAAAAATGCCTAAAAAAATACAATACTAATAAATTTTTCTGTTAATATTTAATAAAGAGAAAAAGAAAAAATACATTCAGAAGAGTTAATAACTTAGTATTAGAGTAGTCAGAATGACTGAGAGACCTATAACATAGAGGAGCAGGACTGAGAAGAACATAAACCGTGGCGGAAGATCTATAGCCAAGATGAGAAGGATTCAGAAGAACAAAAAACGAGAAGATGAGAAGAGAGATACTTACACTCAAATCAGATATTCTACCAAGAAACTAATTTTTCTTTTTATATTTAAATTGGATAAAGAAGGAAGAAAATCAAAATAAATTCAGAAAAATCAATATAATCGAAATTATTTCGATTAATATCACAACCGATCAAATAATTAAAAAACATATATAAATTAATTAAAAAAATAGTAAAAAGGAGATCTCACAATTGGATAAAGTAGGGAGAAAGAGAAAAAGGTAAAGTCTAAGCAGCGCATCACTTCTCATACGGTACAAGGCTTCCAACGATCATAAAATGACGGTTCAAGGATTTGTATAAAAAGATATTAAAACTATACTTCACTCGGATAATTCTATAAAATTGTAAAACTGATAGATTTGGTTAAAAATTAATTTTTTTACCTTAATTTGGGTTCTTCGCCAAGCCAGGTTGAATTCCCTGGTAGTGAAAAAGTTACCTTCTGTAACATTTTACATTTAAACATTAAACTCACAGAATTGTTGATCTATGAAGTAAATATCAAGTGTAAATTCTTTCACTTCTACACAAATATTGTGGTATCCAAAAAATTATTTAATTATTTAAAATCAAAACTTACCAATGCATCTAAACAGTGAAATTGTACGACTCCGGATTCAATTGCGATTAGAGCTAATTCAGGAGAAAGAAGAGTTAGGCTTAAATCTTTCGGCTGATTCCCTAGATTTATCGATTCCCATCTCCACTCATCTCTCAAAGAAGTGGATCTCTACAAATCAGACATTAAAAAACATTACGTTTAGTCTCTAAAGTATAGCGGTTATTCCATTTCCTACCTTTCTCTTTCTAACTTTCTCTTTCTAAAATTCCCTGTACAACTCTGTGCCAATCTGATGCAAACTTACAATGGATCCTAAATTCTAATCATTTAATCTCCTAAAACTAATTCGACAATGATTAACTTCCCTTTAATTCTTCTCCCACTTCTGCATTACGATCCAGGTCCCCCATCTTTCTATTTAATTTTCGATGGTCTAAGAAGAATGAATTGGCCATCGATCTTTACTCAATTACACATGCAGGAACTAATCTTGCTTCAATCCACCAACTCAAAGGTCAAAGACTCCTCTAATGTCTTCAAAAATATTATTGGGTATCCTTTATTAAACATGCATTGGTTCTTCTTGGTCTCTTTGATAGTTTTCTGGTTTTTAATGGTGATCTCAGTTAATCTCACCCCCGCTTGGGCTAAGCTATCAACTGTTACAGATATTACGAAGTTGTGGACATCAAATGCTCAAGGAATATGTTATATCTGGACTATATGGACTAATACAGCGCTGCATGGACTAATTAAGAAGATTAAACATGTTTTCAAGCCCATTAGTAAAGTTTATTCTGGTTTTAATGGGCTTCATCATCAGTCCTACTATATTACGATGGTTAATGGAGAGGCTTTTTGGGCTCGAGACAAAATGGATCACCTTCCCTACTCTCGTTATAATGCAGCCTTTAAACAAATCACAAGTATGTTCTCTTCAATCTCTTTTCTCTTTTTTATCTATTTTGCTGCTGCGTCTTTTCGTTTTACTACCTACATGGAGACCCTAGGCTATAGCTACTCTGTCTTTTGTTATTCGCGTGACTTATCCCTTAAGATATTCAACCAAGATTTGAGGCGCATGATCAAGCAAAATAGCATTGGGAAGAGTTTTTATTTCTGCAGACTTAATATGATTGGTAGAATTATTTTATTCTTATCCCAGAAAACTTCTTTTCGCCTAAAGTTACACTTTGTCTCTTATAAGACTCAACTTCTTCCACTTCTCTCTGTTGTGATACTTCAAAAGGCGGCTAAATGTATTTATGTAGCTAAAACTGAGATATTCCGTGATCCCAATTGGTTTTCTATTTTTTGGGATTATCTTTTAACCATATCAGATGAAGTAGCGTGTATTACTTATGCCTTGATCAAAACAAAATCAATCTTATACAAAGATTTATCTCTACACGCGTGGGAAGCTACAAAACCTATTATTTTTTCTCAGAAATTTAGCTCGTGCTCTTGCAATATCCCTCCCAATTGGAGACAAATGGCATTTAATCATTCAGATGAAGAGGGGAAGCGTTTCTTTTGCAAAGGGGCTGAGTGCGATGGGCATTTCGAGAATGATTCAAGTGAAGATTCTAGTTCTTTCGAGGCGACAAGTACCCGGGGTGTATATAGGAATTTATAGAATATCCCCTGACTTACCCCGCTGTCAAATCCGAATAAAATAATTTCTTCTTCAAATACATTGCCGGAAAATCAGATAATTCTATAAATTGTAAAAGTGATGAGCTGGGATTTTTTGCTTTAATTGCACAAAAGGTCCCTATATTGAATATATACCCAAACTTTATTTTGTTCGCAACACCTATCAAGATGGAAAAATAGGGATTAAAAGAAATAAATAATCTATATAAATTAGTGAGGTCCTTACTTGAAGTTTTACATACAATTTGACCGCTAGTGACATCTTCAAATTTGTTTCTTGGCATAAGGCAAGTTAACTTGATAAATCTAACTTCTTCACTAAATAAGTTCTCCCTTGATTTATATATACCGCACCCTCGTTAACCCGTAAGATCAGATAAAAAATACACATATTTTAAAGAAGAATAAAATAACAATATTATGAGAATTTACCTTCTCACCTGATATAAAACATCATTTTCCTTAATTTATTCAATGATTTAATAAATTACTAATTGTCCAAATACTCACCACCCTTGAAGGCATTTTTTGTTAATAAAAAAACTAGTTGTAAAAAAACTTACATGTTAATAAACAATTATTCTATAGTTAAATAATTACAAAAGAAACTATTCTAACCTATTCCACTATTCAAACCTATTCAAAATGACTGGTGAGAGGCTATAATTAATGACTTCATTATTTACCAAAATTTTGTGGAATCTTTTGAACAAAAAAATAAGGAACACAAAAGCTATCCAGATTCACGTCCGACGAACACAAAAGCTTTTAAACTTGAAATGGCTTTACCATGAAGCTTTAAACACAAAAGATCTCGCCATAAGCTGCAAAAATGGAGGCTTCTCAGAGCCATGGACGTGGCCGTGGGAGCTCGACACAAAATAATGTTGTGCTATTAAGCATAGCCATGAAAGCAAATCTCATGAGCATATCAAAGCTATTAAACAGAGCTTGAGCTCAAAACCTGGCCAAAGCTTGAGTTGTGTGAACGGAACTTAGAGAGAAGAGGCGTGAAAGTTGCACAAAAATGAAGGGTGGACTGAAAAACTTCTATAAAAACGGTAATAGAGAGAATGAGAGAGAATAAGTAGGTGTGGAATTTTCTTGGGTTTTGAGTATATATACATACATATATATATATATATATATCATTTTTAGGGTAAAATGGATAGTGTGAAAATCATTTTTAGGGTAAAATGGATAGTGTGAAAATAGGTGTATAGTGTTAAATCTTATTTATGACTTTTAGTAAGATGAGTAGTGATGTCTCCCTATTTGTGATATAATAATCTAGGTTAGAGACATCATTTTAGGTGTTTATGATTAACTAATTATAGATTTGTATTCATATATTGATAAATTCTTATTTCTTGTCTTTATTTGAGGATTTATTATTTTTAGAGCATATGATGTCTAATAATCTAGGTTGGAGATATCATTTTAGGTGTATTTGAGTAATTAATTATATATTTTTATTCATATTTTAGTATTTTCTTATTTCTTGTCTTGATTTAATGATTTATTATTTTTAAAGTATATTGGGTTTAATTTGTTTGTTTAGTGTGAAATTTTAAAGATATATGGAAATTAATTAGATGCCAAATCAATTCTAAAGAGATAAGGAAAGAAGATATGGATGGAAATTGGAGATAAAAGGAAGTAGATATAAAATAGGAAAGGCAAAGTTGTCAACAAAATTTTAAATTCTGCAGCTACGTCCACTAAAATGAATATAACTTAAAATTGGTTTGATATTTCGATGAGAAATCAAAAGATAAAGTGTAGATATTTTTGACGCGGTCGTTCCAATATAAAGAACGTGAAAATCGGAGCAATAACGAAGGAATTACAAACAAAACAAGACAGCAATAGTTTTTCCCTTCTCCTATATTTTAGGAAACGAATTTGATTTGGAAAAGAGTCCAATTACTTGCCTTATACTCCAAGATTTCGACCTAGGGTTCGGAAAACCCTATAAATACACCCTCTCGTCATTAGAAACACATCCTTGGTAAGCATTTACGCCAAGAGGAAGCTTATATCAAGAGAAGAAAAGATCAGAAGGAGTTGGACAACAAATCATGCCTTCCCAATCCTTCAAATTTGTAATTGTTTTCTTTTGTATCTCTAGTATGAAATAATTCTATTTTAGCTTGAGATTAGCATATGGGTATGAACCCTATACTTTTTTTATATCTATTTTAATTTGAGATGTTAGCATTTAAATGAAATTAGTGTTTTATTCTCTGCTTTTATGTGTTCTGATTTATTGTATGTAGTTCTTGCGGAGGCCTATGTATAGGATTACCATAGTACCTAGATGGTCACCCGGAAGGGGTGTCTAATTATTGAAAACACCACATAAACGTCTAGTGTGCGGTAGTGATCCAGAAGGGCTTGCCTAACTAGACAGTCATTAGGGTTTGAGATTTAATCACCGATCATTATATAGGGTCCCCTCACCCAAGTCCACTGATAATTGTTAGGTCGCCTCTTAAGTCCACCCAGAAGGGGGTTAGGAGGAATATAGAATGTTGGCTATTGCATAACACACAATTCTCACTTACATGATTAGAATAAACAAGGCTAGTGGGGATTACTTGCTAGATCTCGAGCTAAACTCTCATACTATCTGCTCTTCTTATTTACTATTCCGTCTTTAAATTACTTAGACAATTATTTTATTTCAAAAACTAAACAAAAATTATATTCGTCTTTTATTTTCAGGGTAATATTCATCTAGCTTTCGTACTTGAACTATATATTGCATAAGTTCTCTCTAACTTTCGTATCTTTGAAGAACGAAACTTATTTATCATTAAAACTTGCATACGACCTGTGATACTTGCAGTGAGTAACGTGCTCAGTTAGGGTGTTAGTTGCATCTATATTTATCATTATTTACCTTAGCCGACACCAGCATAATTGGTTTAATTTGTATGTTAATGTGAAGATTTAAAGATATATGGAATATAACTAGATTCCAAATCAATTCTAAAGAGATAAGGAAAGAAGATATGGAAGGAATCAAGAGATAAAAGGAAGTAGAATTAAAATAGGAAAGGAAAAGTTGCCAAGTAAATATGAAATTATGCAGCTACGTCCACTAAAGTGAAGATAATTTTAAATCGGCTGGGAATTTGGATGAGTAATCAAAAGAGTAAACGTAGATATTTTTGCAACGGTCGTTAAAATATAAAGTAGGCGAAATCTGACTAGTAACGAAGAAGATACGATCAAAACAAGACATCATCTGTGTTTATCTTCTCTGATATTTTAGGAAACGAATTTGAGTTGAACTTGGACTCAAATTACTTACCTTTTACTCACCAATTTCGACCTAGGATCTTCCTAAAACCTATAAATACACCCTCTTATCATTGTAAACATGTCATTGCCTCTTCTTAACTAATCCTTAGTATTATTCGTCATAGTCGTCATTCAAGAGAAGCAAGTTGACAGTATGTAACTATGTATCTTTATTTTAGTTTATTTCTTGTTAGCATGAACTAATTTTCCCATAGCTTGGGTTTTGTGTATATATCTTTGAATTTTGTTTTCTCCGATCTAAGTATGTTTGGGAAAACCTTTTTAAATTGATTCTAGCTTCCTAACCATATATTTGTTATATGTACTTTAATTTATTTCCAGTCTTAATCTTGATCATGTTAGGATTGTCTTGATAGTAGTTAGATGGTCACCCGAAAGGGGTGTCTAATTATTGAAACACCACATAAACGTCTAGTGTGCGGTAGTGATCAGGAAGGGCTTGCGTAACTAGATAGTCGTTAGGGTTTCAGATTTAACCACCGATCATTACACAGGGTCCCCTTACCCAAGTTCCTTGGTAATTGTTCTGTCGCCACCTAAGTCCACCCTGAAAGGGGTTAGGAGGAATATAAAATCCTGGCTACTTATCTAAGAGTTTTAATCACCCTCATTAACTAGTAGAAGAAATAGTAGGATAAGTGCATACTAGCAAAACCTGAGCTATACTCTCCCATCTTATACTTACACCTATAATTTATTGTCTTTTTAATCATTATTTCCTCAATCAATCATTCATATTTACTTTCCATGTCTTTAATTCATTGAGTTATGTATTACTACGCTTTTCTGTTAATTCATTTGTATAACACACTAAGTACCTGAGCATGAATATGTATTTATCATTAAAACTTGTGTACGACATGTGATACTTGCAGTGAGTACCATGTTTAGGTTAGGGTGTTAGTTGCATCTTATACTTTCGTTATTTTATCACACCCTAGCCGACACCAAGTTGATAGCCGAAACCTTATGTCCCAACACAATCCCCTTACAAACCATAAAGTGACATTTCTCCCATTTCAAAATCAAATCAGTTTCCTTGCATCGAATTAACATATTTTCTAGATTTTGCAAAGAATCGTCAAAGTTATCACCAAAAACAGAAAAGTCATCCATAAATACCTCAAGGAACTAATCAATCATATCCCCAAATATCGCCATCATGCATCGTTGGAAACTAGCAGGTGCATTACATAGTCTAAATGGCATCCTTCGAAAGGCAGAGGTGCCAAAGGGACATGTGAAAGTAGTCTTATGCTGGTCATTAGGATCTATGCATATCTGATTATAACCTAAGTACCCATCAAGAAAGCAATAATACTTTTTCCCTGCTAGCTTATCCAACATTTGTTCTATGAACGCAAGAGGAAAATGGTCTTTTCTGATGGCCTTGTTCAACTTACGATAACCCATACACACTCTCCAACCAACAATGGTTCTTGAGGGTATGGATTCATTTTGATCATTCAGGATAGTGGTGATACCACCCTTCTTTGGTATGCATTGAACTAGACTCACCCATTCGCTACTAGATACGGGAAAAATGATTTCAGCATCTATTAACTTTATCGCCTCTTTTCTCACTACCTCCTTCATCATTGGCATCAATCTTCTTTGTCCCTCAACTGAGCGTGCACTCTCATCTTCGAGAATGATCTTATATTGGAAAATGGTTGGACTAATACCTTTGATATCAACAATAGTCCACCCAATTTCCTCTTTGTGAGCGCAAAGCACACACGACAGTTTGTCTTCTTGAGGACATGTTACGTTAGCTAAATCAATAACAAGTAAAGTATCATCAGTGCCCAAATAAGCATACCTCAAGTGTGACGGGAGTGGTTTTTCTTCAAGCTTTGGAGAAGATTCAATGTATGGTTTCTTTTGAGGTTCCATCTTCCCCGATTCAGTTACTGCCTCATAGGCAAGACGCCTAGGTTTTGCATTTTCAGAATTTATAGCTGCCACAATTTTGGCAAGCTTTTCCATAATCTCAGGTATGTCAAGTGTTAGGGCAGCTTGCAAGACATCATCATAATTTATCTCATCAAATACGTCTTGCGTGGCATAATCAATAGCTTCCATACGGAAACAATCCTTCTTAGAATCAGGAAACTTCATTGTCCTAAACACGTTGAACTTTACCTCCTCGTCTTGAACATGCATGATTAATTCTATATTTTATACATCAATAAGAGTACACTCCGTGGCTAGGAATGGTCTTCCCAAAATTATGGGGACATTCCTATCTGCATCGTAGTCAAGTATAATGAAATTACATGGAAAAATAAAATTACCGGCCTTGACGAGAACATCTTCCACCTTTCCCTTTGTACCTATCAGCCATTTGCAAGACCACGGTGGTTGGACTTGCATTCCCAATCTTTAACTTCTCAAAATCTGATCTGGGAATGAGATTAATACTCACACCCAAATCACACATAGCTATCCCGTGCCACTTCTCATCAATGGAAATAGGAATATTAAAACTCACAGGATCAATCAATTTGGGTGGCAAATTACTTTGGCAAATAGCACTGCACTCCTCTGGCAAACCTACCATTTCTCCCTCAAGGTATCTTCGTTTGTTGGTGATTGCTTCCTTCAAAAATTTCATGTACCTTGGCATTCCTCGAATGGCATCCAGGAACGATAATTGATATTGAGCTTACTAACCACGCTCATGAATTTCTGAAACTCTTTCTAATCTCCTTTTTTTGGACGTTTGAGGGGAACGACGGAGGATGGTGATTCTCTTCCACTACCATGTCTTCCTTCTTCTGTTTCACTGAAATTTTCTCAACTTCATCTTCAACTGGTTCTCCTTCCGTCTCTACCATATCCTTCACCATTTTGGATTTGACAGTTGTTTCCTTTTCTTTCATCACGGGAAAAGGTGGTGGTTTTAGTTGTTTCCCACCCCGTAACCCAATAGCATTACATGATTCATTACCTTCAGGATTTTTGGTGTTGCTTTCGAGTTGTCTCTGACCTCAACATTTATACTGTTGGCGATTATTGATACTTGATTCTCCAAAATTTTCAAAGTCGCGATATGTGAATTCAATGTCTCTTCGGTTTTGGTTGACTTATCGGTTGACATCGCCATGAATATCTTCAAAGTAATAGCTAAATCGGTTGCAGTAAGCGCACCTTCTTGTGGACCAGAAGGAAGTGCTTTCTAAGCCAGATATCTGTATAAGCATCATACTCGAATTTTTGAGGAGCTTGACCTCCATGATATTGGTTTGGAGGTCTCGAATGGTAAGTGTTGCCTTAGGGACTTGGCTGATAGATTTATGGGTTAGATGCCCCTTGCAGATTAGTATTGGAAACCTGGATGGTTTTTGTTTTGATCACCATAGCCTTGACCACTCGAGTAATGGTTACCTCGATTATTGATGAAGCGTACAAATTTCGGATTATGAGGACAATCTTCCCAAATATGATCAATTGCCTCACAACTGGGATATATTTCTGGTTCTTGTACCACATGAACATTAGCTTGCTTGTTGGACATGGGTAACTGTTTAATCTTGTTCTCTAGAGAGGCAATATTTGCATTCAAAGTTGTTTCTGCGTATGTATTTAAGGTACCTTTTTTGGAAAATTGAACTAGTGATCTTGATGGTTGCCAACTCATTTCATTCTTTACGATCCGATCCATAATATCTAACGTATAATTCATAGTTTCCATCATAAATCCACCTTGACACATTGTATCAACTTTCTACTTGGAGGCTTCATTTAAATTGCGATAGAAAATCCCCAAGGGTAAATCCAATGGATAAAAAAACTAGCATCCTAAACCAACACGAGAAACTCATTGTAAGTATTACAGATCGTTTGCAAGTTTAGTTAGTAAGTAAGATTCGTTCGCAGGGATTAAGCCTGTTAGCGTAGAATCGTGTTTATAAAAGAAAACGTAGTGGAGATCAATTGTTCAAACTAAAACGGAATTAAAGAGATAAATATTTGGAGAAATAATAATTAACTACTAATGCAAATAAATAAAAGTAAATAGAATGGAGATGAGAGATATAACTTAGGTTTGCTTGTATGCACTTATCCTTCTAAATCTATATTCCAGTTATAAGGATGACTGGAGCTCTTAGAGAGAAGTAGCCAGGATTATATATTCCTCCTAACCCCCCTCCGGGTGGACTTAGGTGGCAACCTAACAATTACCAAGGGACTTGGGTAAGGGGACCCTGCACAATGATCAGTGCTTGATCTCAAACCCTAGTGACTATCTAGTTAGGCAAGCCCGTCAGGATCGCTACCGCATACTATATGTTTATATGGTGTTTCTGCAATTGAACACCCCTTCCGGATGACCATCCAACTGCTAATGGGATAATTCTATACTTGTGCACTAGCAAGGACTACAATTATTAAATCAAAGCACATAAAACAAATATATGAAATGGATAAGAAGCTTAATAAATTTAAAGGCTAACCCACAATAACATATAATATAAGAAATATAATTCAAAGATTATACATATGCAAAACCCAAGCTATTGGAGAATTAGTTCATACTAGAAAGAAATAAACTAAAAGATATATACATACTTGCCAACTTGCTTCTATGGATCTCTAAGAGTAATATTGATTAATAATTGAGAAAGGACATGTTTAAAATGATAAGTAAATGTATTTATAGGTGCTAGCTAAACCTAGGTATAAATCTTGGAGTGCAAGGCAAGTAATTGGAGTCCTTTTCCAATTCAAATTTGTTTTCTAAAATATAGGACAGGATAAACACTGCTGAATGATTTGGTCATATATCCTTCGTTACTTATCGGATGTTTACGTACTTTATATGGAAAACACCATAATTCAAAGATCTATCGGCTCATAAAATATCTCCTCCAGATTCGTAATAGATTTTCTACAGTCTTCAGAATATTAGACGACTTTTCAGCATTACAAATTTATTTGGCAGCTTTTACTTTCCTAATTCAAATTTGTTTCCTTTTAACTCTAGATTTCACCTTGGATAACCAGTTGGGTTAGCTCAACTGGTTAGAGTCTTGCTATTTCTTCAGCATTTAATGGGGAGGTCCATGGTTCAAATTCCCTCCCTAACGAGTGTAAAGTAAGAGGTACAAGGCTCGAGGCTCGAACCCCTCCCTGACATGGGTAACCTAGTTCTAATTTACCTGGGAATATACATGGGGAGGCGTGTATATCCCCTTGGGATTAGTCATGGTGCGTGCAAGCAAGCTTGAATCACCCACGTACACACAAAAAAAAAGATTTCGCCTTAGATCTTATTTCCTTAACTCCTTGACATTGATTTGGCCTCTAATTATTTCCTTTTATCTAAGAGACTCACATTAACAACAGATTATACCAAATATGCTCTAAAAGTAATAAATCTCCAAATCAAGGCCTGAATTAAGAAAAAATCAAATAATGGGGAAATTTCCCTTAACAATTAAACTAAAGACTAGACTAAAAAGATTACTAAAGATGAGAGGGTAAAGTCGGTATTTCAGTATTAGTCGGAACTCTAAAATCCTCCTAACTTCCGTCAAGGTAGATTTAGGAGGCAATCATACGGTATTATAGACCATGTCAAAGCGACTATAAACTGCTTTCAGATGATTATGATTAAAAATCAATTGGCTACGCGGTTAGTTAAGGAATAAAGAATAAAAATAATAAAAATGCACGTAACTTGAACATAACATACAATTTTTTAATTTTTTGAAAATAATATTATGAACTTTACAATCTTTAATTTATTAGAGAAAAATAAAATATGTAAATTATGTTAAGTTTTTACCGAATTATATCAATTTTCGCTAAAATGTCCATTACAATTTAGATTGTAATGGGTTATTTATAGGTATATGTATAATGAAAAATATCCTATATGTTGTATTCTGATTACGGAAAGAATGGTTTTACAATATTGATTACGCATACCAATCACATAAATCAAGTTAATATCAGTAATGACATTACATTACTAGACTTATTAGAGTCTACGAATCACACCTTTAATATTTAGGTAAAGCTTTTTTTACTAACGATTGTAATTTATTTTAATTGTAATAAAATTTCTAGCATTTAATTCTTTCATTTTTGTGTTAATACTTAGTGATTTTAGGTAATACTCAGTAAAATCATTGAGCATACTCAAAGATTCTTTGAGTATAATCAATGATTTGCTGAGTATGCTTAGAGTTTTACTGAGTATACTCATTGGAATATTGTACTCAATGATTTTTTACACTCAGTGACTTTGTACTCAGTGAATCACTATGTACACAAGAATAATGGTGCCAACGGTGGTCAGTGAGTGGTGGTCGGAGATGAATTATTCAAATACTCAGTGATTTCAAACTCAATGAATCACTGACCATGTCATGGGTGGTGGAGCCACCGACGGTCGGTGGATAGCGACCGGAGATAAATAATACTAATACTGACTGACTCGGTGGGACATACTTATTGCCACTTGACTTTTCTCTTTAAGTGATTTTTGTTTTGAAAATATTTTAGTATTTGGTCCCCCATAAGATTGAGTACTAGTCCCCTTAAAAAATACCTAACCACATGGTACCTATTTAAAATAAATTTGTTTTCCAAAACTCCCTTAAAATCAATCATCAATTGTAAAAAATATTTAGTTATTTAGATATCTAACTTGAATATCAGTTATTTTATTAGATGAATAGTTAACGCTGTCATACGCTAATTCGTCGATTTTTATCGCGACCAACATAACACCTAAACTATCATTAAAGGAATAAGAAAACTTTATAACCTACTTATTTCCACTTGACTTTTCTCTTTATGTGATTTTTGTTTTGAAAATATTTTAATGCTTATGGTTTTTGGGAATGGCATCCTAAAAAGAGTAATTCCCCTCTTTTGAAAAATGTTTGGGAGCAAAAAGAAATTATTCGAGGGTCTTTAGGAGAAGAAGGAAGAGAAAGCATCTTGGCTTTGTGGTTTTCATCCGGAAATGTGCATCAATCAACATATGAGGTATCTAGTAAAGAGTTTTATGATGTATATAAAAAACCATATGATTTTTTTTCGTCGTAAAACTTTTGTGAAGCCTTTGGCTAATATTATTTGGGACTCGAGTGTGATTCCTAAGCATGCTATTATTGTTTGGATTGCATTGAGTGAAAGGCTTAAAACGAATAATCGAATGACTTATATGGAGCTAGATCCGCTTTGTAAGTTGTGTGGGGAAGATTTCGAATGAAATAAGCATCTCTTTTTCGATTGTTCTTATGCAAGGTCAATTTGGGATGAGATTAAATCATGGATAGGATTAAATAAGGAGATGAATACGATTCTTACTGCTTTGAAATGTCTTAAAAAGCTTTAAGCTAGAGAAAATTGGAGGAGAAAAGCATGGAGAATCGGGTTTGGAGCAATCGTTTATTGCATTTGGAAAGCGAGAAATCACCTAACTATGAGAGGTGACTCGATGACACGAGAAACGGTTACCAATGAGATCAAAGGGTGTGTATTTTCTACATTATTTTCCTTGTTCCCTCCTCATTCCTTTATGGATGAGAGTGGGAACTAACTTGTATTAGTTTAGTATGAATTAGTTATATTATGCTTCTTTGTAGCTACCTTTTTTTTTATCAAACCTACCATTTTATATCCATAAAATGACAAGTACAAATCAAACCCCTACTTGTTTTTGACTCAAAAGCAAGGATGGCTAGGAAAAATAAACCCTATACAACATTTACTAGGAAAGTAAACCTATCGACTTGCAAAACAACCTATACAACCATTGATAGAAAAATAAATCAAAGTAAAACACACTATACAACCATTGCGAGGAAATTAAACCCTATACAACAATTGCTAAAGTCTAATACTAGGTCCAAGCTCCAAGCTATCTTCCTTGATCTTCTTGCTCTCCTCCCTTGAGTACTCAATGTAGCTTCCATCTTACCACCAATCTCATATTTTCAACACTCCTTTTAAATAACTAACTATTGCAAAGTGTGTATTGAACATCTTTCACAACTATTTTCACAATATCCTCATATTTAGGATGCATATTCTTATACTCCCTTTTATTCCTCATATCCCAAATACAATAAAGAAAGCTAAGAAAAGTAATGTTTGATATGGTATCTTTTAAGGTGTTACCATCAAACTTAAGCATAAATTCAATCATTTCCTCCCAAGTGGTACCCGAGTTGTGCCAATTATGAAGAGCACAAATCTCCTTCCAAGCCAAAGTAGTGAATTTGCAATTCACAAATAAGTGATCTCTAGATTCATGTTCTTCAAAGCAAAGATAACACATTTTGTCCACTTCCATTCCCCCTTGCTAAGCCTATCTTTAATACTTAATCTATCCTTACAAATTAGCCAAGCACAAAACTTGTGCTTTGGCATACTCCATTTATGCCACACCACACTATACCATTTTGTTTTCTCATTAGGACCCCTTAGGTCATACATAACATCCGAGGTCCTAAAGCATTTATCTCCCCATCTTATAGTGTCATTTTCTTCATTAAGCTCCATATCTTTTACCACCTCATACACCTTATTAAGCCTAAGTGGAAATCTCCACCTCTTCCCCACATAATAATCCATCACCTTTTTATTAATATTGTAATTACCCAAAGAAATAGCATCCTTTTGTTCACAAATATCACCAACACACTTTCCTTTTATCCATCTATCATTTAACATATAGGTTCTTTTTCCATTTCCAACATCATGTATAATATATTTAAAAGCAAGGTACCTCACATTAAGCATAGCTCTCCATGTCCAAGGAAGCTTACTATCATATGTAATGCTCCATATACTCTTATTCCTTATCCAATTTGAGTAGACTCATTGAGACCAAATATTATCTGAATTACATACATTCTCTAAAAAGCTTTAAGAATAGCAACTTGATTAATTTGGAGAAGGTTAGGTATGCCTAGTCCTCCATTTTCTTTACTTTGACATAACTCTTTCCAAGCCACTTTAGCACCATGAAAATCATTAATATTACCCTTCCAAAGAAACCTACTCAAGAGTGATTCTATCTCATGAATAACTTCCATTGGAAGCATCAATACATTACACCAATATCTAGCTTTACTTTGCAAAACACTCTTGATTAAATGAAGCCTTCCTGCAAATGTAAGAAATCTATGCATCCACCCTTCAACACTTCCAACTATATTATTAATAAAGGTAGCATACATTAAACTATTAGGGACTTTTGTAGTTAAAGGAGCCCCAAGATATCTAACAGGAAGTTTACAGTTCTTAACATTGAGAATACTACTCAAATAATCATGAAGATCTTTGTTACAACCTCCCATATATAGCTCACTCTTTTCAGGACTTATTTTAAGGCCAGAATGTCTAGAGAAGATATCAAGGCCTTGTTTAAGCCTCCTAGCCGAGTTCTTATCCCCGTTAAAGAAAATTAAACAATCATCAGCAAATATAAGATGGTTCAAATCCATTCTAGCACAATTAGGTTGATAAGTAAAAGCTTTGTTATGTGCCACTTTCTCAAGAATAGAAGAGAAACCTTTCATACATACAACAAATAGATAAGGAGATAAAGGATAACCTTGTCTTAATCCTCTTTCTTCTTTGAAATAACCACACACTTTCATTAATGCATAAAGAGAACATAGGTGTTGAAATACACATCTTGATCCAAGATATAAACTTTTGATTAAATCCCATAATTTGAAGTAGTTGAATAAGGTACCTCCAATTAATTGTATCAAAAGACTTTTGAAGATCAATGTTTAAAGTACACCTTGGACTCAAGTCCTTTCTATCATAACCTGCCACTACACTTTGAGCAACCAATATATTATCAGAAATACTTCTTCCTCCCACAAAAGCAGCTTGATTTTTAGATATAAGCACCTCAAGGCTTTTCTTCATCCTATTAGCAATGATTTTTGATATAGCTTTATAGAGGATATTACAACAAGCAATGGGACTAAAACTCTTTACTGAAGTGGGATTTTTAACCTTGGGAATAAGGACAAGATCAGTAGCATTGATTTGCTTCAAGATTTGTCTATTCTTGAAAGTTTCCTTTATAGCATTACAAACATCCTCCCCAATAATATTCCAAGTAGCTTTGAAGAAAGCATTATTAAAACCATCTGGGCCAGGAGCTTTTGAGATATCAATAGAGAAAATAGCTTCTTTAATCTCTTTACTAGTAATGTCTTTCACCATTTTTTTTGCTTCTTCATTAGTGATAACTTTATCAACAAGCTTATTTAAACACCTAGAGCTAACACTTTCTTCATAAAAATCCTTAGTACCAATTAAACTAGTGTAGTACTTGATAAATTCATCATGAATAGCCTCATCTTCAAAAACAATATCATCATTTTCAGTCACAATAGAGGCAACTCGGTTTTGAGTGATTCTAGCCTTGATGCTCTTATGATAAAGGGTAGTACTACGGTCACCCTTTTGAGCCCAAGTAATCCTAGTTTTTGCTTTAAAATCTCCTCTTGAATATTAAGAAGATGCATAAGTTTGTACCTAAGCTTCTTCTCAATAGTAAGCATAGATTGATCACCATTTATAAGCATAACTTGTACCTTTTCAAGCTTCTCTTTAAGCTTCATTATTTCTTGTGTTGAGTGATGAAAGTATTTCCTATTGAAAATCTTGAGAGCTTTTTTTACTTCCTTCAATTTATTCACCACTTTATACATCATACTTCCTTTTACCTCAACTTTCCACACCTTTTCAATCAAAGGCAGAAATTCATCATGGTCAATCCAAACATTAAAAAATTTAAAAGTTGAAGGTTTAGTGTTTGAACTCCCCTGAATTTTAAAAATAAGAATAGAGTGATCTGAAATTCCAAGAGCTTCAATTGTCAAATGAGACTTGAAACAAGTGAACCAAGCATCATTTATGAAGATTTTGTCAATTTTACTAGATACAAACCCATCCATTCTTCTATTAGTCCAAGTGTAATATCACCCTTGGCTAGGATGTTCCACCATCCCATTATCATTAATACATTCCACAAATTCATGAGAGCTCTTGTGAAGGCTAGTACAACCTATTCTTTCCTTAACTTTAGTAATTTCATTAAAGTCCCCACCCCAAATACATGGAGAATCCCCATTATTAACCATCCATTCACAAAGTGTTTCCCATAAAATAACCCTCTTGTCATCATCATTTTTTGCATATATTATCACACAATTAAATGTTTTCTTATTATATATATCATGTACCTCAAGGAGGATGGCTTGGCTAGTTGAATCAAGACACCTAACATCCAAAACATTCTTATGCCACTTTATACATATTCTTCCCCTATCATCCTTATCATGATTAGTTATAGTCCCCCCATTACTCAAATAAGTGTTATGAAACTTATTGTAGCTTTGTAGAGTCATTTTAGTCTCCAATAAACCAACTAGATCAACTTTTTTATCTTGTGTAACATGAATAACTTCTTTTTGATTGAGGCTTTGATTCAAACCTCTTACATTCCAAGAGCTAATTATCATTTAAATCAGGTTGTTCTCCTTCACTATAGGTACTTCCCACAAACCTATTCAAAGCCTCTTCAAGGTTTTTATTAGCCATATTTAAAGCACAAAAGGAGTTACTTAACTCCCCTACAGAAATATTAGAATTGTAAGCACTTTCTCTAGGTGTACTAGGGGCTATTTCTTTCCCCTTTGCACTAATACTTCCCACATTTTGAGGTGGAGGTGTAGTTGTGTTTTTGGTGTTAGGAATCTGAACTTCATCATCCTTTTTCTCCTTTTGCTTTCTTTGCACTACCCTCCATTCTTCAACCCTATTTTGAACTTTGTATTGGCTTGGTTGGTGATTAGCTTGGTTTGTTTTAGGTTGGTGGTTTAGGTTGGTTATAGGTTTGGTTTGGTTTGGATTAGGTCTCTCCTTGATAGGTTCTTTCCTTCCTTGGCTACAATTAGCCTCCTTAGGCCCCAAAGCCTTGCAATTAGAGCATCTTGGAGGTAACCACTCATAGTAAGCCTCCACCACATGAATCCCATCCTCCTCTAGATCAACCTTCACCCTTTTAACAAGCTCATTTGTCATATCAACTTCCATACATACTCTAGCAAAGCTTAGCCTATTTTTTGTCTTAGTAATAGGATCCATTTGGATAGGAATACCCAAAGCACTACATATATAGCTTAAACCATCATTTGTCCATAATTGTAATGGTACCTTTCTCAACTTAACCCATAGTGGAACCTTAGTCAAATCAAGCTTATCAAACTTCATGTTGGGTTCCCACTTTCTCAATATCATAATCCTACCATTAACATGCCAAACTTGCTCTAATATGTTATTACATTCTTGCTCACCTCGGAATTTGAATAGAAACACTTCCATATCAGTAGACTTGATCTCAACTTTACCACAATTTCTCCATTGAGCATTAATATTGCTTCTAACCATGTGATATTCAGGAGCTTCTCCAAAGAATTGTCCAACTAAGCAATTATCCCACTCCTCAATTTCACTATTCACTATATCTCTAGGTGGTTTAACCACGAGCTCATCTTTTACTTGACTAGGAGCAAAGTATTTTAGCTTCAACTCTTGATCACTTTTCTTGAATAATTCTGTCCATTTACCTTGCTTCCCACTATTTTCCCCAATAATTTCTACCTCAGATTCATCCTCATCCTCCACACTTTGACCTTGTGCTACTCCCAAGAGGGTACTTTCACTAGGTGGAGAAATTATCCCAATTCCTGCACCTAAAGTAGAGTAATCCTCCTTGCGACTCACACTCAAGCTATTCTCGAGAGGATTAGAAGCCTCACCCTCAAGTAGGGCCCCATCTTGGCTGTTCATCCCCTCAACCATTGTACAATCAATGATTTGAGTAGCTTGGATGCTTTCACTGGAGCTAAGTAAGGTTTCATCCATTAATTCATGTGTTTTATCTACTGTCCTTCTCTCAGGACTTTAATCATCCACATTACACTCACTGCATAAACCATCTTCCTTCCTGCTAGAAATGCCTTTATCCACACTCCCACTCATCAAATTACCTCTCTTAGTAGCAGAGAAGTTGTTACTCACTTGAATTACAGGGGTAGCAGGAATATATTTACCTTTCATTGGCGCAAACTTCCCTTGAGGTTCATTAACTTCAACACTATCCTTATTTCCACGATTTCTAGACTTCTTGCGAGGTGCCATAAGATCAGGAATGAAAAAAGAGGAATAGCAAAAAAAGAATCACGTGTTTTGGTTAAGAAATGAGCTCAAAACACCAAAATAATCCTAATGTCGCGTTTTTATTTCAAAAATGAGCTGAAATTTGCACAAAATTCGCTGTTGATTTGGTGTTGAAATAAATGCTGATTCTTACCAATAATAGCACAATAATTATCCAATTATTTAACCGTTATCACTTTATCCACTTCAAAAACCGAAAACAATTAAACTGCACTAAACCCGTCTCCTTCACCCCCAATTATTTGTGGCTACCTTAAGCTTTCCGGCCTAGGTAGGTAACTCCTTTGTATAGTGTACAATTTTCCTTTTAATACAACTATTTTCCCAAACCAAAAAAAAAAAATTCTTTATAACAATTTGAGGCATATAATTTCTTCATGTCTTCATGTGTAAGATTTGGAGAGAAAAAAAGTTGCAAATTTGCAATTTTCCACGACTAAACAAGGCCACCGTGGCCAGTGAATCCTTACCTTTCATCTGATGGATCAGATACATCAACGGACAAAAATGCATATGACAACACACCGTAAAAGAAAAGTCCAACTATTGTATTAACCTCCAATTGCAGCACTAAACAACCATATTTATTAACACTTCACCACAAAGGGATCATCATAATAAATAAAATTAAATAAAAATAAAATCGGTTCCTCTATTTCATTTGCCAAAAACCTCGCTCTTGATCTCACTCACTCTTTTTCTCATTTCTCTCACTCAGCAATTTGAATTTCGAAGAAGATCTCACTAGCTGATTGCTTCTGCTCGATCCAATTCGGATCTCAGAGATTTGTTTTTCACATTTTACTAGTAAAAATGGTGAGTTTATATATGTATGTATATATAAATTTACACATATATTATGATTTTTATATAAAATTAAAATGTTTTTTTTATAATTTGTAAAATAACAAGGCAGCTAAATGAATATTTAGTGCACGATTTGCAATTTTGTTGTTTGTTTGAGGTATATTGAGATCTTCATCTATGGCTATTTACTAACTTACAATTCTTTTTACTTGTTTGTGTTATTGATGCGGCGCAGCCTCTCCGACTCGAAATCAAGGTAACTGAAATGAATTCGAATTATAATTATAATTTTTTATTTTATTTTTTATGCCGAGTGTAATTGTAATCGACGATATGTATAATGCTGATTTATAACTACTGGATCAGAGAAAACTTGCGCAAAGATCAGAGCGGGTGAAGTCTGTGGATCTACATCCAACTGAGCCATGGTAATTTCTCATTTTAAATTCGTTAAATTTGTTAAATTCATTAGGTTTAGTTGCCTATATCTATAGGCCTCGCCCAATCTGCTTTTATACATTTTCATTCTAATGCTTCCTGTAAAAAAGCATGCTGCCAATAAAAAAAGAAAAAATTGTGATTTTTGGGGTTTTTTCTTTTACGTTTGATATTGCACATTGATTAATTGAGGAATGTTTATATTGCAGGATATTGGCAAGTTTGTATACAGGGACAGTGTGCATCTGGAACTATCAGACTCAGGTATGTTGTAAGAATAAAACATTCATTCTCCCTGATCAAGTGATGCTATATAAGTGTGCACAAGTTATCTTAACCACAGTTTGACCAATTACTTGTCTCAATTTGATTTTGAATTGCAGACACAGGCCAAATCTTTCGAAGTAACAGAACTTCCAGGTACATAACCTGATCTTTTAGCAGATTCGAATATGACTTTATGAAATACTTTCCTATTCTAATGAATAAATCTGTGATTTTACAGTTAGGTCAGCAAAGTTTATTGCGAGAAAGCAATGGGTAGTTGCAGGAGCTGATGATATGTTCATACGTGTATACAATTACAATACTATGGACAAAGTGAAAGTATTCGAAGCTCACACTGATTATATTAGATGTGTAGCTGTACACCCTACTCTTCCATATGTGTTATCATCATCAGATGATATGCTTATCAAGCTCTGGGATTGGGAGAAAGGTTGGTTATGCACACAAGTTTTTGAAGGTCATTCTCATTATGTGATGCAAGTAACTTTTAATCCAAAAGATACCAACACTTTTGCTAGTGCATCTCTTGATCGTACCATTAAGGTAAACTTAGATGTAATTTCGTGAAACTGTAATATATATATTTGGTCTGGTTATCTTATGCTTACTTTTGCAGATATGGAATCTTGGATCTCCTGATCCAAACTTCACATTGGACGCTCATTTGAAAGGAGTTAACTGTGTAGACTATTTCACTGGTGGTGATAAACCTTATTTAATCTCAGGATCTGATGATAACACTGCTAAGGTACTCAATGGTTCCTTTTTCTCTCTTGCTTCGTTGAGCTTTTTTGTACATTTCTAACTAGGAATGTTTGGTTTTTTAAAATGTATGAAATAGGTGTGGGATTATCAAACTAGAAGCTGTGTCCAAACTCTAGAAGGACATACACATAATGTATCTGCTGTTTGTTTTCATCCTGAGCTTCCAATTATAATTACTGGGTCTGAAGATGGTACTGTTCGTATATGGCATTCAACTACCAATAGGTATGGTTAAATAATTTGATTTCTATTATAGTGATGGAAATGTGTTTATCCATGGTTTATTGAGTTATTATTATCTGTTTTCAGGCTTGAGAACACATTAAATTATGGTCTTGAAAGAGTTTGGGCAATTGGGTACAACAAAGGGTCAAGAAGGTAAGTTTATTATAATTTTTTCTTAGATATTGAGCATATTATTTAACCTATTACGTTTTACAGGGTTGTTATAGGGTATGATGAAGGGACAATTATGGTAAAGCTAGGTCGAGAGGTTCCTGTAGCTAGTATGGACAATAGTGGGAAAATAATCTGGGCCAAACACAATGAGATTCAAACAGTTAACATTAAAAGTGTTGGAGCAGATTATGAGGTATGGATCTACTTTCTAGTTTCTTCTCATGTCACTTAATTTTGCAAATTTACAGTTTTTTTTTTGTTTATTTCTATTATATCTTAGGTTGCCGATGGAGAAAGATTACCTTTGGCTGTCAAAGAATTGGGTACCTGTGATCTTTATCCACAAGTAAGTTGTGGAATTTTAAATAATTTTATCCACAAATTAGTTATTACTATGAATGTCGTTGAATTTTATTCTGTTTTTGTGTTTATTTGCAGAGCTTAAAGCACAATCCTAATGGAAGGTTCGTAGTTGTGTGTGGAGATGGTGAATATATCATATACACAGCTTTAGCTTGGAGAAATAGGTCATTTGGGTCAGCTTTGGAAATTGTGTGGTCATCTGAGGGTGAATTTGCTGTTAGGGAAAGTACATCAAAGATCAAAATCTTCAGTAAAAATTTCCAGGTTTGTGTTTTTAATTCTTTCAATTTTATTCATGAAGAATTTACTGTAACAACGGTGACATTTTTCAGGAGAAGAAAAGCATGCGACCTACTTTTTCTGCTGATCGCATACACGGAGGAACTTTACTAGCTATGTGCTCAAATGATTTCATTTGTTTCTATGATTGGATTGAGTGTAGGTTAATACGAAGAATTGATGTTAATGTTAAGGTAAAAGTTACATACCCCATAGTAATAAATTTGGAATGAAAATCCATTATTAATTATTTTTACTGTCTTTACAGAATCTTTACTGGGCTGATAGTGGTGATATGGTGGCTATTACTAGTGAATCATCGTTCTATATACTCAAATATAATGTGAGTGTTCTTAACTTATTTCACACTTGGTTTTCTGTATATTAAAGGTTGATCTGAGTCTGTAATTTTGAATATTTTACAGCGAGATGTTGTGTCAGCACATTTAGACAGTGGAAGATCAGTGGATGAACAAGGAGTTGAAGATGCGTTTGAGCTTCTATATGAAATAAATGAACGTGTCAGGACTGGACTATGGGTTGGTGATTGCTTCATATATAATAATTCTTCGTGGAGGCTTAATTACTGTGTAGGGGGTGAAGTAAGTACTCTCTTGTAACACCTTTATGGAACATCATGTTCAACAAACACTGCCTTACATTACATTTGACTTTTTTTAGGTAACCACCATGTTTCATCTAGACCGTCCAATGTATCTCCTTGGATATTTAGCTAATCAAAGCCGTGTGTATCTTGTTGATAAAGAGTTCAAGTGAGTAGCCTTTTTTTACATTCGGATAATACTTTCGTGTTTTGCTAAAATAAAAAAATACTTTACTTCACATTGCAGTGTTATAGGATATACTTTACTCCTGAGCTTGATTGAGTACAAGACACTTGTTATGCGTGGTGATCTTGAGAGGGCAAATGAAATTTTCCCTTCAATTCCTAAGGAGCATCTCAACAGGTAAAAATATTATAACACTAACTCAATAATGAAGTGTCTCTTAGATTTTATAAGCTGATGATGTCATTGTTGTCTCTAGTGTGGCCCACTTTTTGGAATCGAGAGGTATGACAGAGGAAGCTTTGGAAATCGCTACTGATTCTGATTACAGATTTGACCTAGCTATACAGCTCGGTAAACTAGAAATAGCTAAGGTAAGTGCTGTTTTTTTTTTTTAAAAAAAAAAAAAGAAAATTTCTCGCCCTTGAATTTTATTCTGTTGCTATAGGAAATTGCTACAACAGCTCAGAGCGAGTCAAAATGGAAGCAGCTGGGTGAACTAGCTATGTCCACTGGAATGGTACCATTATATTTCATATTTTATATTCTTAAAATCTCATTGCTAATTATTTATATTAATTTATTTTATCTTTGCAGTTAGAGTTGGCAGAAGATTGCTTAAAACAAGCGAGTGACTTGAGTGGATTATTACTCCTCTACTCTTCATTAGGAGATGCTGAAGGAATAAAAGAACTTGCATTACGTGCAAAAGAAAACGGGAAAAACAATGTTGCTTTTCTTTGTCTATTCATGTTGGGTAAATTAGAAGAGTGTCTTCAGCTATTGATCGATAGGTATTTATTTACATCACAGATCATAACTTTTCCATATTTTGACATTCTTGACCCTCTTAACTTCTTTCTAGTAATCGAATACCCGAAGCTGCTTTAATGGCTCGATCTTACCTTCCTAGTAAGGTGTCTGATGTAGTTGCCCTCTGGAGAAAAGACCTAAATAAGGTAATTTTTGAATATTTTAGCTTGACCTTCACATATAATATGTCTGATTTGTTTTATTTATTTTTTATTTTTTATTTTTTTAACCCTGTTTGACCTTTGAATATACAGATTAATCAGAAAGCTGCAGAAGCTTTGGCTGATCCTGCAGACTATCCAAATCTTTTCGAAGACTGGCAAATTGCCCTCGATGTAGAATCAAGAGCTGCAGAAGCAAGGTACATGATAGTTGTATAACCTAATTATAAACATTAAACCAGTCAGATTTATATTAATATTCATTTAAATTACGATTTTGTAGGAGTGTGTATCCTCCAGCAGCTGAGTATGTGAATCACGTTGAAAGATCAACAACTAGCCTTGTTGAAGCTTTCCGAAACATGCAAATGGAAGAACATGAAGCTCTACAAAACGGAGACTATGATCATGAGGTTCATTTCTTATCCAATTCTTTTTCTACAAGTCCATGTAATACATTTCTTATTTTTCTTTTCATTATGATTAGGTTGAAGAGGAGAATGGAGAGGAATTGGAAGGAGAGGTGCATGATGGACCTCTAGAAGAGACACCACAAGAAGAAGAAGCTGTAGTGGTGGATGCTGCTGAGTCAGCAGCAGAAGCAGAAGCAGATGCTGCTGCGGAGGAGCACATCAATGGTAACGAACAAGAACCCAAAGCCGCCGAGGAAGAGTGGGGTACGGATCCTCAAGGAAAACCTTCAGCCTAAAACCAATTCTGTGGGCCCGTGTGTGAAAATATCCTTGTTTTTTTGCCTGGTGATTAATTGCATTCTTTTTTATACATACCTGTTTTTTATACTCTTCTGGGCCCCTTTTTTCAAATTATATATACCATGCATGTCTTGGTTGTGCGCCTATTATTTATTATTTGTTTTGCTATCTGTGCAGTTCTTACACCAAGTCATTAGGTCCTGTCATGACATTCAGTTCCTGCTGTATTTAACTTCTTACAAGGTGAGAATTTATTTCCATTTCCATTTGAAATTTAAATTTGTTATTTCTTATATGTTAATGATGAGATTAATTTAATTGTATATTTTTACTAGGTATATCGAGGTTGCAATGAAAGATGTGATATGTGGAACTTGGATGTCTTGTTTGCCTAAGTGAGTGTTGGTGTGTGAATGAATTTTGTTTATGGGGGCACGTACGATATTAGACCCGTGATTTTAGTAATTTAGTCATTAGTTGTCTTAATTCTCTATTCTTTTGAGCCCAATCTTTTTTCCATACTTATAAGTTTTACTTTTCATTTGTATACATAGAAATGCTTCTTATAACCTCCATTCTGACGGATTTTGTTTAAAATTTGACTTCTTTTTGGGGGAAGAAATGTGTTGTCTTATGATGGATGTTTTTCATGTATAAGATGATATAATCTATCTATTCTTAATAAGGTTGAAGACCAAACATAGTATTATCGGAAATATATCACATATAAAATTGTAGAAGAAAACCTGGATGATGTTGAAATATCCCTAATTAAGGTCTGCTATAAGTTTCAAGCTTACTTGAGATTGGGTCTAGTTGGGTGTCTTTCGAACAAAACAGGTCTAGTTAGGTGTCCCCTGGATACTACGTTTGAAGTTAGAACATTGGACTACCAAAAATAGCTACAAGCATATTAGGGATTTAGCTATCACCCATGTTCAAGAAGCAATTACATAGAAATTGCTACAAGCATATTAGGGATTTAGCTATCACCCATGTTCAAGAAGCAATTACATAGAAATTGCTACAAGCATATAAGGGATTTAGCTATCACGTGTTCAAAAAGCAATTACATAGAAATTGCTACACGCATATGAGGGATTTAGCTATTACACATGTTCAAAAAGCAAATACATAGAAATGAAAGAGGAAGATAATGACCTGGACATGATTAATTAAAGGATAACTTGTGAAAGATGGATGCAAGCCCGGCTTCTTCTTTTTTCCCTCTTGTTTACTTGCTTCTCACTTGTTAAACTAAAATTGGATTCTGAATAATGAAATGAAGTAATTGTTTTCTTTCATCAAAGTACTTAAAAGATCTCTAAAATACACCATCAAATAAAAGCGGTACTCAGATAGTATTTGTAGGCACCTTGGTCTTTTTATGTCAATGACTATAGTAAATTTAACAATACTAAAATTAGAGTTATAATATTAATTCAAGATTTTTCGAGAGTAAGAAAAAAAAGGGCCCTATTTTTTACTATTAATCTGCACATAGGCGGGATAGACGCCTCTTCCATGGCGACTAAGGCGATAGGAATATACGTCTATCATTTTTACTAGGCGTAGGCCGCTGAGGATGGAGTTGTCGCCTAAGCGGGAATTTCTACATTATAGTCCTTTATATCCTTTGCTTTATTTGGTCTTAGGTCGGTTGGTGGCAGTTTTCAATTGATGGCAGACATGGATTTTTTAATGTTTAGCTCTCGCTCATGCTCTGTTCGATTTTTTCAACAAGAGAAAATTGCTTAGGGTGTTTTCCGATCATCCTTCATGTTTTTCTCTATGATTTGTTCAGTTTGGGATGGTTGTGATTTGATCTTAGGATGTGGGAAAATCTTAGGGTTGGGTGAGGTTGTTCTATTATTGACAACTTCTTTAGGGCGTGATTGCAAGCTTTCTAATTTGGTTACCATGTGTCCTATATTTTTGAGGTTTTTTGGCCTTGTGTGTTTGTCGTTCATGCCTAGGTGGTTTAACCCATTTTCTTATCAACGATAAGAATGTTTGGAAAATGGTTGATGAGGTGGTTTTATTGGTTTTGTCTTGTTCGCTTATGGTGTTTTTTTCTTTTTCCTCTGCCGCGACATTTCTAGATTTTCCCCCCCTTTCCGACTTCTCCTGTTACACCCTTAGACGTTGTGCATATATCACCTTGTTGGTAATGCAATCTACAAAGTATGGTTGTTTGGTTGGGTATGTCGATATTTGTTATCATTTTTGCGGCGTTTTCATTGATTCGTCGATTGTTTCATGTCTCGTTTGTTTCATTGATTGTACCTTTTAGTTCGTCGGTTATATGGTTTGTTGGTTAATCATGATAGCTCAAAAAGTGTTAAGAATGTTTTGATTGGTTATGTGACAGCGTGGTTTCATGGTTTTTTGTTTGTTATATTTTTCTTATATTATGTCCACCCGCATCATAAGTTAGGTATCTTTAGCTATGTTTATTGTTGCTTAAAAAAAAACTCTCCCTCCTCTCATCTCATCTCTTTCGAAGTTCTATCATTTTATTTTTAAAGAAAGTAGTAAAAAAGTCTTATGAAACAAAATAATTGTAAAAATAATCTAAAAGAATATTTAAAAAAAAAAACTCTCATTTCTTTTTTTTTCTTTTTTTTTTTTTTTTTTGGACGCGCTCATTTCTTATATAGCCGTTCTTTTGTTTTGTCCTATAGGGCTATATGGAGTAGCTATTAGCCGTACTTGTAAGTAGGATCATGCAAGAACAAAGGACACAATTGTCCTTTCATACAGACGTCACCTGGCTATAATTGCTTATTTTCTCTCTAGGGTTTAATATAAAATAAACAATTTTAGATCTCTTAGCAGAAACCCATTTTTCACCAGCAAACCTCGACGGACACCTCGCGAACTCTCTCCCTCTATCAATCAACAGGTATCAATCACTTACTACTCTCATTTTCTTCGATTTGTACAAAGATTAGACATTTTATGTTCTAAAATACATTTGTTTCCCTAAATTATTTTCGCATTTTCTTAAAAAAATGATAATTCTTGTTATAATCTTGTATTCTCATTACCCATTTTAGATACTAGCAGCTAATTAAACGTGAATTTTTTGTTCTTTAAAATTATTGTTCTCCTTTTTACTGTACTTTTTAGCTAAAGAATTAAAAAGATTGGGCCTTGATATTCTTCACATTAGCTAGGTTAAAATTTGACGTATTTGATTTTAGGTTTTATGATTGGGGTAGTTACTTTAGTTTTCATAAAGAGATTTTTACCTTGTAATTACTATCCGGAGGGTTTGGGGCAAAAACCCGATTATTTTTTGGTAATTGCACAATAGGTCCCTATATTGTTCAAAAATTGCACTTGTAATTGTTGTGATTTGCTGCTACAGTTAAAATTTTGAACTTTTGCCATGGGTGGTGCTGAAAATAATTCGAAAAAAAGGGCTGCTTTAGGACAACTTTCACGAGACAACCCTGAAGAGTCATCAGAACAAGACCAAGAAACCGGAACTTTCAAGAAAGCAAGCGATGATGTCATTGCGAGCAGAAGAATAGTCAAAGTTCGTCGCAACACAAACACCTCTTCTTCTAACCCTTTTGCAGGGATTCAATTAGTTAATCCAGTAACTCCAAGTGTAGCTTTGACCGATGGTCAAAGTAAAGAAACTATTCCTGAGAAAGTTGAAGAAAAAACCGACGAGAATGATAAGAATGTTACTGAGGCAGTACCAGAAGAACCCAAATTAGTTGACGAGAAGACCATAGAAGGGATTAAGGCTGATGAAGAAGGGAAGAAAGAAGCCGCAGAAGCCATTAATGGTGAAGGTGAAGCTAAAGAAGACGCAGAGGATGTGGCAACTGAATCAGAGGAGAAGAAAGAGGCTGAAGAAGCCATTAATGTTGAAGGTGAAGCTAGCAAAGACGCAGAGGACGTGAAAACTGGAACAGAGGAGAAGAAAGAAACTGAAGAAGCCATTAATGGTGAAGGTGAAGCTAAAAAAGACGCAGAGGAGAAGAAAGAAGAGACCTCACCATTTAACTCATTTCAACAGCTTTCGAGTGGTCAAAACGCGTTTACGGGACTTTCAGGGACGGGTTTTACAAGTTCTTCGTTTTCTTTTGGTTCGATCACGAAGAACGATTCTTCTTCAGCTTCAGCTTCTAATCCTCCGTTTAGTTTTAATGGAAATTCTTCTCTTTTCGGACATCCTGGGATATCTATTAACAAAAGTGAAGCAAGTGGATTCCCTGCTATGAAGGAGGTTTCAACTGAAACAGGGGAAGAGAATGAAAAGGTTGTTTTCAAAGCAGATTCAGTGCTTTTTGAGTTTTCAGATGGTTCATGGAAAGAACGAGGAAAAGGTGAAGTGAAAGTGAATGTTTCAACTACAGAGATAGGAAAAGCGAGACTTGTTATGAGAACAAAAGGGAATTATCGTTTGATTTTGAATGCTAGTCTTTACCCAGATATGAAACTAACAAATATGGATAAGAAAGGGATAACTTTTGCATGTGTTAACAGTGCTAGTGAAGGGAAAGATGGTCTTTCAACTCATGCTTTGAAGTTTAAGGATGTTTCATTTGTTGAGGAATTTCGAGGTGCTGTAATGGAGCATAAGGATAAGACTGTTGTTTCTTTGAAGACACCAGAAAACTCTCCAAAAGCTTCTGATGAGTAGGTATTATATGCTTCTGGAAGATTAAAGTGAAAGGAGAGGAAATATTTTTCTTAGTATAAAATGAGGGTTGATGTATGAGATGAGAGTACTTTTGTCTATCCATTTTAGTTCTGATACAAAATATATGAATTCTGAAATGGTTTTGCTTTTGTTCACAGATCTTTATGTTTATCTATAACATTGCACAGTTGTTATGCATATTGGTATCTTATATATATATATATTTAATGTGTGATGAAGTGATTTGATAAATAACGCCGAGTATAATAGGTCTTGGTTTATTTACGTAACAGTCCTTGTTTGAATTTCACCCCTAAAGAGTTGATAAAGCTACTTCTGTATACTGGATGGAGTTGTCTTTATACTGGATAGAGTATTTAGTTGGAGACCATTTTTACTAAAGTTTTTTACCAAAAAAAGAATTTCAAACAAACAAAACATTCCGAGTATCTTCTCGTGATACCCAATGTAAAATTTGGACGTCAAATGAAGTATTTTTGTCATTTATCGCCTTCAGCTTAAAAGTTTTTCGAAGATTTGACTCACATCCATTGAATCAATACATTGTGAAGATTAATGAAAATCTTGGGCTTGGATTTAGTGTTATTCTTGGAAGTTTGAAATTGTTTGGAGTCTTCCCAAGATGATCAGATTCATTGGTTGATTGAGTGGTGAAGGACTATAAATAGGCACCATGGATTGGTATTTAACAAATTGCAAGTTAACAAAGATATCATCTCCGCTAGCTTTACATTTAACTTATCACATCATCTGCTTGTCATTTAAAATACGAATATAGTTCTGAGTATTCAGTCCATATACACCTAGTTCTTCACCTACAAAGAAAGCAAAAGATTAAGATTCTCTCCACTAAAAAAGTTATGTCACTGTTGCAGATTAAGGGTCAGATCCTTCTCCCCTAATCTGTTGTCTCGTTAAAAAGAGTGAACATTTTTATTCTCTTCAATTATTTATAGCGGCATTCAGCAAATCATTTGACTCACTAAGAAGATATTCTCTACAACTTTCTTTTCTTTAAGTAAATTCCATTCTTTAAACTGTGACTATACATAATTGAAGGAAGTAGTGGTCAAAACATTAGAGAATGTAAAACGATTAATAGTATCATATCTCAGTTATACTAGAAATCCGTTCTTGCGGCAGTGAATTCATCCCGTTCTGATTAGTAAATCTTACAACTTTATCTTTAAATCTTGGTTCTAACTAGTAAAAGTTTTTCAATATTCAAAGTTTGTCATTACAGTTTCGTTATTTTTCCAACAACACCAAGAAAATAAGTTCTAAAAAACCTTGAGGCCTTCATTAAATAAAGATATAAAAACATCCATCTGTTTCTTAGCCAATGCCAAACCAATTTCAATATCACCAGAAGAATTTCTATCCCCACTTATCGACAATGCATTAGTTGAATCTATTGAAATAAATTCAAACTTTTTGGGTTTTCCCCACCCAAAATCCATATCGTAATAGTTCTGCTTAGGTGATCCAGCAACTGTCAAAGCTTGATACCATGGCAATTTTGAGAAATCTTCAAACAATTTTGTAAGATCGCCAAATGGTCCTTGGTCCTTGTTACGAAATACATCATTAATTGACTCTTGGGTTCGATTTGCTGCGATTGGAAAACCATTATTAGCTACCAATTCTTTATTTTTTCCACTTGTTGCACACAATACCAAACAATTACCGAAATAATTATTTGGTATGTGTGGATCATCTCGTCCTCGTGGGTCCGCTACAAAACCAAAATACTCAAGTCTATCCTCTTCAACTTTATCATTTATTAAATTTTTAGATTTTATCAAACAAGTCCACATATAAGCTGATGTCACGGCGAAAGTTGATATGTGTTTTACCGAAGATAGTTGGCTTAGAACATAGTTCTTGAGCTTTTTTGCATCTTCTATACCAATCACGAAGGTAGCTCGAACTTTATCAGTATCTGCATCGAGACCTTGAGGCTGATCAAGAATCATGTCCTTATTCATTCTATTACTCCACATTTTATCGTCAAGTTCCTTGGTGTGACTCATCACATCTCGATTATAATATGGTAAATCTTCATCACCTAATGATATTCCATCTTCACCTCGTCGAGAAAGTTTAGTCCATGCCTTTGTAAAAGCATACATGGAGCTTCCATCTGCAGCTTCATGACGATTAGTAACTCCAATACAAATACCTATTTCTGGAAATAATGTTACTTGAAGAGCAAGTAAAGGAGCTTTAATTAATCCACCTGACAACTCGGAAGAATTGGGGACTTGAGGAACAAATGGATAAAGTAGACCGCAATTTCGTGGTTGATTACTAGTTAGATAATCAAAATCATCAAAATTAGATTCTGCGAAGATTAACAAAACTGAATCGCCATTAGTATAACGTATCTGGGGTGGGCTTAAATCTGAGGGTATTATCAAATTACCGGCTAGTGATGGAAAGTGTTGAAGAGTAAGACTTAAAGATTCTTTCAAGTTGGGAATAATAGTATCGATAAAATGGGACTTAGATATGGATGACTTGTAGAAGAGAAGACGTTGGATTGGAGAGATCAAACCTATCCACATGATGTCACAAAATGTAAGAGGGATAGACAAGTCCGACACCGTACAAAGTGGTGGCGCGGCTGCATATTCTTCAATTACGGTTACTTGGTTTGTTGTAGCTGCCATGCAGTGGAGTTCTGGTGGAGGAAAGGTATAATCAGGTATGGAAAATGGTGATGAGAATGTATTCTTGAAGAGTGGCCTGGTATTTATTAACTACGATATATGATTGTTCATTAATTTGCTTTAATTTGGTGGAGCGAATTTTATTGTTTTTTTGGTGGAAAGACTTCATCCTTCTACAATCATTTTATTCGTGTCTTGCCTTTATCTTGTGTAGTAGAAGCATCTTATTTTTTTGGACAGTATAGAAGCATCAATTACTCCCCCACATTTAAAAATGTATTGGTCACTCTTCCTGAACAAAGTTAAATATTATTTGTACTTTTACCTTTTACATGATAATCTTTCCCAATCTTTTTTAATATTATAATTATTAAATATTAAAATATTAGATAAATTAGAATAACTTTCCAAAGGTAAAAGTCATTAAGTAAATTTTTAATCCTTACGAAAAAAAATGGATAAATAAATTTATTTGAACAACAAAAAATACATCTTTGCATATATAATCAACAGGCATGATATATTCATAATGTATGAAAAGAAGAGCCAGAATTTGTATTAGTAAAAGTTGGAAGTCATATAAATTAGTTGGTTTGATATACACAAAATTGTTCGGCTATAACTGATAGAGTCCAATTAGATCTATGTTGATTTGAGCTAATTACGTTTGCTGGATTTGGTTTGGTTAGGGCGGTAATCGAGCCGAGCCGAGCCAAATACTAGATGTACAAGCTTGTTTCTTTAATTTTTCGAGCCGAGCCCAGCTCAAATTTAAACGAGTCGGGCCGAGCCGAGCCCGAGCTCCAAGGATCCAAATCATAAATGTTTGTTTTTTATGGTTGAAATGGGACTTTTATGAATGCTTGGTATTTGATGGTGTGTGTGGTATGAAAATATGAAACATAACATTAATAAAAAATAAGTGTCTAAAGAAATTAAAAATATCCGATTTGATATTGAAGGTTTAATAATATATTTATAAGTATATAATATATTAATTTATAATTTATAATTTTAAACGAGCTCACGAGTCGAGCTCGAGCAGACTCGTTTACTTATCGAGTTTAAAATGAAGTTTGAGCTTGAGCTTGTTTATATACGAGCCAATCTCGAACGAACTTTTTTCCGAGCCGAGTTCGAACTGCTCGGGAGCGGCTTGGTTCATTTACATCCCTAGGTTTGGTCTTAGGACTTCTTTTCCGATCATTTGAAGAGTTTAATTGAAAGATGGGGTTCATAGTCCATTAAGTTAAACGATCTTGTATTATCATGGTCGACTTTACACGTGGTTCTCTATATGTTCTTGATCTTCGATGGATTGAACCTTACTTGAAGTAATTAGCAATTGCGGGTAGAGGCATTCGAAGAAGCTTTGAAATAAAGCTCTTGTTAACGAACCAAATTGCAAACTTATATGGTATACTCTTTGTTTGATTCATTCACTTATTATTTTTTCCGAACTTTCCATCTTCTTCTCTCTTCATTCTCAGGTAAAATTAGGGTTTATCTTTAACACTATCTTATTCAATAAAAATTATGTATTGGTGTTTGACTGTTTCAATTATGGTAGTGGCTTGCTTCCACAAATCGAATATTAAAAAAATATGGGGCTTTGATCTAGGGTTCGAAGCTAGGCAAAAATGGTGGTTCCAGCAGAGAACAACACAATGGCAGATTGGAGAGATACTATGTGTTAATGAGTTTATGGCCAAATTTGACTATTTTTTTCTCTTTTTGTTTTTATTTTTTGTTTAAAAGTAATTAGTTTCTTTTTTCTGATGTAATTATGTATTTTTTTATCTTTTAATATAATATAAGGGTATTGTTATTATTATGTGTTTTGTTAATATTACTCCATAAAATTTTATTGAGTATTCTGTTTTTTTTTTTTGAATAATACTTTACGTTTTTTGACGAGTACCAAATGATTTTTAACTGATTACTCGTCAAATTTTCGATACTCATTGTTTTATTCCGATATTTTGTATTTTATTTCCAAAACTCTAAAAAAAATTCGATACTCTATCTTTTTTTGGTCGGTGGTCGGTGGTCGGTGGTCGGTGGTCGGTGGTCGGTGGTCGGCGGGTGTTGGCTGGAGGTCGATGGGTGGTGGTTAGAGATGAAGAATGACAACACTCAGGGCCGGTCCTGGGGAGAGGCCAAGGAGGCCATGGCCTTGGGCCCCTCCCCAATTCATATAATTTTTAGAGCCCTTTTTGAAGGCTCAATTTTTATTATATAAGCATAAGTTTTTTTTTTATTAAAAAAGCCCAATTTTGGCCTATTTGAAATGGAAAAAAAATATTAGACTGTATTTTTAATTAAAGAATTATTTAAGTAAGTGGTTACTTGTTAATTTTATTTTACGAATTAACTTGTTGACTAAAAAAATTAAGATATTTTTTCTGTTAAAATTTATTTAAATATTTATTTATTATATTTTGAATGTATTGATTATTTTATATCATGAAGACTCGTATCTTCTATGCGATTGATAAAATCATAACTTGTACTCTTTTATTAGTTTTCTGCTTGCTATTCCTTGCAACTTTTTTTAAGGGCCCCTTTTTTTAAGTTTGCCTTAGGCCCCCGAAATGTCAGGACCGGCCCTGACAACACTCAACATTCTTTTTTAGTGTTTTTCTTTGAGATCTCTTTAAAGAAATAAGATTCTCACTAGTTCCTATAGGACGAAAATCAAGTTTTCCATACCCTATATGTTATTCACCCTTACACAAAACAGTCGGTTTACGTGTTCATGTGATACACAAAATCACAAACTAGAAAAGGGTTAGACTGAAATGGAATTACTGATTTTGTGTATTTTTGTAATACAAAATAACAGAAAGTGGTTGGACAAAAAGAGAATATATTAAGATAGTTAAAACACGTAAAAATAGGGTATACCCGACTAATAAAGAGAAAAATTGATTATGTTAAAGAATGAAATATTTTAGATTGATTCTATGATTTGTGTATCATAGGAATACATGAATATATTTTTGTGTGCTAGGGATGACAATGGTTAGAATATTAACCGTAATCGATGGATATCCGATCTGATAAAAAATCCGTTAATAGAACCGATGGTGCATCCATGAGGGTTTGGTTCTCAGAAAAGGTAACTGGTGGATAATCCGTTAGGACTTGGTTTATTACAATGATCCGAAAGATAATCCAAAATCCGAATAAAGTAATATCTATATATATATATATAAAGATATTCTATATATATACAAAAATTATACATAATATCGGCCAAATAAAATTATTCCATACATAAATCACCTAATTGATTTTATCTAGTTTATTATTATATTGTCTAATACATATTTATGGTCACCCAATAACTAAGTAGCTTATTTTATAATCTTTACAATATTTTATAAGATTTTTTTTGTTTAAAGTCTATTGAACAATTACGGATGCAGTTAACCGCGGATAATCCGCATCCATCGCGGATGCGGATTTGGTAAATAATTCTAAAATCTGATGGTCAATGGTTGCGGATTTGGTTACCGTTTTTCATAATGGATGTGGATATGGTTATGCCATTTTTCGAGGATATCCGATCCGTTTCCATCCCTAAAGAACACATAAAACAGAATATCAAAATTTAAAAAATGAATAACATCACAGATTTAAATATGAACTTGCACCGTCCAAATGTGTAGTTTTCAGATATTTTTTGGAATTAATTATGAATTTTCAAAAATTTAACGGATGTGGACGTGTGGTGGACTTGGTAAATCTATTTTTATGTATTATAGTAATGCATAAAACAGAATATCAAAATTAAAAAAAAATAAAAATTCGAAAAAATTCATAGACATAGATATTAATTTTTCCGTCCAAAAATATAATTTTATTATTTTTATGATATTTTTAGAATTAATTACAAACTTTTCAAAATAAATTAACGGACGCGTGCGTGTGGTAAAATTAGTTGGTGGTGATTGGTGGAGCTGACGGTGGCACTAGTCAGTGATGGTTGTGGGTGAAAGTGATGGTGGTCGGCGGTGAATAATGGAGTTTGTGGTGGTCGATGGAAAATGTATAAGGTAGAGGTGGTAGTTTGTGGTGAATATATGAGTTGATAGTGGTGGTGGTGGTTGGTGGTGATGGCCGAACTTTAAAATAAAAAAATTATTATATTGTGAATAGTATATAATAAAAAAAATTAAAATCAGTAATTATAGTATAACATTAATTTTTTAAATTAAATAATATTTTTTTTAATATATGGGAGAGCCACTTTCGACTCGGAGTCAATTCGACTCCAATGAGATTCGATCCCAGGACCTTTTGGTCTCTGCGGAGTAACCTAACCACTAGGCCAACTATCGATCTCAAATAATATTTTTTTTTAAACTTATGATTAAATAGAAAGTAAATCTTCTCCTCATTAATTAAAAAAGGAATATAGAGATAGATAGTTGGCCTAGTGGTTAGGTTACTCCGCAGAGATCAAGAGGTCCTGGGATTGAATCTCATTGGAGTCAAAATGACTCCGAGTCTAAACTGACTCTCTCATGTACTCAAAAAAAAAAAAAAAAAGGGAATATAAATTTATTATTAAGTAAGCATTATTTCTTAAAATATTTAGATTTATGAATAACATATTAATAATTATTATAATCAATTAATAACATTTTTTAATTTGAGTGTAAAAGTAATTGTAATAATTTCTTTAAAACGGAAAAATAATGTTTTCTGTTCGTCTATTACTTTTATCATATATTTTCTCAAAGAAAGGCCAAATATGGAGTTTTGGAACTTGTTAGAGTTTTGATTCATTCTTAAAATTTCTAATTTAAGGATCTATATTCATATATATATATTTAGCCTTGATGTGAATGCGGGTAAACTGGAAATAACAAAAGTTAGAAAATGTTCGTAAACTAGAGATCTTAAAAAATAACTTTATGTTAGGAGACATGAATTCAACTGTCCCAAAAATTATAGGAGAATGAAACAATCACTTTACAAGGCTAAGGTGGTAAGTAACTTTTAGTGCACGTCTCCGAGCAGGATCCCACACAGGCATCAACTTTATCTGCATCTGAATAAAACAAGTGAAGTTAGCATACCATGGGAGTTTCTTGATTTATGTGTACACAAAGAGAGCTAGTTAGAATCCAAGGAGAGGGAGTAGAAGATACTTACTTGGGTTTGCTTTCGAGCTAATATCGGAGCAAGTAGAGGAAGCACAACCAAACTTGCAAAACTCAAGATTCTTCGCATCAGATCCATTAGGTGTAATTTGTGAGAGATCTGAGAAGATGCACTTCTTCAAACACTCAACAGTGCAAGAACAAAGGGTATTAGAAGGATTAAGTATACATAAAATATAACATCCACCATAGCAAAGCTTGAAATCAGCAGAAGATTGTCCTATCAGCATTGCAAAAGTCAGTACAACCATTACAAATACTGCCCTCAACTTCCTCAACTCCATTGTCACTCTATTCGATCTAAATGTACCCTCTGTTATGAAGACTTTATACAACTATAAAAGCTATTAATAGCTAATTTACCTTTTCTGGTCAATATAACTCATTTATCATTTACCATTTGATGGTATTAACTAATTTTTTTTTATGTATTCTTTGGATTTAATTTTTAAAGGAAAGTAAAAGAAATGATAAGAACAAAAATTTATTATCTTTCTTTGAAATAGATTTTTAATGCAAAAAAAAAGAAGCAATTCAATTGATTACGTATTTCTTTGATTTCCTTCAAAATTGTTCGTTTTTAAATCTTTTCATATTATGCTCTGGATTCATATTTTTAAAGAAAAAAAATATAGGAATAAATAAATAGTAAAAAATAAAAAGGAAAGTAATAACTTTATATGAATTATAAAAAAAAGAAAAAAAGTAATTGAAAATTCTCTTATTTGGATTCACATAATTAAGGAAAAAAATTGATAATTATTAATGTAAAATATTTGTATGCCATTTTTATATTATGTAATTATATATTAAGTATAATATTAGTTAGGATATTAATTAACTAAATTTTTTTATATATTGTTTGGGTTTAATTTTTAAAGGAAAATAAAATAAATAATAAGAATACAGTTTATTATCTTTATTTAAAGGGTGATTGATGAAAAAAACAATTAAACTGGTTACATATTTCTTTGATTTTCTTTAAGATTGTCAGTGTTTAAATCAATTAGAATTTTTTTATTTGAATTTACATTATTAAAAGAAATAAAATAATAATTATTGATGTAAAATATTATACCTTTTTTATAGTATGTAATTATCTATATAATAAAGCAGAATGAAACCTAACTCTCCCTATTTACATTATAAAACAAAAACAAAAAATCTACGGTCTAGATCTTCTATATAAGTAATAGCCAAAATCTTTTTTTACCTACTTATCATTAAAATTATTAATTTTTTTTATCGGACCCTTTTATATCATAATAAAATAGTACAAATCAATCCATGCTTTCTTTTGACCCAAACATCAAGTATGGTTAGGAAGTGACCCTATACAACAATTACTAGGTATGTAAAGCCTATAAAAATCAACATTACAACACACCACTCTACGTAATCAAACAACACAAACATAAAAACACTTACAATAAACCCTCATTAATCCCCACTCATAAGCATATACAAATCATCTTCAAGACTCCCATTTTTCTTGTTTTGAGCCTCTTTAAGGGTTTCAATTTAAGCAATTTTTGTGAGTGAGAGTTTTTCCATCCGAGTCGTATCATCATATTATCATACACTTCAAGAAGAGTACACAAGTCATAATCTTCATTTTAAGATCATTATATGTTTGTTGTATTCATTGTATTATCCACTTATTAGTATTTACACACTTATCGAATACAAGATAATAACTCTTACTCTAGAATATGAGTGAAGATCCAAGTGAAAAGATGAGTGTTTCAAGCTCATGTTAGAGTTCACTTATAGTTTAGAACATTTGTTTTCTTTTTATCACACTTAGGAGCATATCTACTTAGTCGTTAGTTAAAACTTAGTTAAAGTATAGACTTGTTAAATTCGTAGTTTAGACTATCACCCTATCTCAATTAGCTAATTGCTCCCTTACTAACCCTCATCCTCTAACTTTACCTTCATCGTCCATTTCCTATCTTCATTGAGGCTTAACTTCCTACTTTCCAATTCCTAATTTCCAATACGTAGCACTCCAATCAACCTATCACTTTACTTTCGCATTAACAAACTCATTAGTCTAACCTACAGGATTTTAATTAGTCATAGATTAGTTTAAAATCCCATTTAACACCCCACCCCTCTAAGACTAACACATGTGCTCCTTCTCGTTGTTCTAACTAGATGATTAACCCTTTGTTTTGCGTAGTTTCTCAAACCACTCTTAATTGTGGTGGTTCAGTTTCAAAGTATAGTATTTGGCTTGATTTTGTTCTTGTTATACCTTCCATCTTTGTGGCTTTGATGTCAATTTCAGCTTTGTATATAGATGATTCTTGGTTTTTCAGCTATCTTAAATAGTGATTTGAAATCCAATTAAACTATTTATAAATGAGATATGAACACTTCCAATTACATTTTTCATCCAAATTTAGTACCAATTGACATTTAACAGCTGTAAATTTAACTTGACAGGTAATTTAAACATTTCTTTTAACTTTTTCCCATGACTGAACCAAGACTACTATAAGCATCTGTACCAAAATAACATATCTCAAACAAATAAATCAACCGAATAACAAAACCAATCTTTATTTCTTCACTCCTACAAAACACAATCCTACTTCAGCTTGAGCCTGCAACTCTTCCAAAGCTTTTACAAGCTTCTCTCTACAAAACCCAGTTTCTGTCTGCTCTGACAGAATCTTCCTCAACCTAAAAGAAATAAAAAAGTAAATTCAATTTTCATTATAACTAATATAATAAATAACGCTCCGTAAATAAAAAATTACCTTTGTACAATTGCAGTGTCACCATGACCAGTACATACAATTAGCATAGCATTCGAAGGTAAACTCGCATGAATACTTTTAATTCTACCATCCATTTGAATAAGTATATCCTTTAATTCAGAAGTTACTTTATATTTAACATTTTTTTTACTAACAGGGGTTTTATTGCAAGTTAATAAAGAAATCATCTCCGCTAGCTTTACATTTAACTTATCCGCATCATCCGCTTGTTTTTTAAAATACGAATATAATTCCGAAAATTGCGTCCATATAAAATGCACCTTCTCGTTTTTCACCTATAAAGTAACATTTTTTTTAATTTAGAAACTTTTGACTAAAAAGTAATTTTAAAAATATACCTCCTTTTTCGCTTTTGTAAGCGCTTCATCGTCCGATAATATAGGAATTGTATTTGATGATTCAGATGAGTATCTCTTCACTATTGGTAATTTATCGATCATTGATGAAGCTTTTCCAGATTCACCCAATATTGTGAGGAGCTTTTTTTTAGTAAAAGATGGTGGTGCACCAAAACCAGGTCCTATTTTAAAAAGAAATTATTAAACAAACTGTTTTATGTATGAGAAAAAGGAAAACTTGCCATTAATAATCTTTAAAAGTGCTAATTCAAGAGTAGCTTTTGCATCTTCGACACTATCATGTCCATTTCCGGAATCTTGTATTTCTCTGCTAAGAAATTTTCGTGTTAAAACACGTAAAGCAGTTTTATGTGATCTGCCACCTGGGTGTTTGTATAATATTGCTGTATCGATTACTGATTCGTGACATGTTTTTAGAGCTAATAAATCATTTTCTAATGAATGTCCAATTAGAAATGTCTCTTTGTTAACAAGTTGTAAGAATATTTCCTGAAAGTCAATAAGTTTGGTTTAGTATTTAGATTGTGAAGTAAAAGGGTTCTATTAATGAACCTGAATGTCTTGTAGAGTTGTGGTTACATCATTTAGCATCTCACATGTAATTCCACTGTACCTGCATTCATTAAATTACCAAAACCGGACATTTTTATATGTTAGGGGCTAAAGAGTCATTTTATAACATACTTGGGGGTTATAAGAGTACCTAGTGTTGTAATCAGTGATGGGATTTGTCGGTTTAACCAATTTATCTAATACAACCTGCAAAATTAATTTATTAGCTGTGAGTAATCCGAATATATATATAAAACTAGAACTAGAAATGAAAATTAAGCCAAGAAAAAACTAAAACAAGCAATAAAAGTAGGTAGATATGGTAAAAGATAAAAGACATACCTGCCCCTTAATATCCACTAGTGTCACTCTTGTAAGCTCAAAGCCTTCTTTTGTTATACACTAGCAAAGCAAAAACATTTTACCATATGAGTTAAATGGTCAATATTTAGTCAAAATATGGTGTGTGGGTGTGTGGGTGTGTATAGGCTTACCATTTCACAGTCTAGCGATAAAATCATGTGTGTAGGTGTTCCTGAAGGAGCAGGAAGTGTTGAAACAAAATCTGCAATTATGCAAATATATTAAAATAATATATAAGAATTTAAATGAAAAGAAATAAAATGGGAAAGTTATAATCCTAGTCACCTGGTCGATTAATAAAGTATCCATTATCTTCTAATTCTTTAGGTGTAAGTGTATAATAAGTAAGAGGAAATGGTATATCTTTTAAAATATCATCAGGATTCGTATCTTCTGAAATTTGAACAGTTTTCTTTGGGAAAGGATCTAATTCATCTCTTTTCCGTTTCATTTTACATGTAAGAAGTGCATCAATAGTTTGCATTCCATCTGATATGTAGCTAAAAGAATAATAAATGAACATTAATTACTATATATTGAAGCGTATTTCTGTGAATTTATTTTGATAATTTACCTGAGAGCTAAAACTGCACGTGGGATACCACAACATTCTTTTAGACTCTTGAGTATTTTCGATTGTGATAAATACAGAGCTCCATCTAAGCCAGGGATATATAGCATTACAACTTTTGGTATTAAGGGCTTGTTCTGCAAAATAAAGAAACAGTAAATATCTATTCGAAGTAATTTAAAGGAAACTATAAATCCTTACTTTGACAAAAACCCACGAAGGCATAAATCCGTCACCAAGCACCCATGTCACAAGTCCTTGAACATCCTGCATTATTAAATGCAATAATATTATTAATACTAAAGTTTTTGACATACTTGGAGAAAATTACTGAAACGTACTTGAAAATTCAAGGTTGAATTGGCTTCTGGTTGCTTGAATTCTACACCAGCCCTAGCCTAAATCACATTCAAAATTACAACATTTTAGTAATCCATAGTACATGTTCGTGCTATATAGCCTAGAGAATTATCCAGGTAAATTAATTGTAAATTGTCCCAAAATCACAAAATTTAACATTAATAAATGAGAAAAAAAGATATAAGAAATTCATAACCGAAAATCAAGTATTCTCCAACCAAATGTTTCATTCTTCATTTACTAGGGACTTTCTACTCTCGCGCCTTTTCAGCTAATGCTTAGAGGAAATGCTAACTCGCAACTCTAAACCTTATTAAGTTGCAATTGGTCAACCAATTATGTTTAATATTGAATTTACAAAGCTAGCATTAAAACCCACCTATTAAAACATATAAATTGATTTTCTAAGCTTAAAAATCAAAAATTTCGACAATCCAGGAATTCAAAAACATTATTTTCCATACAAATAAATAGAACACATACATTAATTTAAATAGGCATGTAAATAGATATATGACGAGAGAAAAAGGTGAACCTCTGGGCCATAAATATTATAGAATGTTTTGGGTTTGCTTTCTTTTTCATCTTTAGAGACTTCATTTTCGTTTTGATGATTTAGGGAGCTCATTATAGTGTTGGTTTTTAGCTTAATTGAAGCGTGAAGGATATATAAGTGAGTAGCGCCACGAGGAAGAAGAGGGCAGCGAGGAGAGATGGAGGTAGTTTTAAAAGAAGGTACTTTTTGATTCATTTTTATGGATCTTGTTTTGTGGGTCGGATTTTGCTTCTTGGCCCAGTAATGGTTGGTTTCATCTTTGAAAAAAGAAATGGCTAAAACTTCTATCTAATAGGATTTAGGTTTTGGGTTTTGGACCATTCAATATCCAATATTAGAAAAAATTGGCTTCACAAGATAAAGAAAAGGAAAGAAACTAAAATGTTTATAAATGGTAAAAAACTTTTATTTTGAGATCGATAATTGATTTTGTGGTTAAATACTTACAATATCTGTCTTCACGGTTTTAAGATTTTGGGTTTCATATTTCAATATAAAACTTAAAAATTTAGATCCTGACATGAATGACTTACGCATCATCTGAAGTTTTATATTTAGGATATATATAATAAATGTTTGCATTCCATATTCACGTATTTTGTTTTGTATTTTTACTTAGTTAGAAAAATCACTCTGATTAACGTGATAATATGTCGACATGTATTGAAAATAATTTTAAAAGTAGTTGATATATGGTGTATTATTGCGACATAATAACTAAAAAGTAATTAGTTAACCTACAAGATTATTTTCCATTTCACGTAATATAAGGACGATAATCCAATTCAATCTTATAGAAATACTATTTGTACTACTTGAAAAACATAACATTTCAAGTATGAAGATAACAAGACTATATTCTCATATTTCCTAGTGAGCAATTGATCCATCTGATAACATTATCAGTAAGTAGTTAATAATTAACAATTTATCCATTTGATAAGTTATACGTATTTTAACTTGACCGCATAATAACATTAAACCATCTACAGAAATAGAGCAATGTAGACTAGTACTCCAATTATTTCAACTTGAGTAGCAAGACTAAAAGTAGATAACCACGTGTATTCGGAATCTCCTTCGCAGAACCAATCTTGTCTAGTTTATGGAATATCACATCTCTTAACTAGACAAAGAGAAAACCTTAGGTTATATGATGATTAAGCCTAATCTACCCAACCTAAACTATATACTTCTTAATGGGTAGATAAATAATAGTATGTGTGCTAAAAATACAAATCAATATAGAATATATGGACTGTGAATTGCTTTGGACTCTCCTACGTCAAATTTAGTGTGGAAAAAAAAATCTCTTTTGGGAGTCTTCAAAATCTCTATTTGTAGGCAAAATCTTCCAAATGGATCTGCAATATCTGAATTTCATATCAACGAAAAACTAATACCCTTTTAGTTGGATGTCTTATGGAAAATAGTTCACGGTCTTCAAACGCTTCTAAATTTTTGTGCACCGACGACTCTTAAATAGTCATTTATAGTCATTAACTTTTCTTTGATCAGTTACCTGCCTTCTTCTCCTTAGGCTATCAGTTGGAGTCCAATCTATAAATTTGACGATTAAGCAAATTGGGTACATAACACCATTGCTCAGTTTTTAGATCTTCATATTTCTTGGATTTCCATTGGATGCTCTCTGGTAGTATGGATTTCTTCAATTCGAAGGGTTCGATATTCTTAGCTTCCGAGCCTTCTTCATTTGATCAACTTATCCAATGACTCGGATGTTTAATGCCTCTATTTTCTCAACCTCGATCTCGAATAGCATTCGGAAGTCCGATTTGTGGCATCTCGGATGTCCGAACTTTGACTTATTACAATACACATTCATCTAGCCTTATTTGGTTGTCCGACCTTCAGCTCATTCGGGGTCTAATGACCAAGTTTTTGCATCAACTCCATGTATAATTGAAGTTGCAAGACTTATACATAATCTTGATATTTCTCGTAAGATCAAGCAGTTCAAACTTAATATTTTGTCACCAATCCCAACTCAATTATTTAAACAAACAAGCCTAGTCTTAAATAAAAATTCATTAATAAAATAAAATTGTTCATAAACAATTTATCTATCGTGAGCTATAAATTGATATTTAGTTATCTGATAAATATTCTATTTGAAAATTAAATATGAATATGGATACTATATATTCGTTTAAGTTTGTAATCGAGCCAACCCCCCCCCCCCCCTCGCCATATGGACCATTTACCCCTAATGACCTTAGGATTATGACTAATGGAGATCGGTATCACATTATATACTTCATATCGCACACTTCATCGAATATAAATTATTTATGAAAGTTCACTTCAACTATAAAAGTAATAAAAACCACATGTGAACAATTTGAGCTCAACTCGAAAAAAGTTCGTCCAACTTTGTTCAGGCAATTAAATAAATGAGTTATTGACATAAAGAGATCACACAATAAATGGGTTTCCAAAGAAGGCCTGCGACAATATCAAAGGAGATATGAACAAAATTTTCCATGGACTACTATACACGCGCTGTAATTGCCGAACAATTCCCTAGGCTTTCTGGCCCACACACTATGCTATTTCTGCACAAATGATTTTCTCTCTCTAGATACATTTCACACTCTCATATTCACCCCAAAAATCATGAATAATAGCCACGATTCACATCAAATCAAGCATTAATGGTGAGTAATCGATGCATTGTTTAGGCAAAAAAAATCAAAACAACGTGCAACTTAAGGTGGCTATATGTTAGGTTTTACATGTTTTTTAACTGAACTGAATTCGATTGGGAGCTTGGTGAAAAAAGTGATGTCACTTGATGATTAATTGTAGTTAATTATTTGTTATAATAAGCCTCTAAATCACTTAGTAAAGATAAAATGGGTAATCATGTTAATGAATTATTACTTAGGATTTTTGAGGAAAAAAATCATTTGAATTTTAAGAAAGGGTAAATATTTTTCTAAATCCCCACAACTATGAAACTTCTAATCTAAAGCCACCATTACCTATTAGTTGTATCCCAACCAAAACCCAACTAAAATAACAAAAACCCTTACTACACTGATAGAAACCAAATAGCAAAACAAAGAACCCATTAGGATTCGTGAATTCTGAAGTGCACAACCCTCTCTCTCAACTCTCTCTCTCTCTCTATCTCTCTCTCTCTCTCTCTCTCTCTCTCTCTCTCTCTCTCTCTCTCTCTCTCTCTCTCTCTCTCTCTCTCTCTCTCTCTCTCTCTCTCTCACCCTGCGTCTCTCCACCTTCCCACCAGTGCACAGCCCCTCCTCCTACCTCTTCTCACCTCCCTCTCCCACCACCCTTCCCCCTCACCTCCCTCGCGCTGTCGTTCCACCACCACAACATCCACGCTGCAGATCTGAACAAAACACCACCACCATGATATCTGCAGCGAGAGAGGTCCCAACCTCATCTTTCCAGCGAAGCCACCGAGCGAAGCAAGATCACCGTCCATCCGAAGCAAGATCACCGTCCCTCCAGCGCACCACCAGATCTGTTGCAACCCTTCTTTCCAGCGAAGCCACCGAGCGAAGCGAACCTTCTTTCCAAACTCTCCAGAGCTGCACAGCAAGAAGACCATGGCTGCAACACTGTTGCACAGCAAGAAACCCAGAAAACCGTCGTGTTCACCGCCATGTCCATCTTCCCTCCTCCCCCGTTCCTGCACATCGAGCTCTGCAGCAGCGACGACAACATCAAGTTTTGACGCCACCACCAGCGACAGCAGCAGAGCTTCCATTCACCCCCACCATCCCAGATCCACCTTCGTCTCATCACGATTCACCCCCACCATCCCAGATCTGCGCCGCTGTGACGAAGCCAGATCCGTAACCACCATCTGCGAACCGCCCTCTCTTCACTCTTCCCCATCCCACCACCATAGAGCTTCGACGAAGCCTGACCTCCATCGAGCAGCGCATCCAGCGAGCCATTCTCGCGCATCCAGCGAACCATTCTCGCCGCCGCATCACCGGAGTCCACCACACACGTCAATAGCTGGAGGCCCAACTTGCCAATAGCCCAGCCCCTTGTCTCAAGCCCAGCCCCTTGTTGTTGGTCCATTGGTTTTAATTTTTTTTAAAAACTTTGTCCAGCCCATTAGTTTTTTTTTTTTTTTTTTAAACATTGTCCAGCCATTAGGTGTATTTAGTGTGAGGGGTAAGGGGTCCAGCCCCTTGTTGTTGGCCCATTGGTTTTATTTTTTATTATAAACTTTGTCCAACCCATTAGATTTTAATTTTTTTTTAAAACATTGTCCAGCCCATTAAGTGTATTTAGTGTGAGGGGTAAGGGGTCCAGCCCATTTTATTAGTCTTGTATGTATTAGGATAAAATGGGCTTGGGTATAGCCCTAGGGGTACAGTCTTAGATATTAGGTCTGGACAGTATGGGCCTTTATAATTTTTTGGATTAAAACTAATTTATTTTATTAATTTGTGCAGGTTGAAATTAAACTGTAATAATTAGACACTACTATACAAAAAATAAAAACTTGAGTAAAAACTTGGACATCAGCATGAATATGGACAAAAAGGGACTTGTGTACAACCCATTGTGTACACGAATTTGGTACAAGAACTTGGACAAAACCGAAGTCTTGACCATATACAAAAATAAGAATTGGAACAAAAAATGACATGGATAAACCTCGAGCTTGGGTACAGCCCCTTCGGTTTAATATTGAACACTTTGAAAATGGACATGGACAAAAAAATGGCTTAGGTACAGCCCCATGGACACGGGTTTCTCTATTAGCACATGTGTGTCAGGGAAAGTAAGAGAGAGAAATGAATTAGTTAACTTGTTTGATTTGGTTAAGCTTTATATAGAACAAATCCTAACTTAGGTTTTAAAATGGAGGTGGTGATGGAATTAGGTTGCTTTTTGAAGTTTCCCTTTAAGAAAAAACTATTGTTAGGACGTCGATTTTTTAGATTTATCTAGTTGTTTTTTCAGTGATATAAAAACAAATTTTAAATTTTTTAATCGACTCTTTTAAATTTTTAAATTAAAAAGGTTGGAAGTTATAGAATTCTGTTTGATATGATTAGTTTAGAGATATTACATATATTTTATTCGATTTAATTAAAGTTTAACAATTTTATTATATTGATTTTTTTTAATCGGGATATTTTGATCCTTTTTAAACAATACCTCACTGGCGTCCAAAAAAAGAAAAAAACAATACCTCACTTATTATTTTCGGTCGCAAAAATTAGATACCTCACTGAACTATATGAAACATTTATATATTACTAATTTGAATAAAAGGTAAATAATCATAAAACAACTCACCGGAGGAAGGAGAAAGAGAGATGTCGAAGACGCTAGTGCAGCCCGTAGGGCAGAAGAGACTAACTAACGTGGCTGTTGTACGGTTGAAGAAACACGGTTCTCGTTTCGAAATAGCTTGCTACAAGAACAAAGTCCTTTCATGGCGTTCCGCTGTGTACGTTTTCTTTTTCATCTTTTTCAACTTAAAATTCAATTAATTAGTATATTCAACCGTCATTTACGACGACGATGATGATTTAGCTTTATAGAAACCGTTGCTTTTATATTTTAATGATTAATAATGTATTTTCATTTAGAATTAGGGTTTTCGACCAAAAAAATTTTAGAATTAGGGTTTTCGATGTTTATTAATTGATTAGATTTGTAGTGTTAGTAATGGTATCTTAAGTACTAAGAATTGTATAATTGGAGTTGAGATGCTGATATTTGTTAATGTTTTTCTTCTTGGTGTTAGAGAGAAAGATGTAGATGAGGTACTGCAGTCTCATACTGTTTACACAAATGTTTCTAAAGGAGTTCTTGCTAAGGCTAAAGATTTGAAGGCTGCTTTTGGGACCGATGATCAAACTAAAATCTGTCTCGAGGTTTGTAATCCATCTCAATATATGTTGAATTGATTTTATGTTCATTTCGTCCAATTATTTAGTGTTGATTGAATATGTAAAATTAGCGTGTTTCTGTGTATATGTGTCAGATTTTGGACAAAGGTGAGCTTCAAGTTGCAGGAAAAGAGAGAGAATCACAATTCCAAAGTCAATTTCGAGACATTGCAACCATGGTTATGCAAAAGACTATCAACCCTGAAACTCAACGTCCATATACTATAAGCATGATTGAACGTTTAATGCATGAAATACATTTCGCTGTTGATCCAAGCAGTAACTCCAAAAAACAGGTAATTTTATTACTTTTCATGAATTATAACAACATATTCTTGATATTCTCATGATTCTTTACAGGCATTAGAAGTTATACGTGAGCTTCAAAAGCACTTCCCAATCAAACGTGCACCTATGAGACTACGATTAACTGTAAGTGAAGTAAACTCATCTCCCTTGTTAGAGAAGCTTAATGAATGGAATGCTTCCATTGTTTCAAGAGATGAATCTGGTACTAACCTATCTGTGGTAAGTAAGTTTATTTACTAAATACCTTATTATATCATTTTCTTTTCCTTTAATTGAGTTTTTTCTCAGATTTGTGAAATGGAACCGGGTTTATTCCGAGACTGTGATGCACTAGTGAGGGGTTTACAAGGGAAACTAGAAGTACTTGCAGTAAATGTACATGTGGAAAGTGATAGTCATGTTGATACTTATGATGATCATGAAGATGAATCATCAAGTAAAGGTCAAGTTCTTCAAATGAGTGAAAAGCTAGAAAAGCAAACAATTTCAGTTACTAATACAAATGTGAGTTCTGAAGTAGGAGAAGAAAAGAAGCAAAGATGCAATACATGTAATGCATATGTAGGTGATGTGAAAGAATATAGAGAGCATTTCAAGAGTGAATGGCATAAACAGAATATAAGGAGAAAAAGTAAGCAACTTCCTCCTCTTTCAGCTGAAGAATGTGTTGCTGATTTGGAACTTGATAATTCTAGATCTGATTTGAAGGATTATTCCTTTTGAAATCCTATGAAATTACCAGATATGTGGTTTTTGTGTTAGACTTTGTAAAAGTTCTTTGTGAGCCACGCGAATATTTACTTTTACTGTTGGATAAGTGTGAATGATAATTGATTTGGATTTGAACAATTAAGGAACAGTTTTGTTTTTCCTGTTTTTTGCTGAGATATCATTTTATGTTTATCAAATGAGAGCTACTTCTATTGTTTTCTAACTTTGATCTTTAAACTCTCTCGAGTCTTGATTTTCAACTATTTTAGCTTGTTTCTTAGTAATAATCTTTGAACTCCCTTGAGTATTCATTTAGATGACTATTTATCTCCCTTCCCTTGAATTTTTATATCTTCAAGCTTATTCTTCAGTTGAGAATTTTATATTCTTGATTATGAATATGATCTTATCCTCATGCTCCTCCTATATTCTATTAACGCTTTTTGAAAATTCTTCATCAAGATTCAAGCATCCTCCTAAATCTATTTTATTTCCCCTAAAGATCACTAATAAGGTTTAACACTATAACCTATTTTTTCATTACTTATTATACCTTTATTTACATAAATTATGAACCCTAAAACACACACCCTACCCTTTATTCCCTCCTACCCCAACGCAACTCCTCCATTCCCCGCTCAAATTGTTCACAGTATCCCTTTCTCATCCATTTTTTAGCAACTATGGTGATAAGTTCCTTCGAGATCGATACTCCTCCATTTTTAGTCGAGTTTCACTCGAGCATAGGAGCTTTGTCAAGCAAGACTGCAACTCCAGTGACTTTCCAATTTGAGCTTACTCAATATTTGTCGAGCTTAGTCAAGCAACACTGCAGCTCTGGTGCTTAGAGTCAAGAAACACTATAGTAACTCATATTCGTCTAGCCATGGCCGACGAGCAAATGAGAAGGCGAGCAGCAGATCCCTTCGCAACGAGAGCCATAGTGATTTGTCCATTAACATCTTTATTCGTTGGCTTTAAAGATCCATTTGCAACAGTTTTGTTCCAAAGCCATGATTGTTCGTCAATTAACATTTGCATAGATTTTGGCTTTTGAGTTGTACAATTCAGATCTCGTTTTTTACTTTTAAAGTTCTCATGTACAATGCAAATCTCGTGAATAACGATTATCACGTGAATAATGATTATCTCGCCAATAGCTCGCGAGAAGTTATCGTGAAATAATTGCAAATATTTTTTTAATTTGTTATTTCGAAATGTATGAAGGATTTTTTTAAGTGTTTTGACTTTGTTTAATTTTGTATCAGGTTTTTTGTAATTTTTATTAGTCTTGTATTTTTTTTCTTGATTAAGTGTTCTGTTATTATTTTCAGATGACAAGAATAATTTTTTATGTATTTTTTGTTTACTTGGTGTTTTTTTGGTGTTTTTCGCTAAGTACTCAGTGATTTTTGCTGACTACTTAGTTTTTTATGGGTATTTAGTGCTTTTGCATGGTACTCAAGATTTTAAACTGAATATGCTTAGTAATTTTTCGGATACTTAGTAAATTTTTTGTGATAATTACACCAGTGAAACCTCGATACTTAGTGGAATCACCTAGTATACCTAGTTAGTGGTGGCTGGAGATAAACAATAGTGATACTCAGTGAATCGATACTCAGTGTCTCGGTGGTCCACTTACCTTTTGTCTTTATGTAATTTTTGTCACTTATTTTTGTCTTGTAGTTTTTGTTCTTTTTAGGGTATTTTAGTACTTATGTAGACTCCTTAAAAAAGAATTAAGTAGCATGTATCATATAGGCTATAAAATTTGTTTCCAAAATCCTATAATTCAATTATCCTATCTATTAGGTTTCTATGTTGTAACCATCATGTATCAGTATAACCTTAATAAAGACAAATTTGATCGTATTTCATATATTAGAGGGAGTTGTTGTTTTGGATGATCCAATTTTTTTGTATTTGAAATCAATTAAATGTCAATTTCAATACATAAAGGATAATATTTTTTTACATGAATTCATCGCAAAACTTGCAAAATTCAATCCAAAACTACACTCGAATAAGCGATTAGATAGCCATCCACCTGCGTGAAATTCATGCGCTAGGGACACCTATGACACATGATTTCATGCGTCGTTGCTATCTCGTTCATTCCCATTTTATTCGTATTGCAGATTTTTTTCTAGTAGGATCCCAAAAAAAATTGATCTAGTTACACCTTAGGTGGTTCGAAAATCATTCCACACGAACACAACTTGACACACGTCTAGGCAATTTTCCTTCAAATTCCCTCTCTTTCTCCTGCTTTAAGACAATGTCTCTCAGTGTTGCCTTTCCTCACCAAAATTTCACGATTTTGGTCGTGAATCCTTGATTGGTATTCGGGGGGGAATATTCTCTCATTTTCTAAATTTATGGGCAAAAGTAATTTTTGAACCCCCCATGGTGTATAAAGTTATAAAAAGTAGCCTGAAGTCATTAATGAAGTTTTAAGAACAAGAATCCTATATTCATGTACAAATATTTTTTTACCAAAAAAATAATCATGTTTTAGATGTTTAAAATATACTTAATAATATAAAATACTATTTTAAACACATAAATTATAATGTCCCGAAGGACGTTTCACACATATATTCAAGGATTCTTATTATTTTTGGAATCTCTCAGTCATGAACAATGTCTCTTATACCAATTATTAGATTTTTCTTACAGACAATCTACAATCTACGTCAATATTAAAACAATATCATGTAATTTTTATGCAAGTAAAAAAATTAGGAATCCTTATAAAACCCACGCATGGCAATAAAGATCACACACAAATAAGAAATCATTTAGTTCAAATTTATACAAAAATAAACCACGGAGAGCATGTATCATAAGGATGGAGGGTCTTGAAAATCGAGCCCCTCTAGTTGGAGGACTAAGTTTAGCCTTTGCTGACAGGTGGTGGTGTTAACTAAGCCCGCCAGGATCAATAATTTCTACCTTACGTCTATTATTTAGTTCCGTAATTAAACCCCTCGTCAAGGCGAACACTTCCCCCACCAAAGTAAATAGCTTAATTACTAATTCCTATATTTGATTCATGACTTCAAAGACAGTATTTAAATGCAAAATAATAGTCAATACGAAATTATTCAATTCAATCCCAAATTCAAAGATATAAATTCAATAAATTAGGGTTCAACCCATTAATGCGATTCTCAAGCACTTAAGGAATTTAGCTCATGCTAATGTAAAAAACTACTAAATTAAAATAAAAAGTGTTCATAATGAATTACAGAAATAGAAAAACCTGATTACAGGATTGATATGACTGACTGTTGGAAGAAATAATTCTCCAGCTTCACATTTATCTCTGCTTTTTGCTTCTTGGCTTCTCCCAAGCGTTGTTTTTTCTCTAATGTCAATTGTGTGTCTAAAAACTGAAGTCTAAAGCCTTTTTATAGTGAGAAAAATGGATTGGACTTTTAAAAAGAAGGAATAGGTTAATTAGAATAAAAGTCCAATCCATTTAATGAAATCTCATAACTCGTGTATAGCTGTTACTAAAACAGCTGTAACTTTTGCATCCGGACTCAGAATCACTTCGTTCAACTTGGAAAATCTTCCTGACTTCAAGCTCTATCGATCTCATTTTATGCTCCAAGGCTGAATCAGTGGCTAAGATGCTTAAAAATAGTGATTTGTGACAGTATTCCAGATTTCATTCCCCACTAATTACTTCTTCGAATCAATTATTCTCGCCTTTGACTTCAACGCTCCATCCAAGACTTTAATTCCCGTTTCTTCTCCTTGTCTTGATACTCCATCAAATCATAAACCTAAGAACTTTACACTAAAAATAAACGAAATAACGCATAAAAGCTCTAAAACACAAATAATCGAAATCCAAGGAAAGAAATCGTAATATAACCAAATAAGCTTAAAAGTCTAGTAAATAAGACAAATAACCACCTAATTTTATGTCTCCTAAGGGAATATAATTAGAACAAAAAGGGAGACATCAAGACTCCAAACTCAAACCTTTGTCGCCCCGACAAAGCAAAATAAAAACAAGGGTTCAAGGTGATACGCAAAAAGGTAGAGTCTAATGAATAACACCCAAAGCATAACTTAAAACAAATCTCATATAGTACGATCCTAGGAATTAATATACACATACAAATGTCATGCAAAATCAATCACAAATAATCAATTAAAAATTAACTTCACAACGCTAGAAGGTTACGCTTGTACTTATCTTAAGATGATGGCTATAGGGTGTTCATCGATCCTCACTAATTTTGAACGCTCCACTTAGCATACTCCCTATTAGCTGAATTAGAAATCCACTATATATCTAGGAATCACAAGGACTTCATAATTATAGCGTAGGCTTAGGGACGGTATGGAATGTATATTTGGTAAATTTGAAGTGAGCTTTTGGCTCTCTCCTCACTTACCATCAACAAACTATCCTTAAGCTTGAGTTTACACTCGAATATCGTTTTCACTCAACCCATTTGACGCACTAATGTAGCGTCCCCAAAATTACCCAATAAGCATTAAAGATGATTTCTAAAACTTCCACTTTGTCGGTTACTTTATTTATTTATTTTTTCTTTATTTTCTTTTTCATTTCAATTTTTTTGGGGACCCCGACAAAGGGTTACAAATAATACATCATCAACTATTGCGCATAAATACAAACGCATACAAATCCCTCCCAATGTAATCTCCCAATAATGAAACCCACCACCCCAAACTCAAGCTCAAGACAGGAAGTCTCAGGATTGTGATTCAAGTGCGGATCATATGGTAATGCCTATTAATCTAAGGAGACATAGGCTTATATTAAGGCGACAAAAGAAAGGCTTAAATACTGAAAATGGGGCTAAGGCGGATAATATTATATTAAAGGACAGAAAGCTAAAAAGTCTCAAACGGCTAACAAAGAACTGCCTCTATCATTTTCCTAATTACGTAGCTTGCCTCTAGTTCATACCTAAGTGGGTTCTCTACTAATTCGGATCTCACATTCTACAAACCAAATATTTTCCTTAAGTACAAGTTTACTTCTTTTGCATTGTTCATTAATTCTACATATCAATTACCTATGTTTGCATGCAATCTAAATGCGTTTTATACTAACTCCTAAAGTCTACTATTTTCTATCATAAATTCATAAAAAGTTTGCTTAATGGGGATATTTAAAATTCTCTACAGTCAAACGCAACCCTAAAATTAATTTTATTGAAAGCAAATAAAACAAATAACACATAAAAATTGGGATGAGGCAACGAACCCCACCCCAAACTCAAAAATGAGTCGTGTCCCCACGACTCGAAAAGACTCAATAAAGCAAATAAACTATCATATACTACTAAATGAGAAAGTTAGGAAAACGTATCTCAACCAGCACTAGGATGGTTCTCGGTGTTGCGTCTAGGTTGAAGCTTTGAATTCTTCTTTTTCAAGTTGTAAAGATCATTACTTTGTTTCGTTCATCTCGGATAAAGTGTCCTTAATTACCTCGAACTCTTATCGTATTTCCCAAGGTTTTCATATCTTCCTAGCCCTCTAAATCATCATATTATCTACGAAATTCTTCCATCAACGCCTAACTTCCTTTTCTCTTCACGTTCCTCGTACCTTTTCCAACCTTCATGGTCATCTCTGATGACCCTAAACTCAAAGCTTCAAGAACTCTCAAAAGTTTCGGATGAAGTTAGTGACTTTGGTTTTCTTGAAAGTGTATGGATATGTTCTATAATGTGTTCTAAGCTAGGTTATGAATATTTCAAGGTTTGGGAAAGGTTTAATGGTTAATTTCAAGCTTTGGTGAAGGAAATGATTTGGATTAAGTGTGGATCTTTGGCGTTTTGAGAGGATTTATGATATGATCGAATTTTTGGATGATGTTTGGAGGGATAGTTTGGTGTGTTGATAGTGTTTTGCAGGTGTTTCTTGAGTTTAAGTTCTTTCCTTTATTTTTTCGAAGACGCAACTGGTAGCTGCGTGTAAGTGGTCAAATTACATTAGGGTTTTTGAAGTATGATCGACATTCTGACTTCTCCATTGGATAGATCTCGAAAATATACGCGGTTTAGGCTCAAGAAAAGGTTGATTCCGACACCTGATCTCGAAGTTATGGCGTTCCGAAGTTTCTGCGTATAGGCAACTCTTTTATTGGGTCGGTATACTGGGCATGATTTGCCAACTCTCGGCGACGCAATAAATAGTTGCGTATAGGCGACTCCATTCCAGTAGGTTGAGTATCTAGCGCGAATTGCCTACCCGCTGAACGCAAAGATTTGCGTATTCGTGCCTTTTTTTTTGTCGCAACAAATAGTTGCGTGGAATGCCTTCCAAGACAGTAGCTCGCGCTGTGATGCAATTTCTCGACCGGCATACCGGTCGAGAACGACAATCTCCCCAATAGCTAGATCGCAAAAAGTTATGCAGTGTAGGCTCTAAGAACATCTAATTTCGACCTCCGAGCGCAAAGATATGGCTTGCCGAAATGTTCTCTGATTCCGCCCAGTTTTTTTTTCTGACGCAACAAATTGTTGCGTGGAACGTCTTCCAAGACAGTAAGGTCGAGTTACTTGACCGGCTAGCCGGTCGCGAGCTTCGATTTTCGGCGACGCACTTTATAGCTGCGTGGAAGTGCTCGCCAAACAGTAGCTCGCGCTGTGATGAAATTTCTTGACCGGTATACCGGTCAGGGGTCCGGCTTACCGGTCGCGCAATTTACTTTTTCGGCGACGCACTTTTTAGTTGCGTGGAGTTGGTCGCCAAACAGAATGTTTGATCCTCGTTGACCGGCTAGTCGGTGCGAGTGATCAATTTTTTTTACCAAAACACGCTTTTTCTTGCGTCTCATACCTGTTAACCCCAAACTCAAGGATTAAAATACCTGCAATTCATCAAAAACACTCCACCTTTCTTATTTCTTGAAATTATACACTAATACTAAATTATCCACTACAAAATAAAAGACATGGAATTTTGAGATGAACCAAAGCATTAAACCAACTAAGTCCAAAGAGTAAGACGAGTATAAGAATGTTAAAAATGGATTTGAGTTGGACAAGTTAGAATCATGTAAATGGTCATGCCATGTTGTGCAAAAATTTAGAGCAAAACTCTTTGAAGATCAACGGGTAGTCAACGAAAAGAAAATGCTTATGGTTACCAAATGTTATGGTTACAAGTTGTTTCGTCGTAGGAGTAAGGGGTCGAGACGGAAAAGCTACCCACCCAAAGATCAATTAAAACAAATACAAGTGGGAAATTTCTCGTCACGATAACCTGAGGAAGAGGCAAATTTAAGCGAAGGAGATTCGCAAGGACCTTAAAACAATTTCCGGGGAAGTTTTCATGTCGGGTTTAATGAATGATGTCATAAACAAAAGTGTTTCTTGGGAAACAAACCCAGGATAAAAGATTTGACGAGCGAGGTATTGGATTCCCTTTGACGTGTAGGTGAAAATTGAGGAATTTCGAGCCTAAAGAAGTTTGTAAAATCTAAGATTAGCAAAACCGAGACTTGTGGGGTGTCTATTGGAAATTTCAAGCATTCCGGTGCGCAAGGGGCATTTTTCCATAAAAAGGTAAAAAACTGTTTAATTTCGATCTTTTATAAGTTATTATGAGAAAAAATTATTCACTTGTGCAGAACCCTATTCGGTAGAGCCCGATTACATTCGGCTGAGAGGGAAGACGCTTTTTTTTCTTGTGAAAATACAAATGGGCATAACTTTTCACTCAGGTTTCAGGATCCACTTTTTCTTGAGACTAAATCGAGTATTCTTTCGATATCTATCAAATGCCATAAGCCACGCCTAAATAGGGTTCTTATCAAAAAATTATGGAAATTTATTTGAGATCTTGCACACAACATCGACTTCACAATAAAATATGACAATGTTCTAGGATTTTGGAGGTGGACTTTATATTGATGAAAAGATCAGAAGGTATAGTTTCTAATGCCATAAACCATACATGATTTAGAAGTTGTATGACAAAGTTATGATCAGAACGGTGAGGTGTGACACCAAAAATGATGGAGATCTCAAAATTTTGCATACCTATTTGCTTATGAAACGGCCTACAAGGCCGCGAAACTCCATACACAACAGCAGTGCAAGAGTCATGGATCTAGCAAGTCAACCTCTAACTTGGGGATTGTGCTATTTTCACAAGGGACGTTACATTTACTCTCTCTATCTCTCTCTGATATATATTTGTTAGATTTTCTATTTGCATTCTGTTAGATTTTCGTGTTGTGAGCCTTTTAAAATTGTGGAGAAACGATACATTTTTAAGTTGGGTGCGGTATGTGTTGTACTCATTCCCAATTCTTGTTTTTATTGCTGTAAAACATGAAAAATGAAAAAATGAAAAAAAAAACTAGTGTAAAAAGCACACATTCGACAATTGCCACGGGAGTTATTTAGAGGTTGAACATGAAAATTATGGTCGTTTTCGTGAGATGACGCAGGCTAGATAATTGATGCAAGGTAACGTTTTTTACCCACTTGACTTCATATTTTAAACCGAGTTTAGGCCCACACAAGTTGGAGCAGCTATATAATAGTTTGTTTAACTTAAATATGTTATATCGTATTCTATTCCTTACTTTCACATTCGACAAGTGTTTTTTATTCACAAGGGAAGATCATCTTTTTCATGTTAGGGTCTCCTTTTTCCACCATTAAAGAGATCACCCCAAAGCTTGGATACGATATTTTCTTTCTATAATTATTTGATTAACACTTAGTATGGGAGTTTCCAATCTTAATATGAGCTGAAATTCTGTATAGTTTGGTTTTCCACTACGTGAATCGAGTTTATTGCTTATGATTATTGCATGATTTTGAGGTTATAATTGTTCGATTGAATTGGTGGTGCTAGACATTGTTCTTATATCGTGTTTTATTGTATCAACTCCTTACAAAGTACATATTAGGAATTTCCCCAATTAATTGAATATCACCATGAGGGGGGTTATGAATAGAATTAGGTAGGGGCGCACACGTGTCGGATAACCGACCCATGGGGGTATTACACCATCCCGTTAAGTGCGGGTTCAATTATAAAAACCCACCACCCAACCCAAACACTAAAAAATAATTCAGATTAAGATTGTCAGTTTTTAATCCCATTCTGGTTGGTTCGAATTTGGTCAACGTATTGTCAAAACATACTATTAAATTTTAAAAGATTCAAAAACACATCATTAATATCAAAATCTTATTTAATTATAATAGAAATTAATCATGAAAAAACTAAAATTAAATAACACAAATACTTTAATTCATTTTACAATCACGATAACAAACAAACTATACCACAAAATTAAAACTAGTTTTTGAATTTGAATAATCTTCAATAAGTACACATTATACATCACCTGCAAAAAACAACTTTAACATATTAATACAAGAAATAATATACACTAAAAATGATAAAATAAAATTAGATTTTAATACTAGTTCTGAAATAATTTTTGAAATAATATATATTTTTTCTAAATTGATATTATATATATATATATATATATAACATCTAAATAGATAAAATAAGACCAATCTGTAATAAAAAAAATCATTTCTAATTATATTTGTAAGATTTTAATAAATAAAATAAGACAGATTTATAATTAAAAAAAAAACATATCAGGTTATTATTGTGTAGAAAACTATAATTCTATATATGAAATATATTTTTGAAAATAATATTATAAAACATATATAATATCATATTTAACATTTTCGAATTATATATATATATATGTTATATATACAAAGGATCTATATACAAAAATTATATATGTTATATATACAAAGGATCTATATACAAAAATTATAATAAAAAGATAATATATATATATATATATATATATATATATATATATATATATAAAAGACATAAAAGAATTCATAAGTATTATTTAGAGTTTAATATACATATCATATAGCAATAATTATATAAAAAATAATTATAAATTGATTGATTTAAAAAAAGAAATAGATTAGAAATTCGGTAGGTTTTTTTGTTTGTTTGAGAAAGTGTGAGACAGAAAAAGGGTAAATAGAGTAGAGAGAAAGAGAAATTAATCTTTTGAATGGTTTGTGAACATAATACATTATATACAATATGAGATTTTTTTTTTGTCCGTATACTATATGGGATTGGTTGGGCTGGTTTTGTGGGTTTACACATACAAATATAAAAATAAAAAATGCTAATGGGCTCACTTATGAGGATCGGTTTAGACACCTACGGTTTGGGCTTTTGCAAATCCGTGGACTGAACCAAAACCAAAAAAAATTGGCCCAGTGAAATCCATGGGTGTGTTGGGTCAATTCTTATGGTTTGGGTTGGATTGGTTTTGTGTGAGTTTTTTGTGCACCTCTAGAATTAGGTATGTTAATGTGTTAGGTAACAAAAAACATAGCTAAAATAAGGTTAAAATTTAGTGGGCTTGCTAAACTTTAGTATCACTCGGGATAAGTTCTAGGCTAAGGAAGTAGGCTCGTAACTTATTTGGAAGAGACTTAGGTGGACCTCTTGAGTCCCAACTAATGGGTAGAATCCAATTCACCTTAAAATCAGAGTATTCATTTGCACAATAATTTAGGAAACTATGAATATTATATAACAAATACTTGTTAATCACTCATTTACTTATTTTATCTTATTATTTTTTTGTTGATAACCTAATATATCCTTATTTATTGTATTTTCCACAATATTTATTGTGGAAATAAAATTCAAAATATTCTTGTGAATGAAAGTGTTTTATCATTATATTACTAATAATAATCCGTACAATTACAAAGAACAAAAGCACCGAGTGTGTAATTATCTCACCTCTCGACCCAATACCTTATAACAAAAATTTCGTTGCATCACAACTTCTTCTCTTGCAATTATTAACACACCTTTCTAATTTATACATATGTCTAAGAACTGCAACAACAACAAAAATCATATCTAGATAAATAATTCAAATTATTAATGAGCATCTCGTAATAAAATCATTTTCTATTCAATAAGACACTATCATGAAGAGAACTTACTGTGAAAATGTTTATAACACCTTTTATATGCACACCCAACATGGCAATAGTAAAGATGGGCTGGAGTCTTTTCATAGAGACATTTGGCCACGCATTTCATTGGACAAGTGGGAATAGGTGTAATAATACATCCAACTGAACAAGACGTCATGCAATGCCTGAAAGTTGCCTTTGCGTGGCCTGCAATTAAGAGGAAACACAAGATCCCTATTGGGATAATTGCTCGGACATTCTTTCCCTCCATTTATGTTATGTATTTTCCAAAACCCTTCTTAACTAATAAACTAACAGGAGTTTGATTATTTGAATGGAAGGAACATATGTCAATACACACCATTTTATACATATTTACCAGCAAATGAAATTAAATGTTTTTTTCTACCATATAGATATTAAAAACCAAAAATGTTACCTTTTTAAAAAATTGGGAATATATGATTAAATGAGAAATATCTACCATTTGCCAAAAATATCTAAGGGCGTTATTTTTAATTGTTTATATGTTTGCGTACTTTGTGGTATATTCTTTATTATTTTCTCAATTTTAGTTTATAACTTTGGTAAAAATGTTTTTGTTGCTAAAATTCTAAACTAAGAAATTTAACACACTTAGTAAAATTACAAACCTATGTAAGTGCTTGAATCTTTTGCACTGATAGGACACAAATGTACCATATTTATTGTTACAACAAAATAAACTAAAAACGGTTGATTAGGCTTTAATACACCACTGGTTAGGGCCAACAAACCACATATGAGACTCTGACGGTCAAGAAACTATACGTTGGTTTAATTTCCAGAGGTGTGATAAAATAACCTAACAATTCACATCCCTGGAGAGCTAACTAGCCGCAAGTGTACAGATCGATGTTTGTTAATTTTAATATCGTGCTCTTAAGAATCTTAGATGATTTTGTTGCTATTACTAATGAAATTGGAATTAAAAGATATATTTTTTTAGTTTTTTATATTTAGAAACTACGATGCGAATAATTAAACTAACTTAAGAATTGAAGTACCAAAGCAAGTAAACTACAAAGAGATGAGGTGAGAGTATATAGCTCAAGTTTGCTAGTATTCCCCTATCATACTGAATAGATGATTCTAAGGGAGAATTTGGTAGTCATACTAATCGGGAATCTAACTTCCTTCTAACTCCTACCAGGGTAGCTTAGGAGGCTACCTAACAATTGATAGAGTACTCTTCAAGGGACTTCTACGTAATGATCGACGCTAACAAATAATTACCCTATATGATTATCCGGCTAGTCAAGCCCGTCAGTATCACTAGCATACACCGGGCGTGGATGAACTAGTTATATTCCCAAATCCCCTGACATGGTAGTGGTAGGGATACTATGGTCAATGTATATTTGGTCAAGACATAGAAAGCTTAATTAAATGGATTCGTAGACATCTAATTCAATTGAACATAAAATGGTCTCAAATAACATAAATAATCATCAACTAGTGTTCAAGGTTCATATAATCGCAAACTCAAGCCATGGCTCCAACTTCTCTCATTCTCTTCTCCAGGCGTTTCCCTCTCTCCTTGTAGAATAAAACTCTTTTCTAATGATTGGTAACTCTTTCTAAATGTTAAATTTTGATATATTAAGGGTTTAAAACATTTTAGGACTTTGGGCCCCCTTAAAATGACCCACGTCAACCCAAAAAAGTTTTAGTGAAGGAGTGGATTGGTTCAAGCCACGACAGATGCAACTTTTAATAACTTATTAATCTTAACTTCAAATTATAAACCGTCAACCCTCATGCACACCAGCCTCTCGTCCATAATTTTCATCAATTGCACGTTGTGACTTTATCTTGTTGATTTCTAAAATAAGTCGGTAAACACTAACGCTTTCCAAAAGTTGAATTTTAGTCCTTTAACGCCATGACTTGGGTTTGACCTTCTTTTCTCAACATCTGATTATAGTCTCCGGATATCGTATAATCCAAGTACCAATTTGTGTTTTCCAGCAAATACTCAAAGCATACAAAATAAAATAGCTTATAAACATACAACTTCCTATCATTAACTTACTGAGCTTATGCTTTCAAGCTATTAAACACACTCTACATCTAATTCCCATGTATCAAAATTTTTAATTTCTACCTAAAAAACAGAAAAATGGAGATGAGAGACAACGAATCCCCACACCCCAACTCAAAAATGAGTCGTGTCCCCACAACTCGAAAAATAAATTAAAATTAGCAGATAAAGCATTTACAGAAATGATAAGGAAGAAAGAGAACATACTTTCGAGGCTATTACCTCGCATTATCGATACCCAAGATAGGATTTGCTAGATCTTTCTTTAATTGCTCAAGGAGTGTCATGATGTGCACTTGATTGACTTTGATTTGTGCCACATCATTCGCTAAGGAAGTATAATCTGCTTCGATGTTATTTAATCGTTTTTCCCTCTTCTCTTGCCAACTACTATCCTTTTCTTCCTTTGAGACTTGCGTAATTCCCGCTCCTCTCAAGACTTTTATGATCCAAGCATTGTCAATATTGTTACTCGTTTTAAACTCTAGTTTCTCTACTTTGCCCAAAATCACATTCTCTTTCCGAACAAGACACGTGATCATAGTAGGACATTTCACATTAAATAACGAGATAAGAGAGACCGTAAATCGCATCACCTCCTCAAAGATCAATTGTGACACATCCACTTCTTCTCATCTCAAAATACAATTCAAAAAAATAGCGTTCTTTTTACTTACTTCCAAAATTCTTGTGTTTCCAAAGACATTGGTGATAAGGAAACTGTGCCAAATTCCAGCATCCGGTTGGAGATATTTGTAAGGCCAAGGTGCCTTTAATTTCCCCTTATGTGATTGCACTTTCTCATTATCTAATACATGCTCAAAAAGTAAATTCCAATCGAATATTCTCTTTCTATCCACCGCTTCTCTATACTTACATGGTCCGACCAATTTCTTAAACTGGAAGTGGTTTTTAATCTCTTTAACTGTAAACGAAACTAACTTTCCTCTAACTGGAACACCACCTTCACTATCTCGGCTAAAGAGGCCTAAATAGAACATGACATAAATTCGAACGTTTTACCATGGGTGTAGACCAACCCAATCTTTCACCGATCTCCAAGAATCTCTTGTACTCTCCTTTACCAACTTCTTCTTCAAATACGCTATCATATCAAGGCCTTTGAAGCTTTCTCTTTTTCTTCGGGTATAGGACCTTTGATTTGTAGAGGTTGTGTTGTCTTCTTCACGAAAGCTGGAACCTTTTTGCCCATTGAATTAAACACAGCTAGCTGACCTCTCTTTTCATGACCTATTTTACCCTTTGTGTTGGAACTAGAACTTTTCTCACTTGATTTCTTCTCAATAGAACCCAATACCTTGATTTTCTTCATCTCCCTCACAGTAGCTAATGTCTCTGTTCTCTTAGTCATCTCAATTAACCTCCAACTCAAAGCTTTAACCAATCTTGAAAATTGAAACTCTTGATTATTGGTTAGGAAAGGTGTTTTGATATTGAATCTCTATATGGGTAAGATGAATTCTTGATGGATTGGTATGGATCTAAGAAATTTTTCGAGGAAATTTTGAAATTTAGGCTTTTGATTCTTGTATTTAATGTGTTTTGGTAAGATTTGGGTGGTTGAATCTTCTTTGTAATTATGTGGAGAAAGGATTTGATGTGTTTTTATGGTGATTGGGTAGTGTTTTGATGTTTAGGGAAGGTTCGATGAAGCTTCAATGGAGTTGGGAGAGATTTGGGGAAGAAAGAGAGGCTTAAGGATTGTAAAATTCGTAATAGACTAGCCTTCCTCTTCTTTATAACCTAAAAAATACAGAATTTTTTCTCTCTCCAGCGGCGCAGACCGACTTACCGGCGGTGTGACCAGCATACCGGTGAGAAACTTTTCAAAGAATCTCGCCTCGGCATAAAACCTGATTCGTAAAACCCGTGGGCACTGTTTTTGACTGACCTGTATACCGGTCGTATGGCTGGCTTACCGGCACGACAATTTTCGAAAATCCTCCTCTCGGCAAAAAACCTAATTCATAAACCCGTGGGCACTGTTTTTAACCCGCCGGCTTACCGGTGGTGCGGCCGGCTTACCGGTGTAACAATTTTCGGAAACCCTCCTCTCAGCAAAAAAACTGAACCCGTGGGCACTGTTTTTGACCCGCCGGCTTACCGGTCGTATGGTCGGCTTACCGGCGGGCAGGTCAGAATGTGCACAAAAATTTCTTTTTCCTCCCTAACTCGATTTCTTTAAAACCTGAACATCAAAAACACTAATACCTTTCTCAAATATGCAATATCAACTAAAAACAAATAAACTAAACATGAATTAAAAGCATAAAAACAAAAAAATGCAGGTTGTCTCCCGTACAACACTTTTATTTAACGTCTTTTGAAGTTAGACGCGTTACCTCTATCAAGATTTGCGAATATGGGCAACCTAGCCCGGAACATGGGCAACCTAGTTCTGATTTACCATGAGAATATATATGGGGAGGCATGTATATCTCCGTGGGACTAGTCGGGTGTGCGCAAGCTAGCCCGGAACCCATATAACCAAAAAAAAAAGATTTGTGAATATAGCCTCCCCAACAACGAGCAAGGCTATGAACGTCTACTAATCTCCGTTTAATTACCCTCTTGGGCCTGATCTCTATCACCTTAGCTGAAAAAATTTTAGTGACTACAAATGGTCCCATCCACGAGTCTTGGTGACCTGGTGGCCTATTCTATGGTTTGTGGGCTTTCCATAGAACTTCTTGGCCGACCCCAAACTCAATCTTTGGCTCAGTATCCACAGGTTTTGCGTGGATCTTTTCTTTAGGGACTTTGTGATGTGAAAGGTTGTGGATGATAAGAACGATGGGATCTGACTTCCTTGGTTTCTTTCCCCAGATATATAATGTCTCGGATATATTCTTAGCATGAAGGGTAATTGTCCCATCCTGGAAGTTGATTATGCTTTGACTTGTGGCCATGAAAGGCCTTCCAAGTATGATTGGATCTTGCTTATCTGCATTGAAATCAAGTATAACAAAGTCAGCAGGGATGGTGATATTACCTGATCGGACGTGTACGTCCTCCATTGTTCCCCATGTCTTGGTAACTGGGTTGTCAGCAAACTGCAACTTCACTGGAGCTTTTTCTGATTTCTGAAGTCCAAGTCTCTCGAACACGGACTTTGGCATAAAATTCACACCTGAACCCATATCACACATAGCTTTCACCTTGAGCGTACCATTTATTTGTATAGGAAGATTAAAACTTCCAGGATCTTTGAGCTTCAATGGTAACTCTTTCTCTACTTTTCTTGAGACTCTCACAGTCTCTTTCTTGGCTTCTACACTCACTTCTTTCTCTGGAATAACTTGCGTAAAAACTTGTTGTGGTGTAAGCCCTTTCTTCACAATCTCAATCATTTGGGTGTTGATACTCTCAGGAGTATACTCCTCTATAAATGTCTTGAGTTCAATATCACTCTTCGGATTTGTATCAGGAATAGTCGGTGACACTGTTTGAACAACTGGTGGCGATTCCACCTTCTCTTCTTCTTTCTTTTCTTGCACAACAGGTGCAACTTCTACTTTCTCTTTTTAGGCTTCTTCCTCTTTCTCTTTAGCTCTAGTAGCTTGTAACTCCATAACCGATCTAATCTCTTCTTTCATATCTCTCAGAAGCTGTATAAATTCGGATTTTTCTGAATCTTTATCCTCATTTTCATAACAGTCAGAGTCCACAGAGCTAGACTTGGTTGGTTCTTCTTTGATAATAGGAACTTCCACGGTACTTTCGGCAGCATGCTGTACTTCCTTATTTTCTTCAATCTCAAGGCCTATATCCTTACAAGCTTCGAACCCAACATTCGCATCACCTCCTTCGATAGCTTTCGATTCTTTTGTTTCCATAATATTAGTTAGAACTTTATTCATTTGTTCTACTTGCGTACCTAAAATTTGAATTGAAGCTTCGTGTTGTCTTAACTTCTCGTATTGCGAATGCATATTAGTGGTCATAAGATCCATAAAATTCTTTAATTGTTGATCACCCACAACTCCTTCTTGAGGATATTGTGGGAGAGCCTTCTGAGCTAAAGCATCGGTATATGCATCATTAACAGGTTGTTGTGGAGGAGCAAGTCGATTGTAATTATGATTTCCATGATATGGAGCTTGACCTCGTGGTTGGAAAGAGTTATTCTAGGGGCGAGGTTTATAATGACCTAGATTAGCGGCCCCATGTGGATTTGAATACTGCTTACCTGGATGATTCCTTTTTCCAAATTGATAATTACCTCGGTTGGATATGAAATAAACAGATGTTGGATTTCCTTTACAATCTTCCCATGTATGATTCGTGACCCACACTGTGGACAACCTTGTGCTTCTTGCACTACATTCGCTGCGGCTATATTCTTCTGCATCTCAAGATTAATCTATTTGATTTGATTTCCTAATGTGGCTAATTGAGCTGAGCTTGCTGTTTCTGCATCTAATCAAAGCGTACCTCTAGTGTTTGTAATAGGATCTCGCGAAAGTGGCCAACTTCTTTCTGTTTCTATGATATTTTCCAAACCTTCGCCGGCTTCTGTAGGATTCATGGACATAAAATTTCCCTTTCCAAGATTATCTACCCTTAGTCTACTTTCGGCATTGATACCGTGATAAATTATAGCTAACTGTAAAGACGGGGTGTAACCGTGGAGTGGAAATCTAGCTAACTTCTGTTGAAACCTTGTCCATGCGTCTCCTACTTCTTCTCCATTCTCTTGACAAAACTTCGCAAGCTCGCTCTGATCTTTGAGTCTCATACTCTTTGGATAAAAACGGTTAAAGAATGGGGCTTGAAGTTCTGCCCAAGTATTAATTGTACCTAGTGATTGTTTATCTAGCCAATCACCAGCTTTGCCGGTCAGAAAGAACGAAAACATGTGACAATACAGTTGCTCGCCTGTAATGCTTGGAGTAACGTATGCCTCACAAATCTGCATGAACTTCTTAATCGCTCTTACCGGATCTTGAACTGCTGCACCACTATAGAGGCCGAAATTCTGAAATTGACTGAGTATGCTCGGATCGGGCCTGAACTTGATATTCTGGATCTCTGGAGGACGATTGAACTCGAAAAGGTGCTCCCAAGCCTGGAAGATCTTATTCAATTCTGTTATTGTTTCTGTTATCTGTTGGTGGTGGTATTTGGCCTAAAGGACCAAGTGGTGGATCTACTCGTTGTTGAATTTCTGCCATTGCTCTTCTTTGGTTTCTTTCTTCTCTGATACGTCTGTTATAAGCTCTGAAGCTTCTTTCGGGCTCCAAGAGAGGAGGCCAAGTATGCACTGCTAAAACCTGAAAAAGACTAAAGTAAACCAAGAAGCGTAAATCTGGAAAAATAAAAACGAAAACTGGAAAATAAAAAAATAAAAAATAACTAAAAACTACTACTAGAATTAAATAACCCACACGCTAACGAGACACAAGTCCCCGGCAGCGGCGCCAAAAACTTGGTATCGCCTAAGGTGTGATAAATATATGATAAATAAATCCGGAAAACAATGCACTAATCACCCTAGACAAGCACAGTACTGCAAGTATTACAGGACGTATGCAAGTTTTAATGATAAGAATAATTCGTTCTCAGGGACTTAGTGTGTTATACGAATGATCCAATAATCAGAGTAGCAATAATTAATTAAAAGAAAAAAACTAAATATGATTGATTGAGAGATGAAATTAATAACTAAATAAAAGTAAAGACAAATAATTAAATATGAGAGAATATGAGATGAGAGAATATAGCTTAGGTTTTGCTAGTATGCACTAATCCTTCTAATTATTTCTATCAATTTCAGTTTATAAGGGAGACAATAACTCTTAGATATGTAGTCAGGATTCTAAATTCCTCCTATCCCTGTAGAGCGAACTGGGTTGCAACCTCACAATCACGAGGGAACTCACAAAGGGTTAACCTGCGCCACCTGGGTCCTAGGTGTACCTACCTATTGATGACGATTGGTGATGAAAATAAACCTTAATGACTATCTAGTTAGGCTAGTGTTGCCAGGACCAATTCCTTATTCCAGACGTTTATGTGGTGTTTCAATAATTAGACACCCCTTCCGGGCAACCATCTAACTATTATTAGCAAAGCCCTAAATTGATCAGGTTTAAGACAGACAATAAATCAAATCACATAAATCAAATATAGAGTTAAGCAGCTATAATCAGATTAAAACATATAATTCCCAAAGAAACTTAGATATAAAGAAAATAGAATTCATAGATTATACATAATGCAAAACCCAAGCTATGGGAAATTAGTTCATACCTGAAGTTAATAAACTAAAAGAAGGATACAAAGATGTCATCATACTCTCTTCAATAACTCTAATGATATAAAACTTAATGACTAATTTATGGGAGGCAAGGATTAAACCTATGCCTTGGATTTGAGCAATGATGACTTTACAAAGGTTAAAGGGTGTATTTATAGGTGTTTACAAGACCTAATTCATTTTCTTGGAGTGGAAGACAAGTAACTTGGACTCCAAGCCCAACTCAAATTCGTAACCCTAAAATATAGAAAAGGTAATAATCTGCTGTTGTTTTGTTTTGGCCGTAACTTCTTTGTTTCAACTTCGATTGACGTGTTCTATATGTCGAAATTGATCGTCTCGGAAAGCTATATAACTTTGATTCAGACAATTCTTCCAAATTCCTATCCAATCTTGAGTTATGATCACTTCTATGGTCGTAGGTGCTGGAATTCAGATTTATTTGGCAACTTTATCTTTCCATATCTTATCTTTTCTTTCCTTATCTCCAATTTTCATGCATATCTTCTTTCCTTTATCTCTTAGAATTGATTTGGTATATAATCACCATATATATCTTTAAAGCTTCACAATTAACAAATAATTAAACCAAATATGCTCTAAAAATAATAAATCATTAAATCAAGTCAAGAAATAGGAAAGTGCACTAATACATATATGAAAATCGAGTATTTAGACTTCTAAAACACTAAAATGATATCTCCAACTAAGATTAAATCATCACAAATGGGGAGACATCAACGATGATTTTGAGATCCTTCTTTACTATCACGTTTTTTAACTTGTGATTTTGATTACTCGCCAAGTGACTCATACAAAATCGATGGACTCCCGTAGACTCTGGATAAACTGAAGCAACTGCTGCCAAGATACCTTTATTTCAGTGAGAAAATATACATATTCCCCGTTGCATTGTAACATATTTTTTTAGGTGTCGCAGAAAAAAGCTTCACTTATGTATTGATTTACAATCCGCCCACAATTAGTAACTTCTATTATATTTACCGTAAAATGGGTCGTATCAATACTAACAACAGACATCATATGTTTGAACCCTTCTATACAAGGCCTAAATGTCCAAAATACCTTATTGAAAGTTGTTTTGCTGTCCATACTGACTTGTATTCAAACTCAACAATTGTTCCCGAGTTTGTGTAACACAACACACCAAAAAATCTCGACAAAGAGGTAAAGGTGGCCTCATGTGTTCCATATAACTGTTCAAGTACTTTTTGTTTAGCACGTCGTGCCTTCCCATATGAGATATAGTGGTCAATATCTATATGTATCTGAGACTGAATCTACGCGATTTTGGTGTCTATGTTGGTTAACACCATATTTAAGACATGTCCGGACACATATTTTGAAGTGAGTTGACGATGGTTTATGATAAGAATTCCGGATTGGCAAGTATGTATGTCTAATTTTCTAATCTTTCACATTTTCCTATATGACAAAAATGCCCCATGAAGAAGCCACAAATACCCATCTTCAAAATATCGATATTTACTGTCACCAATGTACTACTGGATCGATCTAAACTATATTATTTACCCTTATTGATATGCCACCTATTCACCTCTATCAAAAGTTCTTCTTTCGATGCATACTACGCACCCAACATAAGCTCGTCTCCTCCCCCGAACGAATTTGGTTGACTTGTTGTCTAATCAATAGATATTGCCTTATGATCCAAACTAAAATCTCCAAATAAAGGAATACTCAAATTTGGATTAAAATTATCATCATTTCTATGCACTTCTTTGTCCTTGCTAAAACACTAAATTTGCACCTTCTTCTTCGGATGCTATAGAGGCACTATCACAATCACTATCACAAACACTATCATCGTCACTATCTCTATCACGAATCGTATCACACTTCGTTAAATGGGTGGTAGATGAAAAAGTTGACTCACTCGCGTTCTGTTTACCATTTTCATGTCGAGAATCAACCATAAATTTCTGTTTTTCTTTAGTATTGACATATATCTTAATACAATAATAATAATAATCGTTCTTTACAACACTTATCATTGATTTGATCATCTCATCTTTCATAACTAAAATATGAAATCTTGGAGGGTTTGAGAAAATCGAACAACGCCAAAGTAAATCAAAACTAACCCATCTTTAGATCCAATTGCAATTTTAACATAATTTTTGCTTAAGTGTTCGAATCTTAGCATTTGCTTTATCTTTTTCCCAAAAACACACATAATAGAAAATCATTTCGAAACTAAATTTAAACATGATTTGATATGAAAATAAGTTCAATATAAAATAAGAATAAGATTTCAACTTTTACGGTTTTACCTTATATTTTAATTTTTAACGAAAAAAATCTTATTTTTAATATACTAGATTAAATAAATTTTTCAATTTTCATATGTTTGACTTATTAAATATTGCATTTTTGTATACGAATACACGTCTCTATTTTGAATTTGAGGATAATAATACTCAGTAATTTATTATTTACATCACTTCAGTTCAATTTTTGTAGATAATTTATTCATCATATTTGTAAATTAGAATATTAATATAACATATGGTATATTAATATAACATATAGTATATTAATATAATATTAATGATACTATATAAATTAAGTGTAATGACGTTGATTTGTATATTTTTTTAGATAAATACTAGCTGTTAAGTTCATCAACTAAACAGACGAGGAACGTAATGGTGTTTTATTTTTTATATTTGCATTTTGACATTGGTAGTTATGTACTTATGTATCATATTTTTACCTTAAAATTTTCTGAAAAATTGACCCGAAATCCTCTATATTTCGAGCCCCCCCCCCTCAATTTAGTGTCTGGATCCGCCCCTCCTACCACCATAACGATATAACCATGTATAATCAATATCAATACAACATAAAATCAAACAATAACATTAATAAAGTACCATAATTTTCCTAGAAATATACTTCTACCAAACAATTTTGAACTTGAATGACATAGGGACAACATGTATTGGTTATAAATATAGATAAAATCATAAAAATGATAACAATATGTATCATATTCATAAAATAAAAAATTCAAATTCAAACATATAAACAAATTTAAATTGCAATAGTTAATGAAAATAAGTGTAATAAACTAATTAATTATCTGTTAAAAAAATAAGATGAATGAAATTTGATTAATTTTTTTTTGTCGAGTGAGAGAAGGAGAAGAAAATAGGTATATGAAGTATTATGTTTTTTTTTGTCAAAATACTTAAATATAAAACGAAATAATAGTTCTTACAAAACAGAGATGCTCTCACCAATCCCACTAGGAGAAGGGGAGTTAAATAAAAACAAAGCAAATTGGCGAGGAGGGTTAGAAACTCAATCACGGCGCAAAGAGCCCAAAAGCTTTTGCCTCGCGGCCCAATCTGCGAACATATTATCTATTCTACTAATAAAATAGAACGATACTACCATATTACAAATCAATTTCTTAATATCTAGATCGAAAGTCTTGAGCCTTGCATTTGGAGGAGCTTTGGGATGTTTAAGTAACTCTACCACCGATTTGTTTCCACATAACACTCTAATTTCTTGATGGTGGAAATTGATTGCTGAACTTAATCCATTGCGCACTCCAATTAACTCGGAGAGAAAGACAATGCATGACCATGGATAAGGTTGTTATTATTATTAAGTAAAACACAAGCAGATGAAGCATTAAAATCATCTTTAGGAAACATCACTGTATAAAATAATATAATTTGTACTCATATTATTTTTCCAAAAATCACTTTAGATTTACCTGTAAGTACTTGTTTTTTGGTTATTGTTAACCAATTTTTCATGTGAATCAGAGTGTTCAAGCTTTTTAACCTAATAATCAGTTGTTTGTATTTCATCATTTGCCTCAGAGATATTATTATTACATGTAGTATATTCATTATAGGCAAGGAGGGCCTGTTTTAGCACATGAATAGGGTCACTGACTTTACCTTCATAAAGGTATTTATTCCTTGTTTTCCATATATTCCGCAAGAGAAAGATTACCGCATCATAGAGGTTTCTACCCCTTACATCATATTTATTTTTTAGATCTTTTGTATCAGAAAACCAACTTCAAATCTCGCTGTAAATGTGGAGTTTGATAGATTTGTATTGGGGATATGAGCCAAAGAGACCTCGCCCAAGAACAATTAAATAGCAAATGTTTAATTGTTTCTACTTCAGTTCCACAAACCTTAAATAGAGGGTTATCAACACATTTTTTTATATTTCAGCTCCTCAGTAGGAAGCTTTCTTTTACACATTTTCAAAATGAAATTTCTCACCTTAGGAGGAACTTCTAGGCTCCATGCATCCTTCCAAATTTTATTTGGGGTTGCATATGAGCTACCAGGCTGTTCTCCTTTACCAGGAATTTCTTTTTTGATTTCTATATCCTTTAAATAACCATACATCTCCCTAGATGTTATCTCACCATTTTTAGAATGTTTCCAAAATGTATTATCCTCACATAATATATAGGGAGTCATTATATTAAGAATTTTACCTGCTATATTCTCATCAAACCATTTCCTTACTAATTCAGGATCCCAAATGTTCGATCCCTTCAGAAAAAGTTCAGCTACATCATTTAGAGAACAACTGTTGGGTCGTTTTAAATTGTTAATTCCAGGAATCCAACTTTGATACCATATTTAAATCAGTTTACCATTACCAACTTTCCATATTAATTCTTTTTTAAATATATTTTTACCTTCGATTAGGCTTCTCCATCCCTAGATTAGCTTCCAAGAACTGGGATTTTTTAAAATATAAACCTTTTAAGGTTCTAGCAAGAGGAGAATTGGGGTTATTATGAATCTTCCAAGCATTTCTTGCTAGGAGATCCATATTCTTAAGTCTCATACTTTTAAATCCCATACCACCTTTAATGGTCATATGATTCCATTTTACCCCATGGTTCATTTTACTATTATTTTTATTCCACCAGAAAGCAACTATTATAGAGTCAATTTTATCACAGATACTTATAGGGAGGAGAAAAGCTGCCATAGTATAAGAGGGAATAGCAGTAACTACTGATTTAATAAGAGTTTCTTTACTAGCTTCAGAGAGAAAAATGGTATTCCAAGTTTGTTATTTATAATGTCAATCATCCAGTTTAGGTCTTTGACCTTGGATCTACCCCAATCAGCAAGTAGTCCCAGATACTTTCCTAAATTAGAAAGTTTATTCATTCTTAGGTAATCAGTAATAATATTACTTTTCTCAGGTAGGGTATTTTTACAAAACATGATGCCATTTTTGTTAAGATTGATACATTGTCCAGAGGCATGGCTATATTCATTTAAGACAATATTAAATTGTTCAACATCATTCATATCAGCTCTAAGAAAGAATAAGCTATCATCAACAAACAAAATGTGAGTTAATAAGGGGCAATATTTGTTCATTTGTAATCCTCTTATAAGATTATTATCAATCATATTATTCAAAAGGGATGTTATAGCTTGGGTAATTAGGCAAAATAAGAAGAGAGATACCTAAGATCCTTAGAGGTGGTTTGTAATTGAACTTGTTCTCCATTCATGAGGACACTATAAGTAACAGTAGTAACTTACACCATAATCCATTTAATCCAAGTATGACAAAAATTCTTTTTTTTTTAGTCTCTTCTAGGAAATCCCATTCAACATTTTTATAGGCTTTTGCAATGTCAGCCTTGATAGCCATATAGTGAATATCAGTTTTTCTTTTTAAAAAAAAAAGCGACTCACTTCATAAGCTAAGAGGATATTTTACAGTTATTTCCCTTCCTGGAATAAAGGCACATTAGGTATCATTAACAATCTGATCCATATATTTCTGTAATCTTTTCACAAGAATTTTTACAAGGATTTTATAAATAAAATTAGAGTAGCTAATAGGCTTGTAATGGGCTACTTTAGCTGGTGAATCAATTTTAGGAATAAGGGTAATTACTCTCTTGTTTATTTCATATAAGCTACCATCATTCCATAAAAATCATTTATACATCTCAAGATATCAAACTTTAGAATATCCCAATGTATTTAAAAAACATACATTGGGTATCCACCCGGGCCCGATGCTTTTACATTTCCCATTTCCCAAAGAGCAACCTTAATTTTGTTAATATTAACAAGACCAATAAGATCCTTGTTCATCTCCTCAGTGACACATTTTCCAATGATATTAATCACTGAAATAAATCTCTAGGACCCTTGGTTCTAAAGATGTACTAAAATAGGATTTTATTTCATTTCCCTTTTTTTCACCCACTGATTATTTCTAGTAAGAATTCTAGTTATTTTGTTTCGTTTTCTTCTATATTTAGTTATAGCATGAAAATACTAAGGTTAACCATTTAATCCTAAATTTTAATTTTCTATATATTTTCTCATTTTTCCATCTTAATTCCAAGTATTATGGTGCCTAAAACCAAAACATTTTATATTTATAAAACGAAGACCTTTCCACATGGTTTTTTCGAGTTTTTTTATTTTAACATATATTTAATAAATAATTGTCAATTTGGCATAGAAAGGAAAGTAATTTCAAATTTAGCACAAGGGCGGTATCCCGAACCACCGCCTTTAGGCAAAATTGTAAGGGCGGTGGTTGAATGACCGCCCTTAATAGAAATAAATTTTTGCCTAAGAGCGGTGTTCGGGATACCGCCCTTGTGCTAAATCTGAAATTACTTTCATTTTTATACCAAATTGCCAATTATTTATAAAAAAAATATTAACTTTAAAAAAAAAAAAACTCGGTTTTTTCCCCCAAACGTTTTTTTTTTGAAATTAATTTTTAAAGAGAAGGTTAAAAAAAAAAAACTGTTGTTAACCCCCGGCTATAACTAAAAGATGTTCTCGCGGTGGTCTCTCTACATATAAAGCTTTCTATGATTGGTGCTGACGAAAAAAATCCCAAAAATCCAAAAACACAAATCTCATCCATCTTCTCTATTCGTGTATACTTTACCCACTAAAATCTAGGGTTTTCCAAGAACCCAAGCCGGACTTAAATTCTTAATATTTCTACTGAAAACCCCTTATTTAGATCCTAATTTTAGTTAATATTCAAACTAGGGTTTCGGAGTAAGGTAATCATTTTCGTCAAGTTTAGTCATATAATTGTATTTGTGTAAATCAAACGTAAACTTTAGGGCTTTTTTGGTAAATCGAAGGGATGGCAACGGAGGAGGTGGAGTACGAGAGCGATCCGGAGGAGACGAAGATGTCGTTAAAGATGCGGAGGAGGGTGGCGAGCGATGATGAAGACGAAGTTGAAGGGCGAGTTAAGCCTGTGCGGAGGATCGATTCTGATGTGGAATCGGATGGACAAGGAGCTGCCCCAGCGGAGTACGATGACGAAGAGGATGAAGAGGTAGAAGATGAAGCGACGGAGGAGTATTTGGAGGAAGAAGAAGAAGAGTTGGAGGAAGGCATTAAGGAGCCGGGACTTGTCCATAGTCAGGTGGTGGTGGATACTGTAGTGGAGGGTAAGGGAGGTAATGAATGGGGCGAGGAGGAGTCAACGGAGGTGGAGGGTGTCATTGAAAATGGTGATGGTGATGGTACCAATGATTTGCAACAAAAGGATGGTGAAGAGAAGAAGGAGAACGAGCCATATGCTGTCCCCACTGCTGGGGCATTTTACATGCACGATGATAGGTTCCGTGAGAATGTAGCTGGGCGTAACAGGTATACTATTAACATTATCCTCTTGCAATTTCAGATCTCGTTATAGCAAGCTTAGAATATACTGTATTTGTTTCGTTGTAAGGGACTTGGAATTTTAGCTATAATTTCTTTTTTCTCTTAGTTTAATACATTTTACATTACATTAAACTCTGTATGAAACATTTATGAGAGAGACTTATAATGCAATCTTTGCTTGCTTTCTCTAGACGTACACTTAGCGGTGGTGGAAGAAAATTATGGGAGTCCAAAGATGAGAGGAAATGGGGGCACGACAAGTTTGAGGAATTGACTTTTCGCGAAAACCAGTATGATGAGGTGAAGTCATATCTAATAAGCCTTCTATTTTACCTTTTTTTCTTTATAGTTTTCTTACCCTGTCATAGATACATTTTCAGGGTAGAAGGTCATCTAGGGGGGGTCGGTTTCGAGGGCGTGGTAGATCTCGAGGAGCGGGCCCACAAGGAAATAGGCCGAAAAACTACGAGAATGACAATGATCAGAACAATAATAACGATCAGAACAATGCTCCGAAGAGTGTGAGAGGGAGAGGTCCTAAAAGGTATCAGCCCAGACCTCCTACACAAAACAAACAGTGAGTATATATAATCTTTGGTTTTCCTTATTTTCGAACTGAGAAAACTTTCTGATGCGTTTTTTGTTGATATTGTAGATCTGGGAAGTTTGTTGAAAAAGGTTCGCGTACTAGTTCAGTGAATTCAGATGCAGAATCTACAGGTAAAACACAAGTATCGTTTGCATCAAGTTTGAATTCTGCTTCTCCTCCGTTTTATCCTTCTTCTAGCTCTTCTTCGAATCCAAAAAGGGATGGGAAAAATATGGTTGATTCAGTTGGAATGGATAAGCTTTATATCGATGATGGAGTTGGTAGAAAATCTCACAACTTTAGAGGTGGTCAAGGGAGAGGAGGGTTTAATAATTCAGGTCAAAGCAGAGGTAGACAGTATGTTGAGCGACCTGGCAGTGCACCAGAAGTTTCTTCCCCAGCACCTAAAGTAGGTGTGTCTGAATCTGAATCTCCTAAATCTAATACTGGAAAAGTGAACGTTCAAGGTGGAAGTGGAAGTGGAAGGAGTCCATTTCTATATGAAGGGGCTCAGGTGAACATGAATACTGGCCATGGTGATCAGAAATTTCCATCCACTCCCACTTTTTTACCAGGTACAGGAAGATCTATGTTTTGTTAATATGGTTAAATTCTTGTTTTGATGTGGTATAACTCAACTGTTTGATGAAATGTGTCAGTGATGCAATTAGGAGGGCAGCAAGTGATGCAATTAGGGGGGCAGCATCCAGGGGGTATACCTGCTGTAGGGATGGCTTTTCCTGGATATGTTGGAAATCCACAACTTGGAATGGGCAACTCTGAAATGACTTGGTATGTTTGTTTATTACTTTATTACCCTTATCTATCTCTCTGAAATGACTTACATGATGGGTGTTATTATGTTTAGGCTGCCAGTTTTAGCTGGTGCTGCTGGAGCACTTGGAGCTACTTATTGCTCACCCTATGGGGCCTACCTTGGACAACCATCTACTGCTCTCACTACTGCTACAAGGTTTGTCGAATATATATAATTATTGGTTTCTTTTGTATGGATTAATTACGGTATGTTAACTCTACTATTTGTGTGCAGCAAAGAAAGTAATACAAACAAACCGAATGATGATGGGAAATCCTCTTCACAAAGACCTGGTAAAACACTGATTTCCTTAATTGACTCTTCTTATAGTGCACGTAATCTGAGTCTGATTTTAAGATTTCTTTGTATCTCTACAGCTACAGCAGAGCATACCAATGATGAGTTTGGGCAGCGACACAAGAATCCTCGCAGGCAAGATTTTACTCTTCTTTTCTTTCATCAATTTTACTTGTTATTTCTCCTCTGCGTCCTTCTCGATTCTAATTTTTTTATTAACATGCAGATATACGGAAATGAAGTTTGACCAATGAGTTAAATAGATAGGTTGAAGTTTGTTTGAATAAGGTTCAAATTTGATGGATACTACTAGTAATGGAATGGTCTTCTTCTCCCAAGCCCATTTGGGGGTGCCTTGTAATTTGAGATACTTAAGGTAGTAACTAATGTCTCTGTCTGACTCAATAGTATGTGTGCTAACCTTTACACATTTTACTCCGTTTTTTGTTTCCAGGTTCATTCGTGTTGCTTCTTCTCTAGGATTAAAAATAGTGTAGCTTGTTCATTTCTTCAAATATGCAGTAAGACTCAAGAGCCTTTAAACAAACTGGTCTTTCTTATTCTGACTTACCCAAGCTCTTGTTTCTAATTTCAGGTTCTGTTGGCTTGGTTTTTCAAATTAAGATGGTGAGAATAGTAATTTCGCTTGGCTTTTTCCCTCAAAAAAAATGAAAAATTGGAAATAAGTATGAAATATTTGTGTAGCAGCTGTTTGTGGACTTAAAATCATCAAAGATTGTATCTCTAGTTATTGCCAAAAAATGTTTGTCTCTATTACCAATCCATACTAATGTATGGTAAATTGTGTATGCATTTTCATTTTCTTTTCTGAAACATGGCTTGCTTATTAAAAACTTCTTTTAATTTCTAAGATTTTGCATCCGTTGAGTTTATGAGTGATGTCATTAGCTTTGGTAATGTTCTATTTTGCTTTTTCCCAATTAAACAATATTGTTATCTTTTTTTCTAAATTGTAACTATAGTTTCAAATGTCATGTTGGGGTTAGTTGTCTCATATCTGATGGAAATAATAGTAAAAAAAATTGTTAGAACGTAATGGAGGAGAAATGAATGTGTAAATGTGATTTTTTATAATCCAATTATTGGTTAAATTGTGTCAAAGCAAGATGGAGTAACGTTGTCTTACGAATATATTTTAGAGATGGTAATGTTTTCCACAGTTAGTTATTTTAGTGGAAGATAAAATTGTTCTTTACAAGAACTAATATCACCCTTGATCAATCATAAAATGATTGCTTGACAAATACAAGTCTACTCCTTTGGTGAACAAAGGTTGAAATGTAATTGTACCATAGAGTATGATACGAGTTTGGTCTCGACCTAGGGATCTGGTATCCACTCCATGGAATTTTGCATTCATTTTTATTGGATACTACTACACATAGAACGTCCTATTAGACGTGTTAGTAATAAATTAAAATATATGAGATACAAATAGAGGTAAAAGGGTCAATGTTAACTAGACATGAGATACAAATAGGGCTAAAAGGGTCAATTATAATTAGACATCTAGTTCTTGTGTTTAGGGATGACAATGGATCGGTTCTTTGCAAAAATTCCAAAAACCATAACCATAACCGTTTTTATAAATAAAAGCTATATCCTAACGGGTTTAACCATCGGTTACATTTTTCAAAACCATGACCGTATTATTCGGTTTTGGTGTTTTCGGTTTTTAACCATATTCAAATGATAATTTAATAAATATGTTAAGTTTCTTAAAATAAAACCACACATATAAAAGAAATCTATAAGGTTTATAAAAAATTGTGTTGGTATTTGATTATATTATATATTATTTGTTTAATTGGTTAAATCTAGAATTTCAGTATATCTAGTTTAACCTAAATTACTATAAAATTTTAAAATATATATGATAATAAACGGTTTTGATTTTTCGGTTTTATTTTTAATAAAGACCATTACCTAACGGTTTTAACCATTGGTTACACTTTTCAAAACCATAACCTAATGGTTTTAACCACGATTATATAATTCGATTTTCAATCGGTTCGGTTATCATCGGTTTCGGTTTTTAACCATAACCATTGCCATCCCTACTTGTGTTTAGCGTTTCATATTGTCTAACATGAGTAGGTTGATTAGGACGTAAGGTATTTTGCACATTCGGTCTCAATAACCACGACTCGTGAACCATTGGATCGAAGCAAGATTCCTCAAAAGTCGACGTTTTCAACTATATTTTTTGGTCAATAAACATGGCATATATTATAGTTTAAAAAAAGTTACTCAACTCCCAAAGGAGATAGGATTGACAATAATATGTTTAACAAAGCAACACATGACTTATATCTCAATCCACCTAATATGAATTTAAGAGTGTTTATTACCTATCATATATATGTCCTCCAATATTAGTAAGACACTCCATTATAATATGTGATGAAATAGTTCGATCCTTTTTAACTTTTTAGACATTTTTAACTCTATGTATATATGTAACACCCTCTAGGTTTTTAGGATTCTCGAATACTTTCCAAGGGCCGCAATTGCAATGATCCTAAAAGTATTTGTAACGGAGGATAACCTAATTATTTGTATTTAGGTTAAATAACATGGAATTTTTTTGGAGTTCCGGAGATTGCGTAGATACATAGCAATATGTGTATACTCATCATTTAAAGTACAAACTTCTTTTCCATTATACTCAATAAGGAAATCAAGTCATCTGCAAAGAGTGGGTATGCCAAAGGTGGGTTTATCATATAGTCTGAAAACTTTTGAGATTCCCCTTTTGTAATGGGTCATCATGGGACACGTGAATGCAGGGTGTTCAACGAGAATAAATACAATCATAAAGACTCTCTTTGTCGAATGCCTAGGGTAGGACGGTTCGAGGATTAATCCATTTAGCGCGATACTATATATTATCGTGGTTATACATGCTATTATTCCTCCTGACACATATATGATTGAAACGTAGTTTAGCGAGGATATCCCAGATAAATTCTATTACAACTTATTGTATACCTTGTGCATATTGGTTTTCGAGGTGCCACATCCTTTTTCATACATTAGGTTTGAGACACTAATACTAGATCCCTTTCTATGATCGAATTCAACTTTAAAACTAACACTAGATATTATCTGTCTAGTTCATGAATATTAATTACTATAAGATCAATAAATTTAGTTAAAAGTTTGTGAAATCAAAATAGCTAATATATAGTAATAAATACTTGTAATTATCTGAATTTTGGATTTTCTGAAATTGAGAAAAAACAAGAGTATCTAAAAGACCAAAACACCCTCCATGGTGGAGCATTGACAACTGTTGCGTTGTAGTCTTCCTTCCGTTCCACACTTTGTTTCTTGTTCTGTACTTTGTGAGTCGTGTTCGTGACTCAGTAGGGTTGCAGCAGTAGATAAACCCTACTCTTTCTCGTCTCTACCATAACCCTTCATTCATCTTCTTAGCTTCCATTTCCTTTTCCTTCAACAATGGGGGCTTCACTTCCATCCAAAGAGGCCAACCTTTTCAAGCTCATTGTTGTAAGCATCTATTCTAACTTCGCCGTTGACTTTCTCTGTTTAGTCAATGCTCTTTCCATTTTTCCTTTTCACTCAATGAATTTTTATATTTTTTTTTGCGATTTTTACCGCTAAAACCCTAGATTGTTACTTATTCACCGTCTCGCAATTCGCATTTCTAAGTTTTGTTGGAAGAATTATGTTATCTTAACTAATATGATGTTTAGGGGATGATATTAGGATTCTGTTTTCCAAAGATGGAAATTTAACTATATATAAGATTATTCATTTATATGTGTTTTCTTTTCAATGGAGTATGAATTTGAGCCTCAGCCAATTATAGATTTATATGATTATCTTTTGTTTAGTAAGATTCGTTTTTCATTTTGTTGCAATCGGATTTTGACTATTTAGAATAACTTTACTTGCTGTCTTCATGGTATGTTGATTAGGGAGTGTATTGTTAATATGGATTCTATATTTTATTGGTTCGGGTTACTAATAGGGATTATTAATTGGAAAAAATGTTTCTTCGGATTTTAAATAGATCATCAATGATAGTGGGATAGTTCCTTTTTCAGAAAAATCAATTTGTAAGGGTCACTTTGAAGTAATTATTGTTTATGGTCTGAAAACTGAAGGGCTTAGTTAGAAAAGAGTCTAACCTTGGTGCACTAATTTATTGAACTATTAATTGCTTCATATATGCAGAAATCATATGAAACGAAACAATATAAAAAAGGGTTGAAAGCTGCTGATGCCATATTGAAGAAGTTTCCTAATCATGGAGGTTTGAAAATTTTACACTTGTTATTTATTCTTTTTTCTTTTCCAATCTTAAAGAAGATAAAATTATGTTTAATGAATTGTATTCAGAAACTCTGTCTATGAAAGGATTAACATTAAACTGTATGGATCGCAAGGCAGAAGCATATGAGCTAGTCCGCTTGGGTTTAAAGGTTAAAATCCTCTTGAGATTAAACTTATGTTTTTAAAAAAAAAAAATTATACTTACAGTCTGAATTTATGGTGCAGAATGATCTGAAGAGTCATGTTTGCTGGCATGTTTATGGTCTATTGTATCGGTCTGACAGAGAGTATAGAGAAGCAATTAAATGTTACAGAAATGCCCTCAGAATCGATCCTGAAAATATAGAAATATTAAGAGACTTGTCTCTGTTACAGGTAAATTGAATAATTTACCGATTGTACGTACATGCTTTATTTTGACCCTGTTTGTGTTTCCTCAGGCACAAATGCGTGATTTAGCAGGTTTTGTTGAAACAAGGCAACAATTACTCACTTTAAAACCAAATCATCGCATGAACTGGATTGGTTTTGCTGTTTCTCATCATTTAAATTCAAAGTACGCTTTCATTTACTATATAGGAACAATAGAATATGTTTTCTCGCATTATGAGTCAAAAATTGATGCATTATTTGGTCTAATTGTGTAACTTTTTTTAGTGGGTCCAAAGCAATTGATATTCTTGAAGCGTATGAAGGCACACTTGAAGATGATTATCCACCAGATAATGAACGTTGTGAGCATGGGGAGATGCTCTTATACAAGGTACAGTATTTTCCAAGATCTGTAATAATTGAAAATGGTTTGATAATCATATGTATATTATATTGACTAAACAGATTTCTTTAATGGTGGAATGTGATTTTCTTGAGAGAGCTTTAGAGGAGTTGCACAGAAGACACCACAAAATTGTAAGCTTCACTTAATGTCGTAGCATAAGGGTGCGTTAAAATTAAACTAAAGTGAAAATTATGTTGGTAATTTCTTTTATAGGTGGATAAATTATCATGCAAGGAACAAGAGGTTTCTATTATAGTGAAGCTTGGTCGATTTGAGGAAGGTGAAAAGCTCTACAGGGAATTACTTGCAATGAATCCAGATAATTACAGGTATGGGCGAGCAATAAACTATATTCTCATACTATTATATAGTTTATCATATAAATTGAATTATTAGTTCTTATCATAAATTATTTTGGATTTTGCTCAGATATTATGAAGGGCTACAAAAATGTTTAGGGCTATACTCAGAAAAACGCGAATATACCCCTGAAGAGATTGATCAGTTAGAAGCTGTATACAAATCACTTGCTCAGCAATACAATAAGTCATCAGCTGTTAAGGTAACCATTTTAATATTATAATTTTCAATTTATCTTACAGAATGAAGTTCTAAGAATATACTTTGAATCCCTTTAACTTTTCAGAGAATTCCTCTTGATTTTTTGAACGGTGATAAGTTTCGAGAAGCTGTGAAGAAGTATATTTGTCCTCTCTTAACAAAGGTATTCAAATTCACTTGTAATTTTTTAATTTGTTCACAGAGTAAAACTTACATTTGTTTTCTGGTGAAAAAATATGTAGGGAGTACCTTCATTATTCTCTGATCTTTCATCTCTCTATGATCACCTTGGCAAGGTAAGATCTGATTAACTTGTGAATAATAAAGTAATTTTATGTATTTGTTAGTGTTTTGATAGCACTAATATCTCATTATATTACCTGATACGTGTATAGGCGGACATTCTTGAGCAATTAATTCTTGAATTAGAGCACTCAATCAAGTCAAATGGTACATTTCCTGAGAGGTAAAACTTTAATTCTTGAATTACCCCTGACAAATTCAAACATGTATATTATTGACATTTTGACACTCATACAGCTTAGAAAAGGAACCCCCTTCAACACTCTTGTGGACTTTATTTTATTTGGCTCAGGTTCTGTATCATTCTTTTTTTGTATACATAATATTTCCTCAAATAATCACCGTAAGTCTTTGATTTTACAGCATTATGACAGAAGGGGACAATACGAGAGTGCGCTTGGAAAAATAGACGAGGCTATAGAGCATACCCCTACAGTAATCGATTTATACTCAGTCAAGGTAAACATTTTATTCAGTTATTTTGTGTGGGGTCCACATTTGAGTATAAAGAATCTATTTACTTTTAACTACAGAGTCGAATATTAAAGCACGGTGGTGACATGGCAGCAGCTAGTGCAATGGCTGATGAAGCTAGGTGTATGGATCTTGCTGATCGTTATGTTAACAGTGATTGTGTTAAACGTATGCTTCAAGCTGATCAGGTGAGCTCTATTATACTTTATATTTATATCGATTTTTTCCACTAATTAATCGTGCTTTGAATTTTAAGGTTGTAATGGCTGAAAAGACGGCTATATTGTTTACAAAAGATGGAGAACAGCACAATACTCTGTATGATATGCAATGCATGTGGTATGAATTAGCATCTGGAGAAAGTTACTTTCGTCAAGGAGAGCTTGGACGAGCTTTAAAGAAATTTTTAGCTGTTGAAAAACATTATGCTGATATTACAGAGGATCAATTTGACTTTCACTCGTATTGTTTGAGAAAAATGACACTAAGAATGTATGTAGAGATGCTCAAGTTTCAAGATAGGCTTCATGCTCATGCTTATTTTCGTAAAGCAGCTTCTGGTGCCATTAGGTAATATACATATTTTGTGACTAATAAGAGATTGATAATTTGTGTATTTATTGCTTAATTGAAATGCAGATGTTACCTTAAGTTGTATGATACACCTGTAAAGTACACAGCTGAAGAAAATGATGAGCTGGCAAAGCTGGCACCTTCTCAGAAAAAGAAGTTGAAGCAAAAACAGAAAAAAGCAGAAGCTCGTGCTAAGAAAGTACTTGAAATCTTCGTACTTACAGTTTAAATTTTGATACATGTGAATATTTACGCGAATTTATTGGTTTTTTTTTTTTTTTCCTTAGGAGGCTGAAGTAAAGAATGAGGAATCTACTGTATCTGGTGTATCCAAATCTGGAAAGCGCCTTGCAAAACCAGTTGATCCTGATCCACATGGTGAAAAGTTATTACAGGTAAATATCAACCTTAATTACTTTTAGTGTTTACTGTAAAATCTTGTAACTGAGAATTTTGACTTACAGGTTGAAGATCCTTTAGTTGAAGCTACAAAGTACTTGAAATTGCTCCAAAAGCACTCACCAGACTGTTTAGAAACTCATTTGTTATCTTTTGAAGTTAATATGAGAAAGAAGAAGATCTTGCTTGCTTTACAGGTACATATCTAAAATATCATTTGTTAGATTTAGTCATTTGATGTGTATATATTTCTCTATTCTCAGTTTCGTTATTCGAGATAATCTTGTGATATATCTTTGTTATTGTAGGCTTTAAAGCATCTAGTGCGATTAGATTCAGATAACCCAGACACACATCGATGCCTGGTATGTAGTTTGGTTTACATATCTTTGAATATATTTTTATTTTACACATTGTTTTCATAAATTATACTACAAATTTGATTTGTATGTAGATAAAATTCTTCCATAAAGTGGAAGATATGCCTACTCCTGAAACAGATGCTGAAAAACTCATCTGGAGAGTCCTAGAAGCAGAAAGACTTACTTTCAGGTACTCTAGGATATTATATTTGATTAACTTCTCTTTTAATTTGGTTTTATCAATTCATAAATGTATTGATATAAATTTATCTTGGCTTTGTAGTCAACTGGACCAGAAATCGCTAGTTGAGGCGAACAATATTGTCTTAGAGAAACATAAAGGTCAATTAATTAATTAACACGTATACACTAATTTCATTTAATATAAATTATTTCTAAAATACTTTTCTGGTTACAGATTCATTGATGCATAGATTAGCTGTTGCGGAAATGCTTTATGTATTGGAACCAAGCAAGAAGAGCGAGGCTATCAAATTGATAGAAGATTCGTCCAATAACTTTGTAACAATGTAATAATATCAATATCTAGTGTTTCTTTTGCTTTATATAGTGAAATTATTGAAGTTTTCAACTTTTTATTATATAGAAAAGGAGCACCTGAATCAGTACGGGAATGGAAATTGAAAGACTGTATATCAGTTCATAAACTTCTCGACTCAGTTTTCGGTGATTATGATTCTGCATCAAGTAAGTTTTGCATCTTTCATATCAGATTGATTAATAATATATAGATCTTAAAATATTAATAATTTTTTTTTTTTTTTTAGGATGGAAGGTACGATGTGCTGAATATTTCCCATATTCGACATACTTTGAAGGCATGAGAAGCTCAGTTAAGAAACACACTGAAAATGGTGGGCCCACTTCTCTTTCATCAAACGGGAATGTGGAGAAATTAGAGGTGTTTAAAGATATTATCGTTTAATCTCTCATGATTAGTACTCAACAATATTAACTTATCTACAAAGACCATTACCAAAGAAAAGAAAAATCTTAGTTGAGTAGATGAGATGAGATAATTTCAGGTATTTATCACATAATTGCAGAACTTACAACTGATTACTACTCTTTTTGTATCAGTTTTTACCCTTACCCTACTTTCCATGGTAAATGTGTATAATTTACGTGATTGCAAGATTTTGAGAAAAAACTTCAACTTAAGCCAGATAAGCTCTCACGGGTCCTGGTCAACCACTGATAAAAAGAGAACATTCATTTGATCATGCTGTATAAATGATATAACTTTATATGTTTACCTGCATCAATTTTGATAATGTATTAAGTTTTCAACTTTTCAAATTATTACTATTATGCCCATTCTTCTTAGCTTTTACTCTAAACAAAATCTCATCTACATAAAAACACACCGTACAAGAGAGAGAGAGAGTATAGAATTTTACAAAAAATCTTGTTTATTTATTGTGTTTCCTCATAGAGAAAAAGAAGGAAACAAAAGATCAAGTTTTTTCTTTACAATGCTGTACAATAACATATAACTTCATAAGGCTTGATATAGTAGTAATATGAATATCACCAAGAAGCTTACATTTTGACAGATAAATCTCCAGCTATCTTTTTAAACCCGAGATGTATATATCTATTCTTTCACGTCAAAATTTTGTTAAATAGTTTCTTTCACCCTTTCCTCTCCTATTTCTTGAAAATTTGACCCTACGGATTGAGCTTATAAATATCTTAGTACAAACTCTTTTATAACATTTTGTCCAAAGTGAAAAAAAGAGTGATGTTTTTAAAATATTGGTGAAAAACAAAATATGTTGTTAGCTGGTATTAGTGGTGGATACAGATACAGATACAGAGGACTCAATTCGTGTACCAACCTCCTTTTTACAAAGGGGGCAAGTTGCATTTATTTGTAGCCATTTATCTATACATTCTGTGTGAAAGTAATGTACACATGGTAACTCTTTTAATTCATCTTCTTCCTCATAATCTGCCAAACATACACAACAAGCCTGCAATCCAATATTTTCCACATATAAATCACATTTTATTATTCATTTATTATATTATCAATCAATCAAACTTACTGCTCCTTCTTCAACATCATCATTTGGTTGTAAGTTATTGTCCTTTTTACCCTTCATCTTGAATTTATATGTAGGTAAAGCATTAATAGACTCTAGTGTAGCTCCTCTATTTTGATCCACATCTTCTGGGTTTCCCAAGGCAGTAATTATACAAGGTAAACAACAACATATTGTTGCACATAATATAAACGGCATTGCGTACCCGATAAAGCTAATCAGTAAGAACACCAAACATAACCTGAAAAAACACACCAGTTAAGAGTCATCTAGATCTGATTTAGTAAAAAACACAAAGAGTTTACGTACTTATATAGTTTAGGAGCTTCACTTGCAGAAGAATGATCTCCGAAAATCCACACATTCCCTACAACAAACCAGATTGCGAAGAACAAATCCAATAATACCTTGAGACAACCTATAAGACCAGTCATTCGTGTTCGATTAATTGTTGAAGTTGAAGAAGAAGCTCTATGTTGATTTTCCAAGGAAATAGTTTGTGTTGTTGATTCAGAATTTGAATTTGAATCTTGTTGAGTAGTTTGATTCATTTGAAAATAACGCCAATAAAGAATAATAAGCATTCCGGCACATCCAGATGCGTACCCTACAATCCATGTGAAAAGTGGGGCCTCTGGTTTTTCATTACTTGATAGTGATAATACAACAATGGCTGCTATGATTTGACCCATCATGAAAATAAATTCAATTGATATCCATAAACCGGAATTTATTGGGCTCCTTTGACGAGTGTTTTGTGCTTCGAGTCTCCTTGTTGATGATGATGAAGAAGAATTACTTGAGTTGGGTCTACTCAATGACCGATTTGATGCTTGGTTTTCTTCAATATCTTCCTCATGGTATGAGCTATTACTACTTGTTATGTCGATGATTTGTTCATTATTTCTCATATTTACTGGTTCTCCCATGGTGTTACAGCAAAGCAAAATCCACCTATGATCTCTGCAAGGCATAACATAGTGAATCTTAAAAAAGAAATTATAAATTTATGCATTTCATTATAATGACATGACAGAACACCTCGAAAAAAAGTAAAATGAATTTAAAATAACAACACATTGAGAACTTGATTGCCTTCATATCCTAATTGATATTTCAAACAGGTGGTTGAAGTTGACGGTAATGATAATAACGAAAGCCGATAGCCATTATCAACATGAATTGGAATAAATACACAAATGTCAAATTTAATCTAAAGTTTAAGTTATATATACCTTCCAAAGCATCTTATTTCAAGAAAATCCTATATAAAGGCTTTATTCCAACTAATTGATAAAAATCAGAAAATTTCGAATATTACATGCACGAATTTATAGAAAAATATAGGATCCTGACCAAAGATGAGATGCGTTGATATCCAAAAACAATCATACACATTAATCATCATTCAATATTGTTAAGCAAAAAGAAAAATATAGGACCCTAATGTACACAAACGAGAATACGCATAAAACATCGTACAATTTGATAACAGAAAAGCTAAACGATCAATAAATGGAATTATATACAGACGAGAATATCATAAAACATCGTACAATTTGATAACAGAAAAGCCAAACAATCAATGAATGGAATTGTACAATTGTTTGTTTATTTGAAGAGATCATACCTAATTCAATTGAAAGGTTTGATATCTGTTTCGAGAAAATGTTATCGGAAAGGGTTTTGTATCGGCCCTTGCTCTCCCAGTTCAATCTCTCTCTCCCTCCTCTGCTGATGAGAGAGAGAGAATGGGGGGTTTGGTGGCCGTGTGGTTCAGTTTTCAGTTTTTACCAACACTTATTCATTTGATCATATTTTTTGTAATTTAATGTTTTTTATAAGGGAATGGTCGGTAATATTGTTATACTAACATTTTCGCAGATTGAGTTCTGAAAAAAAAAATAAAAAATATCCGCTTTTAATGGAAGGAAGAAAATACGATTGCAGAAAAACCGCACAATCACCTTTAATTCATGTCATAACACCACCAGTCCACCACCCCTATCACTTCCAAGTAGATTGCTTAAATTGCTACTCGGTTCTTCATTATCTCCCACGAATCTATTGAAATGAAGATCAGAATTTCCCTGACCATGAATGAAGATGAAATCGTGGATGCAGGGTGATGGAGTTGGACCAACCGGTCCAAGTGATTTTAGACCGTGTCACTAGAAATCTATAAAAAAAAAAAAAAATCAATAGTTAAAAGTGTTATGTGTTATATAACTTTTGTTATAGATTAATTTATTTTTTATATTTGTTATTTTACTTTATTATATATTTTTTATTATTATTTTTACTAAAACATATCTTTTTTATTCCTATGTTTCAAAATATTTGTCCATTTTGCTTTTCACATAAATTAAGAAAATTATTGATTACAATCTTTATTACAAAATTACCTTTTATAAGATGTCTTGATATCTTAAATGTGTATTGGAAATATAAATTTTAATTTTTTAATAGGGGTAGTAATGGAAAAAATTAGGAAAAAGTGTCTTGAAATACTAAATGGACAAACATTTTGAAACACCAATTTTAGTAATTTTAGTAAGTGGAAAAACATTTTGAAATGGAGGAGTAATTTGTAATATAAGTTTTTTCCTATTAAGGTAGCACATTACAATTTAACTTTTTTTAAATATTTTTTAAACTTAAATTGGGTCCTTGTGCATTCCAATTGTACATTTTATTTTGGGGGTTTGTTGAGAATGTTTTTATTGAGTGGTTTGCTTATATATTGTGACACATCTTTAACAATTCTTTTCAGGGAAGGAGGACACAACAATAGAGGTGGTCGTCCTGATAAGTTTCAAAGACGTTAGAAACACTATAGGCTATAACTAGTTGTTTTCTCACCTTCTTTTTGTGTAAACAAATTTATGGCATGATTTTCATTGCCTGGTTTTTAGGTCAATTGAAAGATGTTGTGGATAACTACAAGACTAAACCAGATTGTCTATCTTTATATCTAACATAAATATTTATTAAATTATCCTTAGAAGTTATGAAAGTCCATTTAGCATTTAGTTATGTAGATTTTGTTTGATTTTATTTTAAAATATCATATTGATGAATGTAGCTGAGAGCTAAATCCGTTGCCATCTTCTTTCTGGAAGGTTTTATGCAGAAGTTTCTTTTGACAAGTAGATTGCATAGAATAACTGGATATGTTTTGTATTAAAAGGAGTAGTAATATGATTGTAGTTCTGGTTTCAGTACTTAGGATGATTATATCATTGGTCCCATGAGACGGTGGTGATTTTCCACTGGTCACTAAATACATTCATTTGATCAATGGTGTTAAAATTTATATATTTGTTAGTTCATCTTATGGTTGATTTGCAAGGAACTCTTTTACTTTCAAGTATAGTTTGGTGATGGACAAATCCTGTTACAATAAATGTCTAGTATGTTAGCGGTTCTCAATTATGTAATACAAAGTGCAATTTAATTTTTTTTTCCAAATTTTAAACTATCTTTAAACACAAATCACACTTAGTTTTATAATAAGTTGGGTAAAAGATATAAAGGTAACTTCCAATCTGTATAAGCTTTTAAAAAATTACTGTATATGTGAATATATTATGAAAAATTTAATATATATTTTTTAAAATTATTTATAATTAAATTTTACTCGTGGATAAAAGTGTACAACCACTTAGTTAATCGTCACAGATCACGTCGAGGTCATAGATTTTAACAAGATAATGATTTTATGCATGGTTTTTGATTTTTTACGATTATTTAAACATTTAATATATCCATCTGAATACGGTATATTCATAAGTATCATTTATGCAATTTTATTTAGGAAATTCTTACACAATATATGTGAATGTCGTGACATGTTACGAAACATGCGATTGTACACATATTTATCAAGAAGCAAATAATTATGTAAATTAACTTATAATGTAAAGAACAAAGTCGAGGATGAAATTAATATAATACTCAAATCCACTGCAAAAGATTTATGATGTATATTAACTAGAGATCAAAATTATTTATTTGTGAGGAAAACTAAATATACCAGTACGAATTCAGTAGAAATATTTATTTTCCATTTGCCTAAGTTGAATATGTAATAAAAGATAACAGAACTCGCACACCTCTCCTTATTAATGGTATTATATTCCAAGAGTAATTAGCATGTATTTATTCCTTGAAAGAGTATATATTTGACAGAAGGGTTGTACTCACTAAAAGTGTGTATAGACAAATTAAGCAATAATATGGGTGTACATTTAAATTCTTAACATAAAGAGTTAAACATTATCAGGTTGTCCAAAAGTTTTCTTTGTTGCTTTGTGTATCTAAATTTATATATATGAATTATCACTAAGATTAATATTTAATAGTGAACCACACTTTACTTGATAGGTTGTTCTTAATATGATCAACTCTACTCATCGTATCTTCTCACACGTCTTTCTGTTTATGGATCTAAAGAAATTTAATAGTTTTACCTCATACGTACATCTATCATCTATGCACGTAGTAAAGATTAAGACCGTCCAAGATATCTAGGCGGTAGAAAATCTCTGGTCCAGAAGGGAAATTACAACCCGACAAAGCAACAGAACCCCGGCTCCACCTTTTTCTATTAGTAGTAACTCATCTTTACAAACGGCATACATAAAAGAGGTGTCATTCTATGTGTCTCAACTGCATTTGCTTATCGTGTACCTTTAATTAATCACTCTAATTTGTTTCAACAACACATATTCATGATAGAGTAAATAACACTTTTGCCCCCTGGGTTTATACGCGATTGACAGGTTGCCCCCTAACTCTTAAAATGCGCCTCGTTGCCCCCTAAGATTTGTTTTTGTGACCCGTTACCCCCTACTGCGTGTTCCGTCCATTTTTTCCGTTAAAAGTGACGTGGCATTTCCATGTCACAATTTTTTTTTTTTTTTTTAATCCAGATGTCAAAACAAAGGGCAAAAAAGAAATTTCATTAATAAGTTTTATAATATCAAATATAATTAATATAATAACCACCCCCCACCCCACCCACCACACCCCTACCCCCCCCCCCCCCCCCCCCCCCTCTTCCCCTTCTTCTTCCCCATTCTTCTTCTTCTTCCCGACACCACCTGCAACTTTTCTTAAAAAAAAAAAAAAAAAAATCAATTCACGTCGGGAAGAAAAGTTGATTTGCATCATCTATTGGTGTTGGAATTTCAGCTGCTCTTTTAGTAGTGATGGGTTCTCGTTTTAAGAAATCTGGAAAGTTGTTTCCAGCTGGAATTGTTTCCTTTGTGTCCTTTATTATGACTGGTGGGTATGTCCATGGTATTATGCGTGGAATGCACTAATCACGGATTAATGGTGTTTTCATTTTCTGCGTTGTTCTTGTTATTGTTATGTATGCCTTTTCGGCAATTTGTATGACTTTTTTGATACAAGTTTTCATTTTATAAATGACAAGATGTTATGTTCATAAAGGTTACAATTTAAATTTACTAATCAGCTGTTAATTGAAATACAAATCGCGATGTAACATTTGAGAGCAGAGTGGATCATCATTTGTGTGCGTAGTGAACACGGATATTTCGACCATCTAGTAACTGGAAGGAAGGGTAAATAAAATTCAGTAACGCAATTAAAGAAAACTATGTGAAGTTATAGAGAAATTGTAATTAAATTTGCAAAACATACATGACCATTCAATTCAGTTAAAGCTTTGGTAGCTGCAGTTTGAGTAGTGAAATGAACAAAACCATATCCTTTTGATTTGCTGCTTTTGTGATCACATATTACCTTAACTGTTGTAAAGTAGACGAAAGCCATTAGTATACGTTAGAGTCTTAGAGAAAGTAATTATATATTAATATACCTTACCTTCAATAATCTCTCCGTATGCCTCAAAAGCCATTTTTTTTTTTTTTTTTTTAAGAAAAGTTGCAGGTGGTGTCGGGAAGAAGAAGAAGAATGGGGAAGAAGAAGGGGAAGAGGGGGGGGGTAGGGGTGTGGTGGGTGGGGTGGGGGGTGGTTATTATATTAATTATATTTAATATTATAAAACTTATTAATGAAATTTTTTTTTTGCCCTTTGTTTTGACATCTGGATTAAAAAAAAAAAAAAAAATTGTGACATGGAAATGCCACGTCACTTTTAACGGAAAAAATGGACGGAACACGCAGTAGGGGGTAACGGGTCACAAAAACAAATCTTAGGGGGCAACGAGGCGCATTTTAAGAGTTAGGGGGCAACCTGTCAATCGCGTATAAACCCAGGGGGCAAAAGTGTTATTTACTCTTCATGATATTATAAACATTAAACAAAATATCGAATCATTTTTTTTCTTCAACTTCTCCTGACTTGGACGAATCACATTCGCTCACCTTATATATATTTACAACATCCGAACTCCTTCCTTTACTCTCATTTTTCACTCAAAAAACTCATAATTATGTTTCTTGAAATTACCAAGTACTCGCCGGAATCTTATACTGGTAGCCTCACCGAGCTCACATTAGGGTTACCGGGACAAAAATCCAGGCTAGACCTAAAACGCCTCTTCAGCAACACCGTAGAATTGAACCTTGGTCTACTATCATCTACCACTACTGATTCCGATAATCTCAAGAATCGACAGAATGTTGAATCTAACAACGAGTAAGAACCTTAGAAGAAAGGCCATTTTGTCACTTAAAAGATAAAATAATTATCACGTGATTAATTTGATTTTTTATTCTGTTTTTGTTAGTGTACAAGTGTTAGGATGGCAACCTGTGAGACCATCAAACAGGAAGAACATGAAGGTGGTTGTTGATGGAGCTCCTTACTTAAGAAAACTTGACTTGAACATGTATAGAAGCTACAAAGAGTTCTTTGATGTATTGGATAAAATGTTTAGCAGTTTAACAATATGTAAGTTTATAAAATATTATCACAAATTTATTTATGATGTTTGGAACTAATATTGGTTAATTAATCAGGTCATCTTTTGAAAAAGAGGAGGCTTATGGCCCCTTCTAATAGTATTAAGTTTGTGCCCGTCTATGAAGATGAAGAAGGAGATTGGTTGTTAATTGGAGATATACCATGGAAGTAGGTTTCACCTTGTCTTTTAGATACTATAGAAGTCAAAACTGTGGTGTAGTCCCACCAGCTCGATTTCTAGTCAAGTCATTGACGTTACATAGACTAATTGTTTTTCTTCGTACGTACGTTTAATTTGTTTTGCAGTATGTTTGTGGCATCATGCAACAGATTAAGGTTGATGAAATCCTCTTATGAGGTAAATTCTTTATACATTTAATTTATTCGTAGGGTATATTTATCCGTGTAACATAGAATGATTTACGTTAGTGTATATATTTGCATATATATATATATTTCTAGGAGTAATGATATATAACACCAAAACTATACTACTCAAATACTACCTAATGACGTGCCATGAATTGGTTGATAAGAAATCGTTAATTAGATCAAAATATTAAATAGACTAATGATTTATAACCAAACAATTCACGCTAAGTTATTAGGTGATATTTAGGTGGTATGATTTTAGATGATATATATCATTACTTTATTTCTAGCTAGCTAAGTATATGTGGAGGATTCTACGAGTGGGTTGGGATGAGCTGAAGCCTACTCCTGTGTCCCCGTGTTTACTAGTGCAAAGTTATCTTAAAAAATGAGTAAAGATATATATCACCCTTTTTTTGCTTTCACTTTTATTTTAAAAACCAATTAAATTGTGGGATTAATCGGGCGTAAGCTTGGAACCCACGTATCCAAAAAATAATAAAACCAATCAAATCGTTTCTTTTTTCTGATTAATTATTTCTTTTTTCTTTTGTTTAACGTCACATAGAGTGACACATAGGAAGTGAAATAAGGGGTAAAACAAATAAAAGTAATATATAGCAATGCTTTAAAAAAATTAAAAAAAAAAACAAAATTAGGAGAAAAAAACTAGGTAAAAATTCAATAGCACCTAAGTCCTTCCATTATATATCTTATTTAAATATTTCTGAGTTTTCTTTATTATTTTTGCAGGTATACCCGTTTGATGTCTAAGCGCAAGTTGGTGAAAAAGATGGTAGGATTTTTGGATGGCCTATTTCTGTACTTAGAATACTGGCATGTTCATAATAAGCTCAGACTACGTGACATCCTGTATAAATAATTAATTTAAATAGGCTAATAGGTGTTAAATTGTCACTTATTATTTATTAAAATATTAATAAAATATTTATTTGATAGAGTTATATAAAGATTTAATTTATATTACTAATCAATCTAATTTTCTATTAGGTGAGTATGTGTTACATTTTTATTATTGTGTAGTTTAATAAGAAGGATAAAAGAAACTGAAAATGAATCAAATGTGAAAATAGTTTATTTATAATAAAGAATGGAAGAGAATTCAAAGATTGACAATATATTTAAAGAAATTGAAAAGAAAAATTTAGAAACAATTATTCAACATATCCTTTATTTATGGTAGTATTAACATATGTATAGTTTTATAATGGCGCAATACCCACCAAACACAATCTAAAATTGAAAAAGTGTGTTAAAGACGACATGTCCGAATAGTGTGAACTTGGTAAGGAAGACATTAAGCATCTTTTTATTAAATGCCTCTTAAGTATGACGATATGGGCAAACTCAAAATTACAAATTCATATAGATAAAGACAGAAAATATCAACTGGGTAATTGGCTTATCGAAACATGTAAAAAATATGTGAAAAGTAGATGGAATCGAAATGAATTTATCGCGTACTTTCTCCTAATTATCTGGAATATATGGAAGGTTAAGATGGAGGGTTTTCATGAAAACACACCATATGTAATTAAAGATATTCTCTACAAGATTCATTCTAGTATGAAAGATCATTTTGGACCTAGGAGCGATGAAGGAGGAGAAAAGGTTAAAAGTGATGAAAAGAAAAAAAGGGTTAATGGAGTTAACATAAAAGATAATCCGGTACTGAAGGATGATTCGGAATATAATTTCATGAGCGATGCGTCCTTTAAAAAGGAGTATGAACCTTCAGGTATAACTTTAATAGCAATTAATAAATAAGGTAAAGTTACTCACAAGATTGTTTCCAGACCCATTGTCAAAAGTTCTGTCGAAGTGGAATGCTGGGCGGTCCTTTTGGCTATGAGAAAGGCCGCAACTTGTAATCTTCAGAGTGTTTCTTTTTACTCCGATAACCTTGAACTGGTTCAAGGTATCTCTAGATGCACAGGTCTTCGGTGGTAAATTTATCCGTTCATTGCCGAAATGAGGAGTTGGCTTTTGAAGTTCCCTAATTGGAGGGTTAACTTCGTAAATAGGAATCTTGATAGTGTTGTGGATCTACTGACTAAGTGTGTAAGACGAAACACCAACCCTTCATCTTGGAAGGATGACTCTTTAAGTGAATTTTATATCTTTCTTAAATTTATATATAAACGAGTGTGATAATGTATTCACTTTATTTTCAAAAAAAAAAAAAACCTCATGTGATGATAATCTTTTAGGTTAACTTAATTAGACAGCATCTTGTTTTTTCTTTAACATTTAAAAAGAAGTAACGTAAGAGATAATACAAAATTCGATCCCCTAAAAATGTACAATCCTACCTAGGGCTGCAAACGAACCGAACCGAGCCGAACTTTAGCTTTCTTGAGTTTGTTTGCTAATATTTTAGTGAGCTTGAGCTTGGTTTGAGCTTGAAACGAAACGAGCCGAACCAAGCTTTAGCATTCTTGAGCTTGGTTTGTTAACTAACGAGCCGAACTCAAACAAGCCCTTAGCGAACTCAAACTCGAGCCCTTGGTGAGAGTATCGGTTCATTTGTATCCCTAGATACTAGTAGTATATTTATTAGATATAAAAAAAAAATTACTTAATAGATATAAAATATTTTAGTTATGATTAATTACATAATACAAAAACTTGGACTTTTTGTATGTATACATATATAATTTTTAATTGAATATATCTATCAAGCCTATTAACGAGCTCTTAAAGAACCCTTACCAAACTGTTCACGAGCTTAACGAATCGAGCTTATATATGTTTGAGTTTGTCTCGTTTAGTAAACGAGCCTGAATTTAAAGCTTGAGCTTGGCTTGTTTAACTAACGAGCCGAACTCAAACAAACCCTTAACGAACTCAAACTCGAGCCCTTAGTGAGAGTATCGGTTCATTTGCAGCCCTAAATTCCTACCCATTTCTACTTTTTAGCGATCTTGATTTTAAGTGGAAATTATAACCCGACAAAGCAACACGGTCACATGGTGGTATGTGGGTTCCACTTCTCATTTCCAGTTTGTTAGCACATGGATTCTTGAGGAAGTTGACTTGTGCCTTAAGAACCCCAACACGTTGGGCTCCACCTTTCGCTTTAAATAGTAATTCACCTTCTGGCTTCTTCTACACACGTGTGTAATACGGATGTCATTCTGTTTGGCTCAATTATTATTTGCAAATGATTTTTTATTTTATTTTAACTATATAAAAAGTCATTTAATTCGATATCTAATTCAAATTTTTTTTAAGTATTAAATGATTCACCAAACAGGAAGTACATCACAAGAGAGATTCGACATAAATAATTAGATTACCTCTAAAATAGTATTGATCACCTTATCAACAAGGATTTAGTAGGAATGTTGTCTACTGGCTTATATATATGGAAAATAAAATATTAAATGATTAATCACCATTTCTTTCTTAGGTGAGCATCACAGTGATTAATCACCATTCTTTTAGAACCTGAGATGCTCCAAACCCAGTACACTTGCGTGGTCCAGTACAGCGAAATGCACTCAATTATACACACTCTGAAACTATAAAAAATAAACAAAATAATTGAAATAGACTGGCATGGTCGATTTTAGGGCCCAATTTAAAAACCACCCACTAACCCAAATACCACATATTCTCTCATGACGTGGATGAATCACATCCGCTTTTCTCCAATTTATTACTACTAACTAATCTCAACATTATAAAAGTTGACACCCTCTTATAAATATTCACAACATCCGGACCCCTTCCTTAGTCTCAATTTCACTCAAACAAATTCATATTCCAATTGCTTCTACTTATTAGTCAATTTCCAAGATCATGTCTCTAGATTTAGCCAAGAACCTGCAAGAATCCGACAATGGTGGCCTTACAGAGCTCACTTTAGGATTACCGGGGCAAAAATCCCGCCTATCCCTAAAACGTCTCTTCTGCGACACTGTAGGATTGAACCTTAGTCGATCATATACCGGTGAATCTGAAGATCCCAAGAATCACCTGTCTGATCAATCTAACAAAGAAATTACTAGTACAATCAAGCCTCCACCTAAGTAAGTTGTTGAAACTTAAAAGACCATTTTGTCACTTAGAATAATATATTTCTGACATAAAATGTGATTAATTTGATTTTTGGTTTTTAGGGGCCAAGTGATAGGATGGCCACCTGTGAGATCATCCATGAAGAACATGATGAAGAGATGCAAATACGTGAAGGTGGCTGTTGATGGAGCTCCTTACTTGAGAAAAATTGACTTGGAAATGTATGGAAGCTACCAAGAGCTTCTTGATGCTTTAGACAACATGTTTAGCTGCTTAACAATATGTAAGTATATGTTATATATACTTTTGATGTTCTTTTCTGTTTTGGTCTGAAACTAATATGATGATATATAATATCAGGTAATCTTTTGAAAAAGAGGAAGCTTATGGACCCTTCAAATGGTATTAAGCATGTGCCAACTTATGAAGATAAAGATGGAGACTGGATGTTAGTTGGAGATGTTCCATGGAAGTAAGTTACACATTTCTTCCCCCTTCAACAATTATAATGTTTTATTGAAGAAATTAATTAATCATATTTGTAAATATATTAACGTAACTATCGATCTTGTGTTATAGAGATTACTTATTTTTGTCTGTGCGTTTGTTTACAGTATGTTTGTGGAATCATGCAAGAGAATAAGGTTGATGAAAAGTTCAGAGGCAATTGGATTAGGTAAATTTGATATAACATATATATACTGTAATGATTTGTGTTAGTGTATATATTCGAATTTTGTAGTATATATAGATTATGGAGTATATTAATTTACACGCTTTTTCATTATTTTTGCAGTTCCGAAAACACTTATGGAAAATCTAAGCGAAAGTTGATGAAGAAAGTGATACTTGGAATATTTGCTGCATGTACATAATAAGCTTGTGGATCCTCTCTGGACGAGTAATTTTGAGAAACTGTAGAGTACTTGTACTAGCTAGCTGGGATGTGATATAATTTTCGTGTAACAGCTTGAGTTGTCCCTAATTAATTTATTATTATGTACTAAGGATATTATCCTTTCTTCATAATTGTAGAGATAAAGGTGGTCTTTATTTGTTGATTCATTAGTTTTTTTTTTTTAATATATGGGTGTCCGGGGCCAACTTTTGCGCACCACGACTATTCCGATAGAAAATATACACGCCTTCTTATGCATATTCCACCTTAATCAGAACTAGGTTACCCATGTTCAGGGAGAGAATTCGATCTCTATACCTCTTGTTTTACCCCTTTTAAAGGGACAGAAGAAATAATAAGACTCTAGCCAATTGAGATTCATTAGTTTCTTGTATAGGTACTATGGACGGTGAAGTTAATAGGGAGCCTCAATTAATAATCACTACTATATCATGCTTCATTAGCGACTAAATTATTAACGACTACAAGCTAGTAGTCGTTATAATATAATTAATACCAATAACAACTACTTTCAAACATTCGCGACTACATAGATTAGTCGCGATTTTTAAAACAGATTAACTACTACTTTTGTAATTGTTCATATGTAGTAGTCGCTAAAAACATGTGTTTAGCGACTAAAATATATGAACGATTACAAAATTAGTTGTTAATACATTTTAAAAATCACGACTAATCTATGTAGTCGCGAATGTTTGAAAGTAATTGTTATTGGTATTAATTATATTTCTTTTTTTAACCTCGTAAATTGTTGTCGCGGTTGACCAGTTTTAATAGTGACTACTTTTGTAGTCGCGTTTAAAGTTTAATAACGACTACTTTTCTATCATTAGCGACTACTTCAATGTAGTCGCTAATGAGTACGGCGTATTTATGGTCGTTTGGCAGATTTTTTTAAACGAAAATCGCACATAATATTAGTTCTCTCTAAAATTCTCTCAAAACCCTACCAATTTTTTGTTTAAATCTTCATCAATGCTTCTCCACTGCATCTAACGCTATTCTTGGGTCCATCATCGAAGTAGGGCCTACTCAATCTTCAATTTCTTCACCTAAATTTTCCAAAATTAGGCATTTTTTCATAATTCAAACTTTTAATTTTTTTATTATCATTGTGTATTACATGCGATATGTTATGACCAGATTATTGAAAATATGTTTTATGATTGTATTTTTTATTTGTATGATAATAAAATACACATATGAATATTTATTTTGTACTTTTTATATTGTTGTAGTTGTTTCTTTATACTAAATTGTTAATAGACGATGACTTTGGGTATCAATAAGCGTAGGATTAAATCTGATCATTATGTTACGGTGGAACATATCAATGGGTTGGAAGAATTTCTCGAATTTGTTGAAAAACAAGAGGGCTTTAACAGTTTTTTGTTTTGTCTGTGTAATCAATGTTCGAATAATCGTCGTTTTCCACTCCAAAAAAGTAGGGCACACCTTTTAAGATTTGGGTTTTTATCCACATATGAGATTTGGTCAAAGCACGATGAGAATTTAGATTCTCGAGGAAATCCCCACTCAAATTGTAGACGATGAAACGATTAATGTTTATGACGATGTGAGACCCACTTATGAGAGTGGTGGTCATTCGGGTGGCACTGAGATGGAAGACGAGAATAATACAAGACGTGGCAGTTTTAAAACTTTGTTCGAGGAATTGGAGACTGAATTATACCCTGGATGTACAATAATGAATTCCTTGAATTTCATTCGAAAGCTAATGCATGTAATGGTGAAGAACAAAACATCATTCACCAAGCTCCTGGAATTGTTTGGTCGTATGTTGCCCAAACCTTAAACTTTGCCTGAGTCTTACGACGAGTGCAACAAGAAGTTGAAAAGTATGGGTATGGGGTATAGTACGATCGATGTTTGCTTGAATGATTGTGCTTTATATTATAAGAAGAATGAATACCTCGAGAAGTGTCCAGTATGTAACGAATCAAGATGGGACCTGAAGAGAGTAAGAAAGTACTGCATAAGAAACTCCATTAAGTTCAGATTGCGCCGAGGTTGTAGCGACTTTACGTTTCGAGACACAGGAAAGGATCTGAAAGATATAGGGCATCATGAAAGGTTTGTGGTTGTTCCCAAGAGGAGGTAAAATGATACTACCTAAAGCAAAGTATGCATTGTCACCGGATAAGCGGCGAGTATTTCTGGATTGGTTGAAGGCGCAGAAATTTCCCGATGGTTTCACGTCTAGTTTGAGGAATAACGTTCAGAGTCATACTGAAAAGATCATCGGGATGAAATCACGTGATTGTCACATAATGACGCAGTATCTTTTCGTGGCTAGTATCTCTGGGCTTATAGATGATAAATCAGTTAGCAGGCCGATTATTGGGTTAGCTAACATGTTCATAGTCATTTTGTAAGAAGTATCTAAGTAAGAAAGAGTTGGAATCAGGTAAGGCTAGAGTGGTTGAAATTATGTGCAAACTAGAAATGATTTTGTCTCCCGCATTTTTTGATATAATGACCCATTTGGTCATACACTTACACGACGAATATTTTAGATATGCGGTTATTAAATAAATCACTTGAAGTAATTTTAGATGCCAAGATATTTTTTACAAATATTTTACTTTTAAGTGAAAAGCGCTTTTAACGGTAAAATTGTCAATCACAAATTAGCTCTAATATTGTAATAGAACATCCCCATTAAAGAATCAATATATATATATATATATATATAATATATATATATATATATATATATATATATATATATATATATATATATATATATATATATATATATATATATATATATATATATGAGATCTTTCACAAGATTGTCACGTATCCTTTTGGGTTCCACATGTCGTCATCTTCTTTAGACACACCTACACCCCATTTATTGTAGAAATGCTAAAGATTCTTCCTAATTATTATATTTTCCACACCAAAGAGATAATCTTTTTGTAAAACAAAAGAAAAAACTTTTGTAGTTATGTCCGTGTTTCACAAGGGTGAAGAGCCTAGAAGTAGTCATGATACTAGGCTTAATTCTCTCCAAAAGACTCCAGAGATTAAATACCTTGCATCAGAGATGAATAAAAAATTTATCTTCTTGATACACACATTTTATGTTGGATCGGTCACACAGATTGTATATAACGAGAAAAAACTTCTTTTTCACACAAGAAAGATAGGTATTATCCACATTTATTCAAGCTATAGCTATAAAACAAGTTTCCCTTCGGCTAGCAAGTCGGTTGACTATTAAGATAAATATATTATTACTTTCAAATCTATAGGTTTTAGCTAAAACTAGTGTACACCTAAGATTTATCACTAGATGATACCTCCTCCAAACAAATAAAAGATAAATAGGTGAGCTACAAGAACTTGATCTGCAAGAAAAAGGAATCTTGTTTGCCTTGGAAACTATAAAGTTGCAAAATGTAGAGACCAGTGTCATACTCTTGGCAGTATGTGTAGAAAGTAGGAAATTGATCATTTCGTTTAACCAGAAAATTGCAGCGAGACCCTTGCAACTACCGATGAGTTTCTTCAAAATCCATGTTGTTAATTCACGTCTAATATTTCTACAACTTAAATTCATAAAACTCATAACAATATATAAGAACTCTGGTTTGAGGCATTCTAGATCATATTTAACCTAGAATTCCAAGACTTCATCTTTAGCTAGGATGAGACAAATGTTGGACTCAAAGATGGAATTCGCACACTAATTTCCCTCAATAAAAAAAAGCATCTTTATTTTGTGGTGAAGACTTTGCGTCAAATAAGCACCTTTATTTTGATTGTGCTTATGTGAGGGCGATCCAGAATGAAATTAAGTCTTGGCTAGGAATAAATAAGAATGATGAATACGCTCCTTAGTGCTTTAAAATGGTTAAAGAAGCTAAAAGTTAGAGAAAATTGGAGAAGAAAAGCTCGAAAGATTGGTTTGGAGCTACAGTTTATTGTGTGTGGAAGGCGAAAAATCACCTAGCTATTATGGGAGATTCTACCTTAAGGGAAACGGTTATCAAAGAAGTAAAGTGGTGTGTATTTTCCATTTTAAATTCCTTGTTCCCTCATCACTCCTTTTTAGATGATAGTGGGAGATTAGCTTGTACTAGTATGAGTTAGTTTGTTAGTACCTTCTTTGTTTCTACCTTAAGATTTCGAGCCTAGGTAGGTTACTCATTTGTATAATGTACAGTTTTCTCTTTTTCCAAATAATACAACCGTCTACCTAATCCAGAAAAAAAGTGCATAATTTTGACATTAGCATGACATGTACGCAATCCTACAAAATTGCGTGGACTTCATGTGTGCACATATGGGCTTCTTTTCGATTTTTTTTTTCTTTTTTATTGTTCCGATCATGTCGAAATCTTCATTCCTCCTTCCTTTTTCTATACATGATGATCAATCCTAGTCACGACCCTACTTAATTAATGGTTAATGCTCAATAGGCACCTGCCACCTTACACCCTGACCCATAAAAGACACCGTCTTTTTTAAAGAACAGTAAGTTATGGGAAGCTTCCCAAAACTCAAATATGAGTTTTGAAAAGCTTCCCATAACTCAAAATTTGAGTTCTGAAAGCTTGCCATAATTCAAATGACTTTCTTTATGAGAAAGAAAAGGAAAAAAAAATGTATGTGTCTTTTATAGGCAAAACAATGATGGTTAAGCGAAGAGAAATTAATTCTAACTTGAAGTGTTTTTCGGCGTTAATCCTTTTATTTATTAATGAAAAAAAAATTATCCAATTTTATCGGTGTCAAAATTAAATTTTTGACTTAATTAAAGACGACAAATTATCGTATTATTCTTTTTTTTTTGGTCGGAGGATAACGTGCTCATCTTTAGTCTATTCTATTCCAATCTTTGAAATCTCCATTATACTATCGTTAATCTCCATTTCTTGACCTGTGGCTCCGTACCTAACTTTCTTTGCGAGATTGTCTGTATGGCTGTTCAACTGTCTCGGTTTTTGTTGGATAGGTAGAAAATTATTAAAAACTACAAATATAATCCTATCTACAAAAACTTGACAAGAAAAATAAATCAATACAGTACAACATATAATTAATCTTCCGTTTAACTAATAACCAACCTAACTAAGTTTCTCTCTCTAAAAAAGTTTTCTCCAACATCTCTCTTAGGGTTTTGACTTTTCTTTCCTTCTTCTTCAATGGCTCCTAAACGAACCAAATAAGCTTATTTCTCTTACATTTCTTTGCATGTGGTTTCTTTCTCTCTGGTTTCTTACTAGCTATTGGACTATTATGGACATCTTTAAGCTCAAATTTGATCCAGGACCCATTCCTTATGTATATATTAGTTTGGTGATGGTGTTTTTTACTTTAATTAAAATTGACAGTTTGAAGGATTTGGTTTCTTTCTTCTACTTCTGTTTGGGTGACATTTTGGGTCACGGCTACCTCAATGCCGTTTCTACATTTGAAGGGATTGGCAGAAAGTACATGCAGGGATTTCTTCTAATCTCCATTAAGTTAATGATGAACTATTTCTACTTTTTTAAGTTGTTCTGTATCTATTATAGATCTAACTGGAAGCTACTTATGAAGACAAATTTTTTGAAGTTCTACAAACTGGGTAATTATGATTATATCAATTATCTTCTGTCTATTATCATGCATGTGTCAGGAGTGTTAAGAGACCAAAGATTATCATATTATCGAAACTGCTTGAAGCTAATAACTCTCTTTATCATTAGCTGTTATAGTCGTGACCTCCTTAAATGCAGTATGTTCATCTTTAACCATCCTTATTTACTTCAATTGTTTCTATTTACTGGAAGTATTAGTGTGATAGATACCTTTAATGTATATAGTTTTCATCATCAGTTTATGTATAAGATAATTCATAACCTTGTCTTCTATCTATCCTATTTTAAAGTTTTTTATTGGTCTCTTCAGACATGTGAGTATTACTTCATTAATTTTCTTTTGGCTGATTTTGAGTATATTCTAATTGGATTCGGCGAAATTATGTTAAAGATGAAATTTACCAGCTTCATAAGGATGATAGATATTTTAATTGGGCTTAATTGGACTTTATCTATTAGGTTGACTGATCTTTTAACTTATTTGATCTTTAATAAAGGTTGTACTAGACTTTCCTCTTCTGCAAATCTGCATGTTTTTGGGTTAATTATTTCTCAAAGATTATCATTTTATTTAAGGATTTCGAAGGTGCTATTTCAATTTATCACTGACCTTTATTGCCTTGGCCTCCATAACTGCAAACCCAGTACTACATGGTTTTATACTGAGACAGAGCCTTATTCCTTTCTGTTATATTCTGACGGTGTGTGGGATATGCAATCTGCTTTCAACATATTTCGGTATTGTATTTTGGGTACTGATTTCTTTATTGACGTGTATTTTAGTATAATTCAATGCTTCCCTTTAAAATTGACGGGTTCAGATCTTATCTATTCTCCTGCTCAAAGACACCTGAAAGATTATTGGATCTTAAGTTATCTACCTTTTATTACTTTGCTTTGTATAATTTATTCCCTGAGAATTATTTGGATAAAGAAGAGAGACAATATCTGCAAGATTTTTCATTTTCCGAGAACTTGTCTTCGTGATATCAGTAAAATGACGGCCATATATAATTGTTCTTTATATGGCTTGGGAATGATCTTTACCTATTGGTGTAAAAAGATTTATCTGCATCTTTTTTCATTTGATGTTCACTTAACGTGCTTATTCTTCACCTTGATTTCTGCGAATTCAGTACTTTATTCTATTTTATATCAACACACGTTAGATAGGAGTCAGATTTTACACTACACCTTGAAGATTCTCATATCTAAAATCAAACATGATACACGATTAAGACAAAGGGCAAATTTTATTCCAGCTTATTGGGTGGCTCTTCATTTTTCGTCAGTTGCATATCATTCTTCAGTCAGTAGAGTTTTTAATCTGCGAAGAACCATCCTAATTTATCGCAAGATCGTTGGCAAAAGAAAGGGTGGTACAAAAATTGTTGGCCATAAGATTGTTGGGTTTGAGATCGATGGCGCAGAAATTGTTACAGCCTGCTACATACTTGGTATATATTTACTGAAAAATAAGTCGTTGAGTGTTAAGGGTGCTATGCTTTGGAGGGTATCGTCTTCGTTGAGCACCTTCTGTTTGTTACCAGTTGTGTACACCATCTTACATGGAATCTATTTGTATCTCTATTCATCTAATTGGGCGTTTTCTGTTGTCACACGGGGCGTTATATATTACTACGTCCTATACTCGAGTTTATTCGAAGTGAGAGATCAGTTTTTTTACAACCAGAAGAAGGAGGAGAACTATTTTCGTGGTGATACACAAATAAAAGAAAATTTGGTGTTTCGCAAAGGTGATGACTGTCAAGGTCATCTTGATGGAATGTCTAGTGAAGAATCATCTTTTGATGAAGCTACAAGTACACAGGGGCTACCCGTGATGGAAAGTGGACCTATTCTTACTCAAGTGGATGACGGCCTATCCCTTAATAGGGCCGGGATCAATGGATAGCGTGCTTGTTTGGAATTGTCGAGGAGCGAGGGCACCCTCGACAAAGAGTATGTTTAAGTCCCTTATTTCGAAATTTCACATTTCTATCGCTTGTTTGTTAGAAGCTAAGTTAAAATCTAGTAAGCTTTCATCTTGTAGTCATGTTAAAGCGTTTGGAAATTCACACGTCGTCGAACCCAGGGGAAGATCTTATATGTCTGGGGGGATTCTATTATTGTGGAATGATTCCGTGAAATTAAGGGTTATAAACTCTGCACCTTCTTTTGTAATTTCTGAAATAATGGAATCAAATAAAGAAGTTTGGTATTTGGTGTGTGTTTATGCTCCAACTTGTGAAAATGAAAGAAATAAGCTGTGGAAATCTCTTACAAATTGGTATTCAAAAGTGGATATTCCTACTTTATTCATTGGGGATTTTAATGATATATCACGAACTTCCGAAAAAATGGGCAAAAGAGGATCAAATTTTGACAGAATCATAAGGTTTAATAACTTCATTAATCAAAATGGACTGTTAGATCTACCAAGTAAAGGATGTTTCTACACTTGGACGAATAAGCGCAAAGGTGAAGAAAATGTTAAAGAAAGGCTTGATAGAGGTCTTGCTTCTCTTTCTTGGTGTGAAAACTTTCCTAATGCATCAATTCAAGTACCACCGGCGATTGGTTCCGACCATTCACCTCTTATACTATCCATGGATACACCCAAATCAAGGTTTGAAAAATATTTTATGTTTGAATCGAGATGGCTAGAAAATGAAAACTGTAAAGACTTTATTAGCAAAACTTGGATTGGACAAGGTAAGGCTCTTTCTATTAAAGATTTTTGTACAAAGAGAGATGCACTTTGTTTAGCTCTTACAGGATGGAGTAAACAAAATTTTTGTAACAATCGTAAGCTCATCGATAAATATCAAAAAGAATTAACTATACTTCAAAATGAGCAAGCCACAGAGTCTAGTTGGATTAAAGAGAAAGAAATATATGGAAAGTTAGAGGAAGCTTGGAGACAAGAGGAGTTATTTTGGGCGGATAAGGCTAGGGATCAATGGATTAAAAAAGGAGACAAAAATACAAAATATTTCCATGCCAAAACACTCTTCAGAAGGAAGATAAATAAAATTAGTACTATCAAGAATAAGGATGGATTTTGGACTGAGAATGAAGTGGAAATTAAGGACATTATTCGTGATTACTATATGAACCTATTTTCGGACAATACAGTGACTCAAGGAACGAATATATCTCAATATATACCTAACAAGATTTCTGAAAAAATGAATGAAGAAATTACTAAAATACCAGACATAGAAGAAATTAGAAGAGCTGCTTTCGATATGTCGGGATCAAAAGCCCCAGGACCGGATGGTTTACCAGGTAATTTCTATCAAGAAAATTGGGAGACCCTTAAAGATGACATCTTTACAATTGTTAATAATTTTTTCAAGAATAATACATCACTTAAAGGTCTCAATGATACTTTGATTACGCTCATTCCAAAAGGGGAATCTCAAGAATCAGTGGCGGATTATAGACCTATAGCGTGTCTTAACTTTATCTATAAAATTATTTCAAAAATTCTGGCCAATAGATTACAGCCTCTTATGGATGATTTGATATCACCTACTCAATCAGCTTTTATTAAGGGAAGGAGTATACAAGACAACATTTTAATTGCTCAGGAAGTTTCCTTTTTCCTTAAGAATAAAAGAAAATCAAATAAACATTTTGCGGCGGTTAAAGTTGACATGGCAAAGGCCTATGACCAAGTCAATTGGGATTTTTTAATTCAAACCCTTAAGGCTATTGGTTTCTGTGAAAAATGGACGGAATGGATATATAATTGTATATCTTCGGTATCTTTCCAAATTAAAGTCAACGGACAGAGACTCAATAAATTTTCACCATCCAGGGGAATAAGACAAGGTGATCCACTATCTCCCTTACTTTTTTCAATTCTTACGGAAAGCCTTATTGGTCTTATTAATTATCAATGTCGGGAAGGTAATATCAAAGGTATTAAAATTACTAGAAACTGTCCGAGTCTCACACATCTCTTATTTGCTGACGACGCTCTCTTCTTCATAAATATTGATAAGAATGAAATTGAAGCTTTTAAAGATACTATATCTCTTTTTTGTCAAGCGTCTGGACAACGAATTAATTTTCAAAAATCATCAATTTTATTCAACAAAGGAACTCCAGAGAACACTTGTGAAGAAGTAGCACGAAATCTCAATGTTACAAGGACATCAACCTTTGGTAAGTACTTGGGGATACCGTTCTCTCTAAAAAGGGCAAAATCGGAAAATCTAAATTATATCAACGACAAACTTCTAAATAAATCATCTAGTTACTTTGCTAACTTATTATCTGATGGAGGCAAAGAGGTACTTATTAAGGCGGTGCTTCAAGCGATACCTAATTACGCTATGTCCATCTTCGAATTTCCGAAAACACTTTGCAAGAAACTGTCTGGAATCGTGGCTAATTTCTGGTGGGATTCAAGTACTAGAAAAAGAATTCATTGGATTAAATGGAAAAAAGTTGCAAGATCTAAAACTATTGGAGGTATAGGATTCAGGGATTTTCAAAAAATGAATTTAGCCTTATTAGCCAAACAAGCTTGGAGAATAATGAATAACCCGAACTCACTAGTAGCTAAGGTTTTAAAAGGTATATACTCTCCATTTGATAACATTATTAATGCAAAATTGTCAAATAAAAGATCGTGGAGCTGGGCTAGTATCTACAGAGGAATGAAATTTATTAAACAACACTCGATCTGGAGAATTGGAAATGGAATAAATATCAATATTTGGGATCAAAAGTGGGTCAATAATAGTATATCTCTGGAGAGACCGGTTGGTTGCAAAATAGAGTATGTAGCCCAACTATTTAATAAAGACATGTCAAGTTGGAACATGGAGCTACTCAGGCAACTCTTCCCACCAAATCAAGTCAGTGACATTTGCAAGATCCCTGTGATAATCAATAAGGAGGAAGACAAATTAATCTGGCCTTTTTCAAAGGATGGTGAATATAGTACCAAGTCTGGATATCATAATTTGGTAGATTTAGATGTTCAAAATGAAGCCCAATCATCCTCTCAAGGTAAACATGATAATAGTAACCTCTGGAATATTATATGGAAATCAAATGTTATGAATAAGATTAGATCCTTTGGATGGAGAATATGCAATGGAGCTATTCCTACCAAGCGTAATCTGAAAGTTAGAAAAATTGTTAAGGATGCTACATGTGAATGGTGTGAATTGGATAAAGAAGATATTGAACACCTATTTATTAAATGCCCCTTTAGCACGGCAGTCTGGGCCAACTCGAGGCTACAAGTTGTGATCGAAAAAGAAAAGAAGTACGATATGGGAGATTGGCTTATTGAAATGAGGAAAAAATACGTTAAGAATGGATGGGACCAAAATGAATTTACGGCCTATTTTCTCCTTACTGTATGGAACATTTGGAAGGCAAAGATGAGAAGCTTTCATGATAAAACCCCATTGGTAATTAAGGATATCCTGTTCAGAATTAACTCGGCTATGAATGATCTCTTTAACAGTAAGTCCACTAAGAATAAGGAACAAAATGAAAATGGCACAATAAGGAACGAGAATAGTAATGAAGACATCATTGAAGATAATCCAATTCTTACAGATGACGCAGATTATATATTCATGAGCGACGCATCTTTTAAAAGAGACTATGAACCAACAGGATTAGCAGCAATTGCGATTGATAAGGAAGGCAAGGTGGCTCACAGGATCAGTACTAGACTTATAGTTAGAAGCCCTATTGAAGGTGAAGGTTGGGCGGTCCTTCTTGCGATGAGAAAGGCTGCTAAGAGTAATCTACAGAGTGTTTCATTTTACTCCGATAACCTTGAACTCATTCAAGGTATTAATAAGTGTACAGGTCTTCGTTGGCAATTTTTCATTTCATTGCCGAAATGAAGAGCTGGCTTACGAAGTTCCCTGATTGGAGAATTAACTTCGTCAACCGGAAATTGAATAATGTTACGGATCTTGCAGCCAAGAGTGCTAGACGTAATATTGATACATCTAAGTGGAAGAATGGATCCTTAAGTGACTATTATGTTTATCTTAAGTCTTTGTATAAACGTTCATAATTAATTTATATTCTTTTGACAAAAAAAATAAAAATAAAATAATCACCAGACGCGTCCAAAAAAAAAATAAATCACCAGACAATCCAATTACTCGTTTATACAATTAATCATAAAAGAGGACACATATTTAGCTTCGAAACCTTGTACGGATCCATCCTACACAATATTCAACGAGGAGCTAATTCTCCATTTCCCAATTTGACCTCCACCGACGAACTTCATGTGCAACTCATAATTGACGGAGGTCCTTGTCATGCATTGAAATTGTTGCATAAATCACATCAATGGCTAGTAACATATATAAAAAAAATGAAATGTACATTTCTCACTTTTATACTTCTGGTTACATCTCATTTTTATGATCAAATTTAATGGAAGTTATATACACTTCAAGATCATGTGTTTTTATTAAATTTTACCAAACTATCATTTTTTAATTAACTTTTCGATACTAAAGACTCTAAAATCTAAAATAGTAAAATTGGAGTTATATGCTTATTAGGATATGTTCAAAAGAATTAAGAAATTATATTAAAACACTTTTACCAATCATAAGTGCTTATTTTAGTGTAAAAAATGTTTTTAGAATAAAATTTAAAATTTAAAAAATTTATTATAAATAATTTTAAGTGTTTTTTTTTTTAAAAAGCACCTATTTGGTGCTTCTCATAAAAGTGCTTTTCAATGTAAAAAAACTCTTAAAATACTAGAAGCACTTTTAAGTGTCTCTTCAAAAAAATACTTCCAAACGGGCACTTATAGTAAAAAAATAAATAACTTAAGAATAACTTAAAATCAACTACATATCATGTTAAAAAAAAAATCAATCACATCAAATAAAATTGTATAAATGAATTCATACATCATACTATTCAATCTTAGGTTAACTTTTTTTATGAATATCATCATTTTTAAAATACAACTTGTTTTTTGTTATGTAACCGATTATTTAATAATAAAGTAAAAATTATATAATGCATGAGGCAATCTATCTAAACTCGAAAGGTTAAGATAGTATCTAAATATTCCGCTAAATTAGAATTCAATGAGTTGCAGATAAAAATTTACTATCATCCGAGAAGACATGATTATGATACAAAACAAACAACATTGAAAATGTATATAATTTGATCTTTTTACCCGTTCTTTAGAAAGAGTTTCACCTCTCATAACAAGGTTATTTCTCATTCTCTGTATATGATAGATAGTAACGGGAAATGCTATTCTCCAAATTTTCCTCCTCCAAATCTCTCAGACTTTAAGTTTCTTAAACCATTTGAGAATACTCAAGACTGTGTGCATTTTTTTTAATCCCCAACCACTTTCTCATATTATTCTAAATGTCTTTATTAAACATACGTTCAAAGAAATGTATTTATTTTATTCAAAAAATTTATCACAGAATTCCCAAAGTGGATCCAACTTTATATACACTATCTGAGATTTTATTCAAAATTTCTTTTGTATAATCATCCATACAATGATGCATGTTTGAGAATACAAGAGTCCCACATAACATTCTTCTAAATTTTAGAAAAAGATCGGTGACAGAAAACATCATAAAGTTTCTTATACAATGAATAGTACTCACCAATATGTAGCTCATTTGTGTTGAACTGATCATTTGACTTGGTGAACCATCTATGCAAAATCCTTTCACCTTCCTTATTCCCAACCAAAGTCATGATTTCCTTCTATAACGTCCAAATTTGTTTCCAAAGTGGTGAATCCATCTTCTTAACTTGCCACACCCACAAACCCTTATTCTTTAAAAAAAATCCCGTGTACCAACTTTATCCAAAATAAATTCTTTTTATCAACTATTATCCACAACAATTCCATGAGTAATGCTTTATTCCAAGTACCAAGATCTTTGAGCCCAAAACCCCATTCATCTTTGTGAGTAGCTATAGTTGCATTTAACTTATGGACTTTGTCATCCCAATAGAACTTTCTACTAATAACATGATTTTATCTTGCACAAAAAACGGTATCAGAAATATGGACAACCAAAAGCACACAACCCTTGGAGTACCAATTAAATGAGTTCAAGACGACCCATATATAATAGATACGGGGAATTACATGATCTAATTTAACTCTCGGACTTGTTAGTGAGAGGTTTATAATCTCTCAAAAATAAAATCAAAACTCCAAGGTACACCCAAATAATGATTTGGCATAACATCTTTCTCAAGTTGAGCAGTTTCTAAAATGTATTCAACAACTTCACTCTTAATACCCACATAATTAATATTTGATTTGAGAATATTAAGGTGAAGGCCCGAGCATTTCTCAAATATCTTCATACTATCCATGGGAATTTTTACCGAATCACGATCTCCTTTAGCTAAAAGCATAAGTTCATCGACAAAGGATAAGTGTATGAATTTAGATTTCCCACACTTCGAGTGAAGTTTTACCCCAACATTCGTATTTTTCTTCAAAAGTCTCAAAAGGTATTCAAGACACAAAATAAAAAGGTAAGGTGAAGAAGGATCTCCTTGTCTCAATCCTTTTTCTCGTTCAAAGAATCCATGAACTTACCCATGAATAGCCACCAAATAAGAAAATGTTGTGACACAGTCCATTATCGAATTAATATAAATTGTCAAAAAGTTGAGACCAATGAGTACCTCGTGAAGAAATTTCTAAGAAATCGGGTCATAAGCCTTGCACAAATCAATTTTAATATTGCATCGCGGCGAACTACTATTATTGTTGTAGCCTCTCAACAACTGTTGCATAAGATGAATATTTTCGGTCATCGATCTTCTAGACACAAATTCATTTTGCGCTTTATCTATAATGTCCTCCAAGATCGGCTTCATACAATCTGCAATAATCATTGTGGTGGTCTTATATATACTATTACAACAAGATATATGCCTATAGTCCTCCCTAAATAAAGGATTATATTTCTTCGAAATAAGAGCAATAATAGTATTATTTAATTACATAAGTAAGAAACTGGGGTGAAGAATCCATGAACAACTTGTAATACTCCGGCGTCAATAATCTCCCAAGATTTTTCAAATAATAGAGAAGAATATCCATCAGGTTTGAGAGCTTTGTCATTGACTATTCGCAAAATTGTCTCTTTTATCTCTTCATTAGATATCTCTTTACACAATTCTCATCCTTGATCATTCGATAAAAAATTACTCCATTAAAAAACCCCACAATCCACATTATCCTTATCTACCCTCGAACCCAACAACTGCTTATAATATTCCAAAAATGCATCTCTGACTTGAGCACTAGAAGTAGTATCTACACCATTAGATAATTGTACCTTAGAAATAAACTTCTTTCTTTGCTTGATTTTCAAGAGCCCACAGAAAATTTTGGAACATCGTTCATTATTAAGATTAAACCCAAGTTTTTCTTTTTGTTGAAAAAAGTAATCCAGGCCTTTTCAATTCTGTTAGAAACTTTATAAAACTAAAAAAGCTCTACAAGATTCACATTATTGGCCAAGTTTTGCTGGAGATTAATAGCGTCTATCACTAAGGTCTTTCTTGCTCGTGTTTCTCTTTAAAAGATGTGAGAGAGGTGTTCATTATTTAGTTGCCTCAAATCCGGTTTCAAGTTACAAAACTTTTGACAAACAACGTATTGTTTAGTACCTTGACCATGTGCTTTATTCCATCCATTGTTAACCACCTCCCCGTGACCTTTATGCTCAACCCAATTATCGAAGAAATGCGGAACTATCTCAACATTTTGTATAAAAAAAGAAAATATGCACGGTGAGTGATCCAATGCACTAGATTTGGGTAAAAACACTGCATGAACATAGTGATCCAAAACATCAAGTCTACGATGATCACACGATCTATTCGACTAAGTATATGATTACCGTACCACATAAACAATTGTTTAGAATATTGTAAATATTCTAATACAATAGTGTTACATCAATCCAAAAACTCATTAAGGTCTCCCATAGAGACAACCCTACCATTGTTCCTTTCAATGTAGTCTAGACTATTATCAAAGTCGATAATGAGTACCCATGGAGCATCAAAAGCAGTTGCATGATCCCCCAATTCCTTCCACAATTGCCTTCTCTCAATATTATCAATGAACCCATAATTAAATGAACAAATGCTTTTAGAAGTTACCTTACAACCCACTTTGCAATGAATGGCTTGAGATGTTATCGAAAGATTACTTCAACTTAATTTTGGTCCCAAAATAACAAGATTCGTCCATGGTCAACTTTATCAAAATTATACACGTGTATCCAACCTTGTAACATAGTACACATAAAGTTATTTACACTAACTATAGTACTTCTAGTTTCCAAGATACCCAGAATATCATTATTTCCCCCAATATGAGCCTAATCACCCTCCGTCTCTTATAGGTGAAACGAACCCCCTCGCATTCCACGTTGTCATAATCATATGAATATTTTATGGGTTGCCTCTTATTTGCGTCTTTTGAGATAACACCCTTAACTCTCCAAAAGTTCCTCTTAAATTGTGTACTCTCACGGCTCTCATGTAGTTTCCTTTTATCACTAGTATCACATTTCCTTGTTATTTTACTAATAACCAACTTATATGAAGCTTCTACCTCTTTATCCTTATAAAATCCTATACCCACCACTATAATCTGAATTCCACAAAACACCCGACATACATGAAAATCTAATTTTTAGACCACGATCTCTTACCCGACCTTATAAAAGATCTATAATTTCTCAAACAAATTCTATCGGGCCCTTTAATATCCAATTTACATGTAGAACCCCCTCTTTTACTCATACCCATTGCAGATTTAGCTGTCAAGACTGCAGCTAAAAAGTGCATTTACACATTTGATGAACTCTGTAGAATCTGTTGTTGAGACGAAGGACTGTCTAGAGTTGCTGTTACTACCTCGCGCGAACTAGCTTCCTCAGTCGACATATGACTTAGATGTTGTGATGTATGGTGACCTGCGTGTCAACCGGGATAACATTCTGGTCCTTTTTTTTTTTTTTTTTTTGATGACGAGGGTTCCCGGGCTTACACCCGACTAATCCCCCGGGAGATATGACTGCCTCCCCAACCATACCTCCAGGCAATCAGAACTAGGTTGCCCATGTTCTGGGGAGGGTTTCGGACCTTGGAAACTTTCCAAACATAATAACTTTCTTCCGCTTGCGAGATTCGAACCATGTACCTCTCACTTGAGAGAACTTTTCCAAACTTTAATAACTTTCTGCCGCCTGCGGGATTCGAACCATGTACCTCTCACTTGAGAGAACTTTTCCAAACTTTAATAACTTTTTGCCGCCTGCGGGATTCGAACCATGTACCTCTCACTTTAGAGAACTTTTCCAAACTTTAATAACTTTCTGCCGCCTGCGGGATTCGAACCATGTACCTCTCACTTGAGAGAACTTTTCCAAACTTTTAATAACTTTCTGCCGCCTGCGGGATTCGAACCATGTACCTCTCACTTGAGAGAACTTTCCAACTCTAATAACTTTCTGCCGCCTGCGGGATTCGAACCCTGTACCTCTCACTTGAGAGACAGAGCCCTGGCCAGATGAGCTAGCTCACCTGGTCCTTACCGGTTCCCGAACCGATCCGGGCTACTGGTTCCAGGATCAGAACCGTAACACAGCTCCAGTATTTGCACGAACCGGTCCGGACCTCTATATTATAGTTCGGTTTGGTTTTTATAAAAAAATATAGGGCTTAAGAACTAGATCGGACCGGTAAGCTCCTATCTAATGTTTTTTTTTCATTTCATTGCAAACTTAATCCGCCGACCCCTCTTCAATGCTCTCTCATCTACCCAACCCACCAACCCATATTCAATGTTCTCTCAACTTGCACAAACTATTAAACCCTAATTCCCTATTCTAGTACAAAGGAAAACTGCTGACGTGGTTTAGCCATTAACCGATGCTCAAATTCCTTACAAGATACATATAGTGAAAGATTATGAAATGAAAGAGAGAATTTGTTTAGAGGTTGAGAGGTTAGGATTAAACGATGTCATTATGGGGAGTAAAGGATTTGGTGCTAAAAAGAAAGGTAATGATGGGAGGCTTGGAAGTGTGAGTGATTATTGTGTGAGGCATTGTGTTTGTCCTATAGTTGTTCTTAGATTTCCTGATAAGAAGGAAGGTGGAAATGCTCAAGTTGTTTTGGTTGGGTCCATTGCTGAGAAAGATTAGGATTTTCATGATGCTTCAGATGATCGTAAAGGTTCCTTCTATTTCATTATTACGTCAATTTTAGATGTTTATACTCCATAATTTATGTTATAGATCCATATATCATGCAAATTCGCACTATATATATGCCTCTATTTATACTATGCAAAAGTTGCACGATTTTACACCATATATCCCTATATTATGCAAACAATACACTATATTATGCAAAATTTACACTATATTGTGCAAATTTACACTACAGGTGCTTACACTATGCAAATATTGCACTATATGTCCCCCTGTTGTGCATAATTTATGCTATAAGTCCCTATATTTTGCAAAGTTGCACTGAATATACTGTTGTGAAAAATTCCCGCTATAGATCCTTATATTATGAAAATCTTACTATATATCCCTCTATTGTGCATTATTTATGTTACAGGTCCCTATATTTTGCAAATTTTCACTAAATGTCTTTCTGTTGTGCAAAATATACGCTATAGATCCCTATATTATGCAAATTTGCACTACATGTCCATCTACTTATAGTATGTAAAAATTGCATTATTTTACACCATGTGTCCCTAGATTATGCAAATTGGCACTATATATCCCTATGTTATTCAGTATTTATACTATAGGTACCTATATTAAACAAATTTGCACGGTATCATGTCCCTTTATTATGCAAAAATTGCACTATATGTTCCTGTGATATGAAAAATTTACACTATAGGTTCCTATATTTTGCTAAAATGTCCCTGTATTGTGCAAAATTTACACTATAGATCCCTATACTATGAAAAAATTACTTTATATGTTGCTATATTATGAAAATATGCACTTTAGGTCCCTATATTATGCAATAATTACACCAGATGTCCCCCTGTCATGCATAATTTACGTTATAGGTACCTATATTATGCAACTTTGCACTAAATGTTCCTCTTTTGTGCATAATTTACGCTATAGATCCCTATATTAAGCAAACTTGCACTATATGTACCTCTACTTATACTATGTAAAAATTGCATGATTTTACACTATATATCCCTATATTATGCAAATTTGCACTATATGTCCCTATATTTTGCAATATTTACACTATAAGTCCCTATATTAACAAAATTTGCACGATATGTCCATTGATTATGAAAAAAAATTACACTATTGTTCCCGTGTTATGCAAAATTTACATTATAAGTTCCTATATTTTGCTAAAATGTCCTTGTATTATGGAAAAACTTATATGTTCCTATATCATGAAAATATGCACTACATGTCCTTCAATTATACAAAAACTAACTAAGTCAAAATAGTGCACACATCCCAAACACTAAAATAGGTATTGCAATTAACTAATAATTAAATTATTATTGCAGGACGCTATATATGAACTTCCAAGCATGAAAAAGGCAATAATTAATTCAAGCACTGTAGTAGATATAAACATGACTTCAACTATATTATTTGTAGTTGTAGCATCGTGTTTCTTAATCACGCTCTATAAATTAATGTCATGTTGGTTCATTGAATTATTGGACTATACCATATACAAAATAGGACATTAAAAAAACCGTTAAAATCGGTCCAAAACCGATTAGGAACCGGTTAGAACCGGTATACACGGTTCGCACTACCAGCCCGGTTATACATTATAAGTAAACCAGAACTGGACCGGTAACGCAATGACAGGTAGACCATACCGGAATAAGATAAATTAACCAATAAGAACCGGACCAGTGGGACCATTAGCCAGGGTGGCCTACGTGCAGCTTTATAGTAATATCAGCTGCAGATGACTCTGAAAGCCTTGGATGGAACCTCCACACACCTTCCTTATTTATTACATGAACTCCGAATGCATGGGAATCGAGGGAAGGCCGTACGTGGCGCTCCTTGGCTATTACTTTCCGCAGGTAATCGTCTACAAAATTTCCAATTCACATGCTTATCTTCAACATTCACGAGCTTAGAGTTGTCTACAAAATTTGGAGTTATAAAAACCTTAGTAGAATCCAAACCCCAATGATGTGATAAAACCACAAGCTTAGTAGCTTCGATTCTCCCCTATATATCCCTTATTTTGATGTACAAAACCCATATATTTCGTACCTCGGCCAATAGTATTATTGACGTAAAAACACTTGTCCTCGAAGTGGACAAAAGCTTTACATTAAAACATTAACCGAATGGTTTTCATATTCAACTTTGAGATTCATAACCTTTCCTTTAGGCAAAATTACCTCAATAACCTTCTTGTGTTGCTTTCCCAAATCAATCTCAATCAAAGTAAATATGTCAGTTTCAATAGGTTTCCCAACTTGTGATACAATCCTGGCCATGCCTTGGCTTGTTAGGATTTGCTCCGCCAAATTACAAATTAAAATCCAAGTAGAAATCTTTGTAATTTTGAGGTTACCAAATTCAAAGAAATATAAAATCTATGATAACAAAAGCATTCTCCAAAAAAAAAGATTAGATGCCCTTCGAAAGAGTAAGCTTTCTATCTTGATCATTCTCAAAGATAAACACACGCCAACCACTCAGATGTTTGCAAACTTGACATTTACATTTCATTCCTTCATATTCTTATCGACCAAGTTTGTGTTATTTCCAACAACATAACCAATCAACGAAAACCCAAATGCTTGTTTTATAGTTAACACGTCACTATCAAGTAGTTGAAGTTTTTCTAATGAATTTCTATACCTACTGAATCTTTCCTACTATTTATAAGAATAATCTTAAATCCACAGCCTTTTTTTTGCTCCTTACTATCTCCATCTCTGATTGGGTTGACTCGATCCTATCACATCGACGACCAAGTTCTTGGCCACGTTCATGGGTTCTTGGGTGGTCCTTTCACGGCCTAAATCGACCATTCTTTATGTTGTAGATGGTGTTTCATTCATGATATCTTTGGGATCCCTTAAATTAGCATTTTAAACTTTTTTAACCAAGGAAAGTGTTTGGATATTTTTCATGTGGTGTGCATATAGTTGATCGTAAGCTTTTTCTAAGAAAGACTTAGTAACTTCATCAAATCCTTGAAGTAATGTAGCCTTAACTTCCAATAATGTGTTATACTCCACGAATCTTGGACCAAACTTAGTCAAAACATTCCCCAAACACAAGGACTTACTTTGTGCTTCAACCAAACATTTCACACGGTTAGGAGTTAGATTCACGACTACTGGAGAAGGTTCGACCTAGTGTGGCAGTAAACTACCAATAGCTAATGATTCCGAGGTTGCCTGCAATTGAGAAGGAAGGCTCGCCAATAAAACTAATGAAAAATCACGATCGTTTCCATTTGCTGAGTGAATACCCTTGAGGTAACACCAAAGATTCGCCAAGAAACCCAACTTCTGATGAGTTATAGACTAGCGTGAGACTCCACATGCTCGAGGAGGACCATGTGTCCTTAGTTTCCCCATGACGTGAGGTTCATGAGGTTTGGTGGCATCTTGATAGCAATCTCAAGATGACTTTTGTGGATATCTTCGAGACTAAGATCATCCACTGAAAAACCATAAAAAGAGTAGTAGAAAATCTAGTCATCGAATCAAAAATTTACGTGAGAATTGCAAAATATTACCATTTTTTACCTTTTCTTTTAAGAAGTATTAGTACTATCGTAAATTAAGAACTTCTAAAATTAGTCAAGTAAAAATCGTCTATATTTAGCTATTTTCACTAAGAAGAGTAATTTTTATTTTTTAGCGTATTTTACGAGGTTCATTAGAAATCGTAGACACCTAAATTTACGAAAATTTTCTAATTGAATTTAAGCATCGGATGATAATAAAAAAATTATTCCACCTCATATTCCGATAAAAATATACTTTGCGGCATTTAGTTTTGCTAAAGTCAAAACCAATAGTTTGACTCTTTTTCCTCCTCTTTTCTCCACCTTTGAAAATATAAATTCTCCACCACAATAACACAAACTACAACTTTCTCTCTACCTTCCTCATCACTCTTGCACAGATCTACTTCAATTTGGTACATTCTTCATTTTTCTTGCATACCCATTTTTCTTTCATTATATATACATACATACATACATACATAGACAGATAAATTAACTAATTAATTTTGAATTCTTTTTGCAGGTTTAGAAATGGGATCCGTGGTTGCAGATTCAAGTTCAAACGTATTAGAGGTAAACAAATCTGATTCAGTGGCTGGTAATATCAACAATGGTAATAATTCAAACCCAAATCCGTTCAAGATATTCATAGGGTATGATCCACGTGAAGATGTTGCATATGAGGTTTGCCGACACTCTTTATTGAAAAGATCTTCAATCCCACTTGAAATCCACCCCATTAAGCAATCTGAGTTGCGCGAATCGGGTCTTTACTGGCGTGAAAGAAACAAATTTGAGAGCACTGAGTTCTCATTTACACGGTTTTTAACCCCTCATTTGGCTAAATATGAGGGTTGGGCTATGTTTGTGGATTGTGATTTCTTGTATTTAGGAGATTATAAGGAATTAACTGATCTAATCGATGATAAATACGCGATAATGTGTGTTCAACATGATTATACTCCTAAGGAAACTACTAAAATGGATGGTGCTGTACAAACTTTGTATCCAAGGAAGAATTGGTCATCCATGGTGTTATACAATTGTGGACACCCGAAAAACCGTGTTCTTACACCTGAGATCGTGAATACTCAGACAGGGGCGTATCTTCATAGGTTTCAATGGTTAGAAGATAATGAAATTGGGGAGATTCCATTTGTATGGAATTTCCTTGTTGGGCATAATAAGGTTGTTGAAACTGATCCGAAAACTTCTCCTAAGGCGATTCATTATACTCTTGGTGGCCCATGGTTTGAGGCGTGGAAGGATTGTGAGTTTGGGGATTTATGGTTGAATGAGTTGGAAGATTACAAGAAGGCGAGCCAGAAGAAGGAAGATTAGAGATCTTTTAACATTGTTTGTTGATTCTTTATGTGTGTTTGTTGTTTGTTAATCTAGTCATATAGATTTACAATCGAGTAGCGTTTATATTTGTTTCATATAAAATTCGTAATACGTTTTAGCTTGGGACATTTTAATAGAATATCATATTTGTAGATCATTACAGATTGATAAAGTGTTTTAATGAGTATGGTAATTCTTATATGCAAATAACCTTTTTTTTCTGAATTTTCTCCTTGATTCTTCTTCATATATTGTACAGAATAAAATCAATGAATCGGAATATGAAACATCATTCACAAGGGTTGATACAGAAACAACAGTAACAAAAAAGGGCTGCACAGCTGCAAAAGAAAAGAACAATTATCTACGGAAACTGAAAAAAATCATGAAAAAAGTATGGAATCGTTTGCTTATAGCTTACCATCCCTTCCAGAACCCATCACCCCTACTGGTAGTAGTAGCCTTCCTCGAAGAATCATTGTGTTGCTCTTTTATATATGTCGGATACCCCATAGGTGGTGGTGCCGCCACTGTCTGTGGTGGTGGAAATGAAACTGCAATGTAGGTGAAGAGCAACCATAATTAGTAAATACATTTCAAATTAACTTAACGCATTGGAGAAGTAAAAGGAAAAGTGTGTGTTTGGCTTTACTAGGAGCTTCTTGGTGATTGTAGTAGTTAGTCATGGCTTCCTTTAAGTTGGTGTTGGTGTATGTTTCTGCAATGGAAACAAAGTAGAAGAAATAGAGAGATGGAATTTAAAGTATGAATTTGGAAGAAAATATTCTATATATGTATTAAAGCTGTGGTGGGGAAGAAAGCTTAAGCTCCGGGCTCCCGTATGAAAGGTTTATGTGGTCAAGGACTCAAGTGGTTCTTTTTCTTTTTTTTGGTCAAGATCAAGTGGTTCGTTACGTGTATACACAAGGGATTTCTCTTACTTACCTACTGTTTTTGTCTTTCTTGACTTCTGTAAGTACGCTGGATTGCTTCATGGGGAAATCCTCATAGATCCCTAGACTATAGATAGTTAGCTATTTGGTTAGAGTAAATAACACTTTTGCCCCCTGTGTTTATACCCGATTGACAGGTTGCCCCCTAACTCTTAAAATGCGCCTAGATGCCCCCCAAGATTTGTTTTTGTGACCCGTTACCCCCTACTGCGTGTTCCGTCCATTTATCACCGTTAAAAGTGACGTGGCAATTCCACGTCACAATTTTTTTTTTTTTTAAATCCAGGTGTTAATTGCGTTTTTAATTAACTTAACCCTTATTTTAACAAGGGCAAGATGGGGAATTCACCAATGGCTATCCTATATATACCCCAAAAACACTTTAACATCTTAACTTAACCAAAAACGAAAATCAAAAGGAGAAAAAGGGTTCGGTTTGGGGAAGAACTCGAAGAACACCAAAACCCTAGCTTTCTACAGTAAATCGCGTCGGATCCTCCCAATACCTTCAACGTTGATGCCGATGTCGCCCCTTAAAGCCGATAGCGCTGGTTCTTCTTCGCACTACACTTCTCAAGTCCCCTATTGCAGATGCAAGAAACTAGCAAGGCTTCACACCTCTTGGACAGATACGAATCCTTGCAGGAGGTTTTACAGGTGCATGTATTGGGGGTGTTCAATGGATTGCAAGTTCTTCATGTGGTTGGATGAGCCATTGCCGGAGGCTACTAGTTCGATAATTCGAGGGCTTCTATTTAAAGATTCCAATCACTGTCTTGAGAAAGATGCAATGGAGACGAAGATGAACTTGTTGGTCTCTGATTACGGAGATATGATGCTGTTAGAGAAAAAAGCTTTTGCAGATTGGAAGCTTGAACATGAGAAAGTGAATGAACTGAACACACAGTTGGTTGAATTGCAAGAAAAAGAACAAGTTGTCTCAAAAGATTTGAAATTTGAGCGTGTGAAAGTAACTGTCTTGGAGAATGAGGTGCAACGTCTTAACATATCGATGGACACTATATCTCGGGAAAACAAGTTTCTGAAATGGACCTGCTTCATGATTATATTCCTCTTCCTCTCCATTTTGTCTTGTATTAGTGTGTCAAAGAATTAGAATGTTGTTGGAGGTGTATTTTGGTTTAGCCAGAGTGATGCAGCAGGTGGTTGCAACTGATGGTGTTTTGTGTTTGATTGATCATTTTGTTGAAGTTTGCAGCTGTTGGTGTTTTGTGTTTGTTTTATCAGTTTGTTGTAGTTCTAAATCTGGTGTAATGTGTTAGTTTTCAGCTTTGTTTGTAATAGACTGTTTAACTAAAGTTTTTGGTTTTTGTTGAAGTGGATTATGAAGTTATTGCGGTTTGTTTAAGTTGTGTTTTGCTGTGCAATGAATATAGTATGTTAAAGAAACACTTAATGGACAATAGAATCTAATGAAATCTAAAAAAAGTAGATAAAGAAAACAATAAAGTGCTGGCATTACATAGACCATAGCAAAAAAAATATTCAAAGCATCCACTTGTGCACTAGCATACAAAGCACCACAGACCTGCAATAAAGGCCTTACCAACAAAAAAACAGTATTTAAATACCACCTACACCTCATACTAGAAACCCTTAAAAACCACATCCTTGCTGCGTGAAGATCTACTTTTACACAAAATAAAAGTCACAAAACACAGAAATATAAAACACTCAAATCTGCAGAATTCTTCAATCTTTAGCTTCTTTCCTAGTTTTTACTGAAGAACTGGTGGCTGCCTTCCTCATACGAAGTGCTTCAGCAACAGTTACATACTTTGGATCACCCTCTCGCATTACCACCCCCTGTTTATGCTGGATTACACGCCGCTTTTTCTCTGGTAGTCTTGTGTCTCCTTCCTGGTAGAATGATAAAGAAGAAGTTAAGCATTCTGTAGTATGTAATGGTGTAAAAAAAATCAACACATGGCTAACCTCAGGTAAACTCCTTTTTGATCCTGATTCTGCTGGTGGTTTATCATGTTTGAACCTCACCTACATGGTAAACAAATAAAAGCATTCAATAAAGGTATCTGCAGAAGGTCTTTTTTGCACAATTTTGTAGATCCAGGGGGCATTTAGTCACTGAAATAAAAGTCTAAGGGGTAGTTAGTCAAATCATTATATACTTACCCCTGGGATGTTCCTTAATGAATTCTTCTTTTTTTGCTTAGGGGGGGCTTTCTCCTTTGTTTTGTCTATGCTAATCTGCTCACTTGTTTTCTCATTCTCATTTGTTTGTGCATCCCCAGCATTTTTATGCTTTGCTTTTTCCAATAGTTCTGTTAACTTCTCCATCTTTACCTTCTGCATAAACAAAGTAAGTTATAGGGGGTAAGTAGTCAAGACATAAACAATTATAGGGGGTAAGTTGACAAAACATAATAAGGTATAGGGGGTAATTAGTCATAAACCATAACTTTAAAGGGGGTATTAGTACAAACCTTTAAAATTGATTTAGGAGGATTATTTGTAGTCTGCTGTTTTTGTTTCCCAGATTCATCAACCTGTAATCATTATTCACATAATACAATGTCTTATAAACAATACCTAATGCAAAAAATAGTTTCTATTTCAATAATAATGACCTCTAATGGTGATGTAGGAGCAACAGAAGTATTTCCCTTTTGTGTCCCTGGTTCATCTTCCTCTAAAGATATAGGCATTGTGCTTGAACCTCCTGAAACTGTCTTCAATCCTTGATCCTTAATTCTACTGCTTTGGCGTATTGGTTTTTCCACTGCTTTGTCTGGTATGCGCATCTTTGGTCTGGACTTAGGTGGACTATCAACTACTGGCTCAACTGATCTGTGTACTGGAAAGCGCATCTTTGGTCTGGATCTGTGTGGTGAATTATCACCTGCCTCCTGTGATGTTTGTCCTGGTAAGCGCATCCTTGGTCTGGATCTAGGGGGTGAGTTAACTCCTGAATCCTTTTCCTGAGGTAAGCGCATCTTTGGTTTTGATCCTCTGGTTGCCTTAGCAATTGTTTTTTTCTCTTTGTCTTTCTCACCAATTGTATCTTTTTTTGTCACATTTAAATTTTCAGGCTCAGATGGAGTAGACTGTGGGTTAGAAGGAGCAGAGGGTTGGACTTCTAACTCATCAAACATTTTGTTAATCGTCTCATCTGGGGTCTCATCCACATCTGCATTAACACCAACACCCCTACCATCAGCTACACCATCTTCCATAACTTCATTGTCACCAACACCCCTACCATCAGCTGCACCATCTCCCATAACTTCATTATCACCTTGAATATCCTCCAATCCTACTGTTTCCTGTTCTGTAGTACTTAAATTTGCCTTACATGACCTTTTGTTATGGCCTTCTCCCTTGCAAATTGCACATTTATGTGAAGTACCTTTCATTAACATCTTTTGAACACCTTCAGATGTTCTTTCTTTCCTCCACTTTTTAACCTGGTCCTCATCTGCCTCCTTAGTTCTTGCCCTTTTGGGTCTGCCAATCAACTTAAAAGCTACTGGAGGTTCTACACTTACAGGCCTTGTACTAGGCCACATCTTTGGTCCATTTATAGGGTATATCATTGGTGTATAAGCCTTCATATACGTCAGCTTTGAGTAGCATTCGTGGACATAGTTTTCTGGGTCTTTACCTATGTATTGAATACTCGCTATCGCATGAAAGCAAGGTATCCCAGATAGCTCCCACCTCCTGCAGGGACAGCTATTTGTATCTAAATCTACAGCATACGAATCTGTTCCAAGGTTCCTTACTTCAAATTTCATTTCACCGCAAAACACTGCATGCCACTTTCCACTGTTTGTTTTACCTTTATTCACCAACTTCCTAACCTTAGGACATAGATCACCTTCGTATTTTGTCATCCATGCTCTTTTAGACTGAAGCCTTTTCAAACTATACATCCTCAGACCCTCTAGTATGAGGATGATAGACTTGTCCCTGAGAAAAAAAAACCTTTACTGTCAGTTGTGTAGGGTTTATAGGGGGTAAGTGGTCATTAAATAAAACTTTATAGGGGGTAAATAGTCATTATGTAAAACTAAGTAGGGGGTAAGTAGTCATTAAATAAAACTTTATAGGGGGTAAGTAGTCACCAAATAAAACTTTATAGGGGGTACGTAGTCACTAAATAAAACTTTATAGGGGGTACGTAGTCATAAATTAGCACTTTATAGGGGGTAAGTAGTCATAATACCTGACTTTTTTTATGGCATTGTTATAGCTTTCACAGATGTTGTTAAGTAGAAGATCACATTTTGTAACAGTACTAAAGTGAGACCTTGTCCATGTCTTAGGATCTAAACTAGATAGCCAATTGAATGCCTCCTCATTCATGTTTTTAATCTCAGCCATGACCTCATTAAATATGTATTCTGTGGGGGCCCTAGCAGCTTCCCAAACTTTGTCTTTTAAGGCCATTCCAGGATGTTTGATTTTGAAATTATTGTAGAGATGCCTTACACAATGTCTATGTTCAATATCTGGAAGCATGTCACTCATCACTTGAAGCAAACCCTATACACACATACATTTAGATATAAATTCAGTGTTCTAAAGAAAACATTTTAATTAAGCCAGTGAAGGATAACCAACCTTTTGTCTATCTGATATGAAAGTCCATTCTTCTTGATTAGTAATACCAAGATCTTGTATCAACAGATTAAAAAACCATCTCCAAGAATTGCTATCTTCTTTCTCAGCTACACAATACAAAATTGGGAAGATACAATTGTTCCCATCAATACCAACTGCTGTCAAAATTACACCAGGATGTGGACCTTTCAAGTGACATCCATCAACCCCAACAACCTTTCTACAACCCTCTAAAAATCCCCTTCTGCAACCCTCTAAGCAAACATAAATTCTTTGAAATCTTTCTACTCCAGTTACCTCATCAGTAGTTGTTTCAATTGCTACAGTACTTCCAGGGTTACTTCTTCTTATTTCTGCTGCATAATCAAAAAGCTTTTTGTATTGATCCTTGTATTCAGCCTCAATCATGCTTTTTGCAGACTTATATGCCCTGTAGCATGTTCTGGTACTAACATTAACTGAATAATCCCGATGCACTAACTGTTGAAAGTCACTCACATTACTGTAGAGGTTCAATCTTATCATATCTTTAAAAGTATTTGCCAAGAACTTTGCAGTAACATGCTTATGGTTAAGGTTTTTACCACAACTATGTTTATTACATAAACTCATTATCACCAGCCCACCAACCTTTTCTTTATACGATGCATATAAAAACCACCCACATCCTGCTCCTTTGCAAACAACTCTAATCCGATTCCAATCGTTCTTCACAAACTTAATGTTGACCACCTTTCTTATGGCATGTGTTCTTACTGCTTGTCTAAGATCAGAGGCATTCGCAAACGTCAATCCTAAAACAAATCTAGGCTTCTGCATATCTATACTCGCCTTAAATAGGGGGTATTTCATCTTTTTCTTGCGCAACTTTTTATTTTTTCCATCTTCATCTGTACCAGAAGAAGAACTAGCTGTACTCAGATCTTCGGAATCATGTATATATTCATCCGAATCTGTCCCACCACCAACATCATCACTATCGCCTTCAGAAACATCTGCATCATCATTTTCCACATTCATTCTATCCACTTCCACATCCGAGTCAATGAATGTATTATAATCCTGGTCGTCATCACCCTCACTCAAATCGATGTCGCTATCTATTATATAATCGTCATCAGTTGTGGATTCTTCATCCACATCTTCATCAGGTTCAGACAACTTCTTTTTCTTGTAACTCTCTCGTTTGGTACCACTAGGGCCCACTCCTTCTACTCTTGTTCTTTTTATACTAGCCCTCGTACGTTTCTTGTTACCAACTGTTTCTGTTTTCTTTACTTGTGAACTGGTTTGTTTCTTCTGTTGTTGTATAACCAACTTCTTCTTCTTTATGACATTAGCAAGTAACTCATTATCACTGAACTCCTCATCCACATCTTCTTCACCATCAGGGTTGTTAATGACATTATCCGAGTCATCTGTTAGGTCTTCATCTATAAGCCGGAAAGGCCTCAATGGAGATTTATGTTTGGAACTCCTCGTAGTCACATTATCTTCAGTGTTCAAAGCTTTCAACACTTTCTCCAACATATCATTAACAGACTTCTCCTTCTCTCCTATATCAGAGAGTTGTTCTTCCAAACTGTCATCCCCTTCCTTCTCATTAATTTGTGTGCTTTGTTCTTCAAAAACAACCTGAAACAAAGAATGAAATATTTAGGGGGTAATTTGTCAAGCATACGAAATAGTAAGGGGTAAACTGTCACACAACCTTTGTCCCTTCTTTGCAATTCTGGTGTTCTTCTTCAACATCATTATCATCCACTTTATTATGGACTTCATCAGCAGTCTGAGATACTTCTTCACCAGTAACTCCTTCCTCCTTTTCACCTTCATTGTTATCACAGGTCTGCGCTCCTTCTTCAAAAACAACCTGAAACAAAGAATGAAATATTTAGGGGGTAATTTGTCAAACATACGAAATAGTAAGGGGTAAACTATCACACAACCTTTGTCCCTTCTTTGCAATTCTGGTGTTCTTCTTCAACATCATTATCATCCACTTTATTATGGACTTCATCAGCAGTCTGAGATACTTCTTCACCAGAAACTCCTTCCTCCTTTTCACCTTCATTGTTATCACAGGTCTGAGCTCCTTCTTCAGAAACAACCTGAAACAAAGAATGAAATATTTAGGGGGTAATTTGTCAAGCATACGAAATAGTAAGGGGTAAACTGTCACACAACCTTTGTCCCTTCTTTGCAATTCTGGTGTTCTTCTTCAACATTACTATCATTATCATCCACTTTATTATGGACTTCATCAGCAGTCCGAGATACTTCTTCACCATTAACTCCTTCCTCCTTTTCACCTTCATTTTTATCACAGGTCTGAGCTCCTTCTTCAGAAACAACCTGAAACAAAGAATGAAATATAAGTTAAAGAACTGAAAGGGGTAAACTGTCAAATGACTTTCTACCTTTAAACCTTCTTCTACAAGCTTGTTTTCCTCTAAGCTTTTCACTTCATTACAGTTTTGAACTAATTCTTGTTCATCTACTTCTACTTCATTAACATTGACTTCTTCTCGCTGGTTAACTGTTTCTTCATCCTTTTTCCACTTTAGTAACAAAGGCATGAAGATGGGAGATTGAAGAACTTGGTCATCAGGGCCTATGGGATTATTCACAACGTAAAGGTCCACAGTTACGTTGTTGTCTGCGATTCTACACATCTCCATGCCTTTGTCCTCGCTATCTAAACACACTAACCCATCAGGTAGATTTGAACCCACTTTCAAATAATAAACATCAGAGTAACAAATTACACCCAATTTCGAAAGAATTTTTCTAAGAACTGGTATACTAAACTTGTCATAATGACAACCGTCAACATACTCTATGCTCACTTCATGATAGGAACTCTTATCTTCATTAAAGAACCCACCGAAGTGAATCCTTAGTGCGAATTTATCTGTTAAACAAGCAAATTTTAATTGAATAGATTAGTTACCAAATACATTAAGAATCACAAAATGGAAAAACAATAGTCAAACTACGGGTATGGTAACCGAATCCCGTAAAATCTGCTATTATTACTAAGAAAATCCCTCAATCCACGCGTGATATCTATGTATGTAATAAATTTAGTACAAAACCCTATATTTTCGGGTTAAAGGATCTTAGCCAATGAGCAAGGATTTAGGGTTAATAAATAAACCCACTTACTCCATTGATTTGCCTGCGCCATTGATCTTCTTCAAAGCACAAGAATTTTGCTTTCCTGGGTTTGGATTTGGTGTTCGTCGAGTTCTTCACAAAACCCGCGCTCCTTGGTTTTCTCCTTTTGATTTTCGTTTTTGTTAAGTTAATTTGCTTTGTTGTTTTTGGGGTATATATAGGATAGCCATTGGTGAATTCCCCATCTTGCCCTTGTTAAAATAAGGGTTAAGTTAATTAAAAACGCAATTAACACCTGGATTTAAAAAAAAAAAAAAATTGTGACGTGGAATTGCCACGTCACTTTTAACGGTGATAAATGGACGGAACACGCAGTAGGGGGTAACGGGTCACAAAAACAAATCTTGGGGGGCATCTAGGCGCATTTTAAGAGTTAGGGGGCAACCTGTCAATCGGGTATAAACACAGGGGGCAAAAGTGTCATTTACTCATTTGGTTATAAATTTTTTAAAGTTATCAAAATGATTCTGGAACTTCACTTTTGTCTTACTATTAAGGATGGCAATGCTTACGGTTAAAAACCGAAATCGATGATAACCGAACCGACTAAAAGCCGAACTAGATATACGTTGTTAAAACCATTAGGTTAAGGTTTTGAAAAATGTAACCGATGGTTAAAATAATTAGGTTATGATTTTAGAAAAAAATAAAACCAAATAACCAAAAACCGTTTATTATCATCTATATTTTCATATTCTATAATAATCTAGGTTAAATTAGATATATTAAAATTCTAAAACAAAAATTTAAATACTAGATTTAACCAACTTGATAATACAATTCAATTTCATCAAAGACCAACACAATATTTTATATACCCCAGAGATTTTTTTATATGTGTAGTTTGATTTTATGAAATTAATATATTTTTTGAATTATCATTTGTTTATGGTTAAAAACCGTAAGACCGTTTAAAAACTGAAACCGAATAATGCGGTTATGGTTTTGAAATGTTTAACCGATGGTTAAAACCGTTAAGATATGGTTTAAATAGAATAAATGGTTATGGTTATGGTTTTTGATATTTTTGCAAAAAAATCGAACCGTTGCCATCCCTACTTACTATAGTTAATCCATTGTAGTACAATCTTTCAATTAATTTTGTTATGGATTAATGACGTGCCAATTAGTTTTAAAGGTATTTGAACATTTTATATTAAGAAATATATTTAATTAAATATATACATATATTAATAATTTCTTTTTTTCTTTTCTTTTTAAATTCAACACCCCATCCGAACCCCAATCCCAGCAGATCCAAGATTTTTCTCCGGATAAGAAAGGATGGGTGATGTACAAGTTAAAACCATTTTTTAAGGTTAATTGCTAATTCGAATAAAGATAAAAATTTAGAGATGCTAATATTTAAGTTGGGGAGAGCGGTGGGGCGTGGGGTAGGAGGGGGATGGGGTTGATATATCTTTTCCAATTTCCACTAACGTTTTTCTCAAAATAAAAATAAAAAGTAAGGTAACTTGTCAATGTAACCAGCCTTTCCCACCCCATATCGTCTTCTTTGCATGCCCCCATCCCCACCCCACCAATATCTTCTTCGCACCCCATATCCATTCATTCTTTCTACTTTTTCCTAATTAAAAACTTTCACATGGTATTCCAATTTTAAATTGAAAGTGTGTTCTTTCGATCCAATTTTGTTCCTTCTACTCATAAAATGTTCGTTACGCTCATTACTCACTATGGAAGAGTAGTTATCTCTTTTATATGTCGCGTATTCACCTTCTCTTCCCACATAAAAGCACCATGTTTTATCGTGCCCTATCGTTGTCCACTTGTGGCAACTAATCGTAAAGTTTTCATATTCTACTTTCACAGTATATTCCTTCCTTCTCGGATTGTATAACTCAACCATTTCCTTATTCTTACCCAGTTCCAGTTCAATTTGTATACAAGCAAAATAAACATCCTCATTTACCATAGTAACTTCATTCGTTTTTAGCGGCTTTCCCACTCGTGAAGCAACTTTAGCTATGCACAACCTTCTGTGCACGTGTTCTGGAAGACTTCTAATCAATATCCAAGTCGAACTTAATTATTTCATAATTCCATAGTACAAAAATCTGGTATTTCGGACATAAGGGTCATCATTCCATCCAAAGAGTAAGGGTTTATTAAGAGTATGAGTTTCCGTTCTTCGCCTTATCAATCTAGGAAAATTAACCATCCACTAGGATGCTTTCGAACTTTACAAGTCACATTTCATGTTTTTTAAATTTTTTTTCTCTATATCTACCATGTGTGGAATCTCTTTCTGGCGATATAACCCATTAAAGAGTAGCCAAAAGCTTCAACAGCTGAGATAACATCACTCTCAAGTTATTGAAGTTTCTCCCTTCAATAGGTTCAGAATACTCGACTTCTAGTCCTTCAAAGTCTCTTCAATGGTTATAAAGTACACTTTTGTATTCTATACCCGTTCTCTCGTTTTCCTTCATTGGGGATAATCTCAGATTTATCTAATTTGCGACCAATTCCACCGTATCACTCATAAGTACTTAAATGGCTCTCTCACGCAAGTCGACCATATTATTTAATTGGTAAGGTTGTTCAAAATCAATAACATTAGTCTTTAGCTTTAGATTTAATCCTGATTCTAGTAACTTTAATTGTGAGAATCTGAAGGTTGTTTTTCCTTTACTAAGGGATTGGGGGAGTAAAAAAGATCTAAAAATATAAATGGGGAAGGCAATATAAATCATTGGGGGTCACCTTCAGGCCGCCTCGAGGATCCTATTCCTATAGGAGTTTTAATAATGAGAACTTGGTTGAGAAGCATGCATTTAATAAAAATGTTAATAATAGGTTTAGTTTTAGGGAAGTTCTTTATGTTAGAAATAAATTACCTTGTAAAGGGATGACTCTTTGGTTGGTAGACCCTCAGTTACATGAGTGATTCTGAAAAACAATATTATATTGAAGGGAGTGATGAGAAGGATCTCTGGCTCCGGTTGGACCCCACCTCGTACTACTTATTTTAAATTAATCGTGACGTGGCTTGAAATATAATTAATGATTTGGCAATTGTTGGTTGTGTTGTTATGAATGAAGAAGGACTTTCGATCGAAGGCAAAAACTTGAAGGATTAGTACGCGTTCGCCGGTGAATGCGGAAGCTTAGGAATAGTCTTTGCGTGTAAATTAGCGATTTTTCACCCGAAAGGTACCATCAACGTGAAAAATGATTGTACCAACACTACTCAAGTCGTTTTGGATCCAAGGTTTAAGCCGATAGTAGAAATTATAATAGTTTAGCCGAGATTGATTCTTTGAAAAACTCGTGTAATATTTCACTTTTGTTTCTCAAAATAACAATCAAATAATCGATTGATTGTGTGGCAAAACAAATAATATATGGCTTTTTGTTTAGGTAATGTGAGTTCACCCCATCCTAGTTTAATTAATTTAACTTTTGTTTTTTGATATCGAGCTATTAGGAATCCGTTGAACTATATTTTATTTATATGCATTCTCGATTAAAAATTAAAATAACTCTAGTCTCGATTTTCGAAATTACTAAGAGAAGGCGAGAATTTCCCATACCTCTTGTCTTAGGCGTTTCGTCAATTATTTGATGGGTGGAAGAGGTATTTCCATGTTTTTTCATAAATAAGGTTACGACCTCTTCCAATTTTTTCCTACAGCAGTACAGCACCCACTAACCACTTAATGATTTTGAGTTACTGCCAATACGAATTCTCCTACATTTATTAATTGATTTTCGCTTGGAAACAAACAAGGCAGCCGCCTTTATAGTGTCCACTATATTGGACCGACGCACGCCTAGCCAAAGTAGGTGAAGTGGAAGCTTGCATATTTTGAATTAATTGTTGATTGTGGCCTCACTCCCTGTCAAACGCAATTGAGAGTTCACCAAAACAGAGAAGAAATGTCCAGTAAATTCGAACTAGCCAAGGGTAACCCATCAAAATCCAGTTCCGAATATTCATGAATTTGTGTGACAATGGGAGGCAATGTAAGGTCTCGAGTAGACGGAGCTTTGGGTTTGGTCGAGACGTGAGGTGATTCGGGAGTTTTTTGGGTGTCGATCCTAAAAACCACCAAAGATGTATCAACGGGTCCAAATATTTAGGTAGAAAGCTAAGTATTTCTTTTTCTTTCATTTCGATTTTGTAACAATGTTATAGAATGCTAGATCGGAAGATTTAGGAAAAATCTCTTTAACCTCTATTTATCATTTTATCAATTATTAGTCTATGTGTTATACAAACGTTTGAAAAAGTACTCATTTTAAATGTGGTATTTTATCTTTAAGTAGTAGTATATATCATTACTCAAGAAACAATTTTGATGTAACATTGGGTTTATCTCCGTTTTTAAGAAACAATAATGGCTTTTTAGTCTTTCGTATTAACGTAATGTCTTATCTTACCCATAAAATGCAATTGTAAATAAAGAGATAGCGAAAGCAATATAGCAAAACAGAAGATATGTCATAAATCATATGTTACTGGGTGAACGATCTCATACAAGACTATACAGACTAAACAATGAATTAACTATATTCTACAACGAATAAAACCAATCAATCTGTAAAACACATAAAACGGAAGAAACAAAGAAGCAGCTAGAACATCATCCATAGGTGTTGACCGTCTTAAAAGCAGGCATCCAACATACAGCAACAGCAAAGAGCTGCACAACTGCAAAAGAAAATAACAAATATTTTATAATTAGAAAAAACCCAAAAAAGTATCGAAGTATTTGCTTATAAAGAACATAGTATAACAGCAGCTTCTTACCATCCCTTCCAGAACCCGTCACCCCTATTGGTAGTTGTTGTCTTCCCTGAAGAACCATTGTGTTGCTCTTGGCTATATGTAGGATATCCCATAGGTGGTGGGGCCATTACTGGCGATCCTCTAGCATAGCCCTGCTCCGTTGCCGGGAAATATGAAGTCTGTGGTGGTGGATATGAAACTGCAAAGTAGGTGAAAGAACAACCATTATTAGTAAATATATATAAAGTTAATGCAATGGAGAACTAAAAGCGTAAGTGTATGTTTGGCTTACTGGGAGCTTCTTGGTGATTGTAGTTGCTAGTCATGGCTTCCTTAAAAGTTGTTGTATGTTTTTGCAAGGGAAACAAAGTTGAAGAAATAGAGAGATGGAAGTTCAAGTATGAATTAGGATGAAAGTACTCGATCTATATATAAGCTGTGTTGGGGAAGAAAAATTAAGATGCTAAGCTTAGTATACAAGGTTTACATATGGGCGGTTGGGCTGGTTACGCGTATACGTAAGAAAATTTCATTGAAAAGAGTTACGTACTCGTCTTTGGCTTGACTTATTTGATTCATTAAAGAAAGATTAGAATAAGCTTCCTCTGAAATTTCTTCAAATCTTTATCCATATTTCATATTCTAATATCGACCCAATTAGAATAGTACATGTGATGTTGCTTAAAAGTACGAGACTTTTAAGTTGTCAAAACAACTTTGACAACAAAGGAAATGGAAATTAATTTTGTAAAAGACATTCTTTTATGAGTGAGATTAACGATGGAAGTTTGAGACCGATCCTTAGCTGTAGGACCTACTTGTGAGTCACACAACATTGATTTTTTTTAGACCGGTAAAGAAACAAAAGCAAAAACAAAAGAAACGACTAAAACGAATTAACCGGTGCCTAGGTTCGAGAAATTGTTCAAAAGAGTGTCAGTTGTTACGTGATCTTACGTTGCCCTGAGTCTGACTTCTTTTGCTAGAAGATCTGCTCCGACATTGAACCTACGTGGAATGTGCTTGAAGAAAACTGGGCCCGTTTCATCTGCCAATTTCAAAATGTGTCTGATCCACGGTCTGAGCTCCCATCTAGCCACCGACACTTGCTGGATACCTTGAATAAGACCAAGGTTATCTAAGAAAACTGTTTTCTCCTTATTCGCCCATCGTCTCCTGATTCCAACCGCTGTGATGACCGCATGTGCTTCTCCAACGATGCTGGTCAATTGTCGTTGTGTGTTTGATTATAGATCTGTCCTCTTTGTTGATTTGGATAATCCAAATACCGGTGGGGAGATACGCTTGTGTGAACGAAGCATCGCAAGCGAAAGCGAGTGTTGTGTCAAAGCCGAGATCGGTATTCCTGATTGTGAAAGTGTTGAGGCATTTGGGATATGTGGAACCATTGTCAAACCAGTTATCCCCAAAGTGCTCCTGAATGTTGACGTTTGTGAGTCTTATTACCTCGCAAGAATCAACTTCAGTGTTTGAATGTCTACTTTCATTTTCGTTTTCCATAAGTTCCAGATCATAAGGAGCAATTAGGAGGTTACGACTTCTTGTTTCCAACCTCCCGCAGTAAAGAGTTTGACCATGTTCAGTAACCATCTCCAATGTCTACCTCTAATTGGTCGATGTGAATTTGTAATGCCGAGCCTGCCCATACAAGTTTTGATAATCCACAGGTAAGGAGTAAATGTTCTACGGTTTCTTGCTCCGCACAACACCATCGACAATTACTTTGTGCTTCGCATTTTTTTCCAAGGTTTCTACCTGTCGGAATAGCGTTATTGCAAGCTTTCCAATTAAAAATTTAACCTTTGTCAGGACGTTCGATCTCCAGATTGTTCTCCAGAGTGCGCTTTCAATAGGGATTCCAGTTGATTGGTGAGGAGCCTTAAAAACATCAGGATTTGTAAGAATCTTGTATCCCGTTTTTGTCACGTAATCACCATTGTTGGCGTGTGGCCAAACGAACCTGTCGGGGTCGTTTGTCGGAAAGAATCTTTCTTTGAGTATGACGGGAATGATCGGACTAGGAAAAAGTTCATTTAGCAACTCCGTGTTCTAGTATGTAGAATCCTTGATCCATATTTCGTTTAGAGTTTCAAGTTGATATCCGGGTGGTCGTTCAAGTTTCCATTGAGAGTCTAACCATTTATCGTTCCAAATATTAATCGATTACCATTGCCAATCTGGAATTTTCCATATTTTAAGCAAGTCGTGGCCCTCAATTAAACTTGCCCAGGACCATGTTCGAGATTGTCTTAATTATACGTCGGGAAAGGTTGTTTTCGAAAAGTAAATACCATTAAGGAGGCGAGCCGCTAGAGTTTCTGGATTGTTTAAGATTCGCCACGCTTGTGCTGCCAACAAAGCCGTGTTCATCCGCTTGAAATCTTTAAAGCCCATACCCCCAATCAGTTTGCTGATAGCTAATTTTTTCCAGGCTAGCCAATGTATTCTTGATTTTTCACCTGATTTTCACCAAAAGTTCGAGATTACTGAGATTAATTTGTTACAGAAAGTAATCGGGAAGGAGAAGATCGACATAGAGTATGCGGATAAAGCCTAGAGGACAGTTTTGATGAGAACCTCCTTGCCTCCCTCGGACAAGAGATGTGATTTCCATCCTTTCGTTTTGTCGTAAAGTTTCTCTGCAATCCATTGTAACGTTTCGACCTTCGATTGTTTGTGGCAAAGTGGAATTCCCAAATATTCCCGAGATTGTCTTTTTCTTGTATCGCTAAACAAGTAGTTACTTGTCGTCATTGCATTTCCGTATTTTCTTTGCTAAAGTAAATCGAGGATTTTTGATAGTTTATTCGTTGTCCTGAAGCCTTGCAGTATTTCAGAACACAATCTTCGAAATGTTCAACTACATTATCGTCTAATCTGTAAAATAATAGAGAATCATCTGCAAATAATAAGTGAGAAACAACCAGACAGTTTCTAGTAATCTGTATACCTTTCAGGGTATTTTGACTAACCTTAGTTTTTATCAAACCGATAAGGGATTCTGTCATTAAGGAGAATAAGAAAGGGGAAAGGGGTCATCCTTGTCTTAATCCCCTATGTGGTCTGAATTTACGTAGTCGTTCACCATTAAAATTTAATTGAAAGGTAATCGATGATAAACAATTCGAGACCCACATAATCCATTGGTCATGAAAACCTAATTTATGAAGAACAAGTAGTAAAAAGTCCCAACGTACCTGGTCGTAGGCTTTTTCCATGTCAAGCTTTATTGCCGCCATTAGTTTGGCATTCTTCCTTTTCTTTTTCATGTAAAAGGAGAGTTCTTGGGCCACCATAATATTTTCTTGAATAGCTCCCCTTTAATGAATGCGGTCTGAGTCGAGACAATGCCAACCAAGAACTCCTGTAACCTATTAGCTAATAATTTTGCAATAATTATATAGCCAAAATTGACACATGAAATTGGTCTGTAGTCTCCGATTCCTTCCTGTGTATCGCCTTTCGGTATTAGGGTAATCAGAGTCTCATTTAACGTATTGAGAGATATGTTGTTGTTAAAATAATCTTGTATCATAAAGAGCACGTCATTTAAATAATGTGCCATAATTCTTGGTAAAATTTACCGTTAAGACCATCCGGTCCTGGCTCATTAGTAGGGGACTGGTGGGTCCTTGTGTGTTATAAAATGATATGCTAAAGATTAGGACTCACAAACCGCAAGTGTACGGTTGTCCAAGTAATAAACCGATAAATCAGATTCGTTCGCAGGGACAGAGTAGGTACAACTCAGGTGTGGATCCAATAGTGGAATGATTGCAATTACAGAAAAGTAAATGATATAAAAGATTGTTTTAAGTTTTTGTTTATCAATTAGAATGCAAAAGTAAATTAAAGACTAAATAAATTAACCGAAAATAAAAATAATGCACATAAAAGATGTAGACGCAAGGAAAATAGTAGTACTTGAGTCTCGCTAGGGCTTCACCTAAACCTTCTTAATTAATAGCTTCTTTTAAGGGCTGAATCATTATTATTATGCTAGTCGGGATTCTAAAGGCTCTTAGCCCCCGCTAGGGTGGACCTAAAAGCTCTTCTACGGTATTCTAAACTCCATCAGGATGATTAAAACTACTCCCAGATGATTAAAACTTACCACATTGGCTATTGGCTAGTCAAGCCTGTCAAGGTCATTGGCGGATACCAACGTCAATTACCTAGTTCTGTATTTAAACCCCCCGTCAAGGCGATCAATACGCCACTATAATGAATAGCCTAGATACTAAAACTCACCCTTAGTTCATGACTCTAAGGATAATAAATAAAGCGTAAAATAAAAGCCAACATAAAATAATAATTCAATTTAAATTCTTAAATCCCAAATCGGAAAAACTAAAATTAATCTAGTTTGGGTTCAACCCATTTTGCGATTCTCAAGTACAAAGGAAAATTAGCTCATAATTGAAATAAAGACAAAAGAAATAAAATTAACGGTGTTCATGTTTTACAGAAAGAAAATAAAATAAAGATGAATTCTCCAGCTCTTGACTTCTTTCTTTTCCTAGCTTCTGACATTCTCTCTGGCGTTTCTGACTTTGCTAAAATGAGTTGTGTGTAAAAATAAAGTCAAAAGGTCTATATATACTAAGAAATTCGGACTTGGGCTTATTTTAAGTGAATTAATGAAATACTAAATGACCCAAGTCCACTCTTCAAGTCCAAATCCCGTAACTGGTGTACACCCTCCACTAAAACGGCTGTAACTTTCTCAATTTAACTCCGAATTGACCCATTCAACTTGCCAACTCTTCGTAACTCGATAAAGAACAAATATTCTTTACAACTCAAAGTCTGAATCCACGTTTAAGTCGCACTCTAGGTTGCACTCTAAATGAGACGGGAAGATCAAGTTTCCTCGGATTTGCCATCTGCATAACCTAACAAAACTAAAAACAAAAGCGTAACATAGAACTAACTGAAATAAAAACACTAAATAGGACTAGCGATGTAGTCCCCGGCAGTGGCGCCAAAAACTTGGTGTTGGTTAGGGAGTGTGGTGGGTCATGGGGTGTTATAAAATAATACGATAAATAAATAGGAACCACAATACCGCAAGTGTACGGTTGTCCAAGTAATACTCCGATAAGTCAGGTTTCGTTCTCAAGGATTGGACTGGTATAACCCAAGTGTTTAATAGATAAATAGTAGTAATTGTAATTACAGAAAATAAAATATAAAGGATATATATTTGGTTTCGAGTTATTAAACTACTAGACGCAAAGAAATAATTTACTGAAAATAAATACTAAAAGACGAAGATGCAGATATGAGCTATACTTGAGTCTCACTAGGGAATCACCTAAACTTACCTAATTAATGCTTCTTTTAAGGGTCAAAATGGTAACTAGTAATAGTCGGGATTCTAGATTCTCCTAACCCCGTCAGGGTGGACTTAGGAGCTATTCTAGGGTGTTACAAACCCCGGCAGGGAGATTATAATCCACCTTTGAATGTCAAGTTCTCTACCCAATTGGCTATAAGGTTAACTAAGTCCGTCAGGATCAATAATTTCTACCTTACGTTTATTACCTATGTCCGTAATTAAACCCCCCGTCAAGGCGATCACTTCCCCACCAAAGTGAATAGCTTAATTACGAAATCCTATGTCTAATTGATTAGATTAAAAATAGTGAATAATCCTACTATTATAATCAATATTAATTGCCCAATTCAAATTAAATTATAAAAATCTCAAATTAGAAAATATCAATTAAATTAATTAGGGTTCATCCCATTACGATTCTCAAGAATATAAAGATTAGCTCATATTGAAAGTAAAAACAATAAAGAAATTAATAATATACATGTCCTAATAACAGAAATAAAATAAGAACTTAGATAGAGGAATTGACTTGAACTGTTGTTGGAGGAAAAGGATTCTCCAGCTCCTGCTCTTACTTCTCTGCCTCTTGACTCTCTCTCTAAGGATGATTTAATATGAAGGTTTAATGAGAGGTGGTTCTGACGCTCTCTCTTTAAGGATGTTATATATTGAAGAAAATATGAGAGGTACTGAATAATGAGGTCTAAGGGGTGTATTTATAGGTGTTAGAAAGCCCTGATTCGTTTTACTTGGAGGGAAGACAAGTAAAAGAGTCCAAGCCCAACTTAAATTCGTAAGTAGATAAGGATAATTACTGCTGACTTGTTTTAATCATATCTTCTTTGTTACTGGACCGTTTTGGCCCGTAAGATATCAAAAGAATCCTCACGGAATTATCTATCTACCTATACAAGGGATTTCCCAGAATCGTCGCGGATTTGGAGTTATCATCACTTCTTTAGATGTAGCTGCAGAAATTCAGATTTATTTGGCAGCTTTTCCTTTTCCTAATTGAACTCTGTTTCCTTCTCTCTCCAGATTCTTTCAAGATCTTCTTTCCTTATTTCCTTAGAATTGACTTGGCCTCTAATTAATTATCATATATCTTTAATGCTTCACAATAAATAAATAATTATATCGCATATGCTTTAAAAATTAATAAATCAAAAATTCAAGACTAGAAATAAGAAAGTGCACTCTAAAATTAGAAACTCGAATAAAATACTTCCTAACACACTAAATATAATCTAAGACTATAATTCTCACTTCTCCTCCTTGTAGTGGTTTCTTCATGGAATTCATGAACCTACTAACTTTGCATTAAAAATAACCAAATTAATGTACAAAAGCTCTAAAAATGCAAATAGTCTAATTTCAAGGGGAGAAAGTGTAATATGATGAAATAAGCATAAAAGTCTATCTAATAAGTCAAATATTCACCTAAAACTATGTCTCCTAAGGGATAATATTTAAAAAAAAATAGGGAGGCATCAAGACCCCAATCTCAAACCTTTGTCGTCCCAACAAAGTAAAATAAAAACAAAGGCCTTTTAGGTGAATGTTACTTTGGGAGATTTCGAAGAATTTAAGGATTAATGTAATAATCTTGGTTTGGATGATGTACTTCGGGGCAATAATTTACTTGGGATAATAATCACATGCTTAGTCGTATAGACTGTGTGTTTGGTAACCGGAGACTTGAAGCTTCAAATCATTATGTTCATGTGAAAATTTTACATTTTCCAGAGTTTTCGACTCTCCTTGTATTGTGTCACTTTTTCTACAACATGTTAAGAATGTTACTCCATTTTGATTATTTAACATGTGCGTGGAACACAAGGACTATAATCAAGTGGTGGAAAACAGATGGAATAGAAGCCTCAATTCGTGTAAGAAGCAATATATTTATGTAAAAAATTACGGGTTATGAAGTTTGATTTGAGGAAGTTTAATAAGGAGAATTATTTATATATTTCCGAGAGAGCTAAGAAGGAGAGAGAAGAGCTTGAAGTTTTCGATGTTAGTTTCTAACCAAACTTGGGTAATGATGTTAATTTCGATGAGTTAGTTGAGATTCATGAGAAGGTGAGATCTCTTAATAAGACTGAGATTAGTTTTCTCCAACAAAAATATAAGTTTTAGTATACACTGAAGAGTGATAGATGCTCTAAACTTTTTCATGGTATCATGAAGAGTAAACAAAGGCGTATATTTATTGCTAATATTTTATGTCCTAATGGTGTTACTACTTCGGGTGACCAAGTTTATGAAGCATTTTTTAATCATTACAAGGTCTTGTTGGGTACAGAGAATATTACTTGCAATGTTGATTATGAATTTTTTAATTGGGGTAAGATTATTTCGTAAGAACAAGGCGTGGATATGCGTAAAGATGTTTCCGATGTTGAGATTAAGGATTCTATTTTTTGCATTGGAAATGATAAAACTCCCGGCCCCGATGGCTATTCATCACTTTTCTTTAAGCGGTCGTGGGATATCATTAGTGAAGAAGTTGTTAAAGCAGTACGTGAATTTATCATTTTTGGTTTTACTTAAAGAACGTAGTGCTACTATTATTGCTTGCTCCCATAGTCATTCCTTAGCTAATTTATACGCACATTGATTAATTTCATGAAAGATGTGATTTAATTCAAATTTTGGATGAGCTTGTAATATATCCATACACTCGCGCCCTATGTGCAAGAATCGACTACTTGAGTTCCTACCGCCTTTCACTATCACATGGAGCTCCTTCAAATCGATCTCGATATAGAGCTCTTTATACCCTTCCCTACCGTCCATCTCAATCCAAAGTGGAAGCGCAAGGAGTTCTGATATGAGGGGAGAGTCCACTATAGAAGAACATGAAATTCCCGCTATAAAAGTACCACTCCCATCTCTTACAATACCCCCTATTCCAGTTGTACCCTTATTTCACCGAAACTCCCATCCACGCTAAGTTTTTCATTGCCCCACAAGCTTAACCCATTTGACCATCGTATTTTTTGCCGATACTATTATACCTCCATTAATTTCCTTCCCTCATGCCAAGACACAATCACCCGCTAGCCTCATTATCTCCTTTTGAGTTCCATCTTTTCGCGGCACAAATTGGGTTTAAACTTCCTATGTAATCTCCGTTCCTTTTTTCTTTTTAATCGAAAATATGTTATGTATATATTTCGTTTCAGTTAACTGATACCAGGCATATGGATAATTAAAATTTCATTTTCAAATCCATTACCTGAAATTGTTATTTAGTGTTTCCATTGCTTGAACTCCACCATGAATGTTGAACCATACCTTAAATTCCTAGAAGACACCCTAAAACACATTTAATATCGCGTTAAGGGGCATTAGCAATTCTTGATCGACCGGCGCTAGATGAAAAATTGATCGTATAGATAAAAAATTTAGTCACTTAGAGCCCGTTTGGGATTGATTATTTTTTAGAGTTAAAAGTGCTTTTTAATTAAAATTAAATTATTTGAAAAAAATATTAAAAAATATTTAGACATCTAAAATCACTTTTAAGTGATTATTTTAATAATTACACTTATCTAGTGCTTTTCTTAAAAGTGATTTTAAAGGTATAAAGTGCTTTTATGGATGTAAAATCACTTCAAGTGATTATTTTAAAAAACAATGCCAAACTGGCACTTAGTCTTTTCACCTATCTTATTTCCTCCGTGAATGATTGTTTTTCTTAGGCTTCTTTTATTGTTCCACTTCCAATGTGTCAATATCTTCCTATGAAGGTTGAGACTCCAGTTATTCATTTTTCAGTCCTAGCCAATCTTTCAATGGTTCAATAAATGTTGAAGAACTAACGGTTGCAGATAGGAGAGAATTAAATTGAGAAACGGCTTATTACAAGGGATATTAATAGAATACAATGTGTGATTCATTTTGCTTTGTCTTTAAACTGGATGGACGCCTAGAAACATTTATTATTTTCTCAATAATTCTAATTTTCATTCTCTCATAAAACTGTTTGATTTATTCCTCTATGCTTAGTTTTATATGAATTTGTCCATCTGACCAGATGCATTTGTATCATAAAGTTGTTAGTCTCATCTGGATTTACTTTCTTGAAGCACTTTGTTTGCTAGTTTTGCTGCTTGAATGTTTTATGCAGTAAATTCTTTATATCCATGGAGCACCCAATCAATACCAACAATAAAGCAAGGCGAATAAGTCAATTATTTTTTCTTCAATTAAACAATTGCATTATCTTACTATTCTATATACCTTGTAAGTATGAATGTACAAGCATTATAAAACATAGTGGTTCACCAAAACCTCAATTTGTCAATATTTACCTAGCTTTAAAGAATGGGATTTCTTCCTTCATCAATTTCAATCACAAGGCGATGCTCCGGATCTGAACCAGTTGGTCCCTCCTTGTAGAGGGTAGGCAAGTAAGCCTTGTAAGCTGGTAAGTAACGCGAAACAAAATCCATAACCTAAAAAAATCATTTTAAAAGGTTTAAAATTTTTAAGCATCAAATCATGAAAAGAAAAAGATGATCTTATCCATACCTCTTCATTGGACATCCCCGCATTTCCAGCATTTCTCATCGCAATCTCTGCCTGAACAATATAATAAGACAAATTATACACTTTGCGAAATCAAGGAAAATCACTATGTAAAATCTGTAATCAACCTGCAATCGCCATTGGTAGACGCATTCTGGGTTTTGTATTTTGATAACTATCCATGAATTGACAAATTTGTCCCAAGCATCAACATAATTTTCCAAGTTCTTGTTTATTATCTCCAGCTGAGGATCGACTGCTTTGACTACTTCTGATGGGACTGATTTAAAACCGAGCATCCAACCCTCAAATAAAACAGCCTAAAAGATAAATTGATTAAAAACGAGGGGTGATTTAATACTTCCTGTGTTTTAGCCAACCTATTGATGACTTTATCGTACCGTGAGAGGTCCTTCAACCTCGGGCCACGTTGAAGGATCACCTCTGTCTCCTCTGCCACTATATGCGGACTGCAAAGCAGAAGATTATGTTTTGCGACAAATTTGAATCTTAAAAGACAAAAATCAAGAACTTTGATATGGATGTATAGACCTTACTTTATCATATCGAGGAAGCTTCATCTTTTTACCTGGACAGTTAAGACATGTAATTCATATTCCATTTTCTTATATAACATAACATGTAAGCATTCAAGAAAAAGGGTAAATTACTGTAGAAGTCCATCATCTTTGGCCTCTGTGCCTAATAAAGCCATCATCTATACAAAATGAGCATTTAAGGCCACTAACTTACACTTTGTTCCCACCATTAGACCAAAATGAAAATTCTGTTCGGCCTTTAACTGTCACTGCTCATTCTCACGTGATTGCCACGTGTATTGACGGTTAAAGACCCGACATACATTTCATTTTGGCATTGGGAATAAAATGAAAGGTATTGCCGTTAAAAGCTCATTCTGAAAGATAGTGGCTAAATTTGGTAAAAACCTAAAGATAGGGACCTCTGTGGTAATTTACCCAAACAAAACAATGGTGGGAGACAAACCCTCTTTAGTCAATTTGCTTAGAGCTGTCAATGTCTCAACAGATAATGAAAGATCATGGCTTCCAGCATTTCCACGGAACTGTTAATTTTTAGAAATTAAATAATACTAAAAAAAAAAAAAAATCGATTAAGTGTTTATTACCTCTAGAAGTCTATTTCCAGAATTGCTTTCCCTCAGTTTTGCCTGTAAGGGAATCAAAATTACATCGAGATGTAATCCAAAGAACCTAAATCAAGTAACTGAAGGAAGAATGTTGACCTGATTCTCAGCTGTTAAATAAAAATCATCGATGGATATAGTCGCGACTTTCCTACAATTACATATGCAAAGTTAATAATATCTCATGATTTTTTCTAATCTGCACTCAATAATCACAGAAAGAACACCATTTAAAACTCTACCTCCCTGTGACTCGAAACAAATATTCTAGTGCAAAGACTAATGTTGTCTTTCCACAACCTTGGGGAGCGCTAAAACCAATCTGCATAACAAAAACTTGAGCAGGATATTGCATTTTGGATATGTATTCCATACAAGGTTGGATAAATGTCTACCACTAAAGGAGGTACTTCTTCTGCTTCATTATATTTCGATCTATGACGAGAAATTTCTTGCTCACACCATAGAAAGACAGGAACATAGTAATGATAAATTCGGATTTTCTCAGACTCTGTTAGGAAAAGCTCATTGAGCTTAAAAATTCTACATATATATGATCCGTACGTTAACCACTTGTCAATAGAGTTAGCCACCTTCTCTGAAGTCAGACCGGTTTTTGCGAAAAGGGGACCCGAGCATATGAATTCAAATAGATCCTCAACAGAGGAAACCTGTGCAGTTGTTGTTGGAATTTTAACAGAATGCAAATGACCTAGTTTCCTTCCATTATCTTGCATCCATGAACCTTTATTACCTGCATTATTCTCATATTTTTCAATCAGGATGATAAAATAAACACTGATTTTAGCTGTTTCAGAAACATTAATAAGATTTAAGTACTGGTAGTCGTAAACTTTAATATGCAGTAATATTAGAATAGCAATGCATTGAAAAATCAAAAGATAATTTCAAATACCAATCGCAAAATTAGATTCAATTGATCAATTGTTCTTATGAAAGAGAGAATATTTACTTGATGAACTTGCAGAGTGAGGGAGAGTTAATGGAGTAGATTTAGATAGTGCAATTGAAGTCTTGTGTAGAGAAGATGAAGTGGAAGGTGAGATGAGCAGCCATGGCCTCGTAGGCATATTCACCACTGCCATTGCCATATCTCAATCTCTCTCGAAGGTGAAACTCTGAAATGTCTGTTGGTAGTTAGTACTGGTTTGGTTGACTTGCGGTTGATATTCGTTGGTACTTAGTACCAAGTGGCAACACAAAATCTAATTAGGATCCACATATTTTAGCTAACGTATTATATATGTAGGGAAATTTCCTTTGTTTTTAAATCGGTCACCCTACGAATTTGGTTAAACAAATCTAAAAGAAATACCGCAGTGTAATTAAATATAAAAGGGATAACTTTCTTAAATGCTAACACACCCTAAAGGTTTTAAAATTATAATAATCAGAAAGAGTAATAATATATTCCTCTTTTACTTAAAAGAATCTTCCATTAATTATTAATTAAACAATAAAATTACATATTGATTAACCAGTTAGGATTAACTTAACTGGCTAAAGTCTTGGTTATCCATATAGACGGTACAAGTAAGAACCGTAGGAGACTTGATGAACCTAAGAACGAGAATCTCTAAATAAGTATGAGCCAAGAAAACCTTAATTCGGGTAAGACACATAAAGGATAAACTAAAAAGGATTGTATAAAGAACTCTCGGTAGCGCAATATCACCAAGATATAACAAAGGTAACATACATTTCTCAACAAAAGGCACTGCACTAAATTCACCAAAATTAAAATTGAATCTGAATTATCAATCCCTATAATTTTTCAATCAAACTCTATCTATCTGATTAATAATTATTTTTAACCACAAACATAAATTCATTAAAATAGAAAGTTAGGGTTATAAAATAATGTATCCAATACTCGTAGACTCATTGTCACTTAAAACTAACCTAACTAAACCGGGGGGGGGGGGGGGGGTTAACGTCTAATTACCAAATAACATGTCATTCGGTTGTTGTTTGACTATCTAGACAATACCCTTATTCTTTTTCTCGAAGAGATATATAATCTAATATCTCTACCAACGGTAACATTAGAAATATCATTATGCACAATACAGGTTTTCCTACATATAGGAACTGTCTGAGCAACAAACGGTTTAATTATGCTATTATAATTGTTTACGATGCACACTTCGAAACTTGGGTAAGTATTAGCCAAAAAACTTGCATCCTCACGTATAGTCCATACTTTAGCTGGAGTTTCTGCGTTTAAACTCCATTTATATCCTCTACAATAGCTCCATTCAAATTTGTTACTACACAACCTACGCTAGCCATTTTTTAGTATTGTCTATATAAGCAACATAAACAGTCATTTAAATTGGAGTTTAATCAGTGTAATTATCTATCTGCATTTGGACATTAGGCTTCATATTGAGCAAGTTACTTTGCCTTAATTTCATAATTATTATCACTCAAATTTAATAACTCATCACATTCAAATAAGGCTTCAGAAACAATACCCATAAGGTATAACTTCATGTTATTAAACAAGTATTCATTCATGGCTTTCTACACATAAAAGGCAGTCATGAAAGCCATCGCAACAATAAGGGTATCCAAATCAGACTTTTCCGTAGCATTAATATTACTCAGGAACCATTTATCAGATCTACTAATATTTTTGTTTCTAGTTCGGAATCATAAAGGAACCGCATACTGGTGGCTGGTAGGGTGTGATAAAATAATGATAATAAAGATAAGAACAATCACCCTAACCAATCACGTTACTCATTGCAAGTATCACAGATCGTATGCAAGTGTAGATAATAAGTAAGATTCGTCTGCAGGGACTTAGTGTGTTAGAATTGTGGATTAGAAGAGAAAGTGTAGTAAAAAATAGTTGCTTGAAATAAAGTCAGTAAATAAATATGAATAATTATGGAGAGAATAATTAAACTAAAAACTAATGCAATTTAAAGTAAATACGAAAGAATGGGATGAGAGATATAGCTCAGGTCTGCGTGTATACATTTATCCTTATATTTCTTCTACTAGTTATAGAGGTGATTAAAGCTCTTAGAGTAAGTAGTCAGGATTCTATATTCCTTCTAACCCCCTTCTGGATGGAGTTAGGTGGCGACCTAACAATTACCAGGGGACTTGAGTAAGGGGACCCTGAGCAATGATCGGTGGTTAATCTCAAACCCTAGAGACTATCTAGTCAGGCAATCCCGTCAGTATCACTATCGCACACTAGACGTTTATATGGTGTTTCAACAATTAGACACCCCTTCCGGGTGACTATTCAACTGCTATTAATGGGGTAGTCTATACTCGTGCACTAGCAAGAACTATAGTCAATACATCAAAGTATATAAAACAAATATAAAGGTTAAGAGGCTCAATCGATTTAAAAAGGTTTTTTCCAAACAAACTTAGATAGAAGAAAATAGAATTCAAAGATTATACATGTGAAAACCCCAAGCTATGGAAAATTTAGTTTATGTTAATAAAAAATAAACTAAAATAAAGATACATACCGCCTACTTGCTTCTCCCGATGTTGCTACTTGATTCTAAGGACTAATAATTAAGCAAGGACATGTTTACAATGATAAAAGGGTGTATTTATAGATGTTTTCTAACCATAGGTCTAAATCTTGGAGTGGAAGGCAAGTAATTGTAGTCCAAGTCCAATTTAATTCGTTTCCTATAATATAGGACAAGATAAACACTGCTCACTGTTTTGGTCATGTCTCCTTTGTTACTGAGCCAAATTTTGCATACTTTATATCAAAACGACCTCAGCGAAAAGATCTATCTAATCTTTTAAAGGATCTTCCAAAATCGTAGCTGATTTGTAGTTATCTTCACTTTAGTGGACGTCACTGCAGATTTAACAACTTTAATTGGCAGTGTTTCCTTTCCTAATTCAGCTTTGTTTCCTTTTATCTCCCGATTCCTCCTGGATCTTCTTTCCTTAACTCCTTGGAATTGATTTGGAATCTAATTATATTCCATAAACCTTAAGAGCTTCACATTAACACACAAGTTATACCAAATATGCTTCAAAAGTAATAAATCTCCAAATCAAGATATGGATTAAGAAATTATTTAATAATGGGGAAAAATCCGTAAACAATTAATCAAATACACCTAAAATGATGTTTTAAACCTAGATTAATATATCACATATATGGAGACATCAAGACCCCCAACTTAAAGTTGTATCGTCCCGATACAATAAAGAATAAGAACATAGGGAAGTCTCTAAATACACACCTAAGTCAATTAAGCACAATGAAAAGAAGATAGAAGAATATGAATAATAAACTCAAAGAAACTACTCAGAAAATTTCATGTAATGATATTTACAAACTAAATTACCTACACACTTATCATACAAACAATACGGTTCAAATTCAAGATCGTATTAGCTTTGCAATGCACGAAGGAGAGGTTCTTCACTTAGTTTAACGAGAAGGCTATATATTTTTCATCGAGCCTAACTAGTATCCAATCATCCATCTAACTACTCTCTAGTGGTTCAGTTTCCTAGATCACATAGAAAAGAATTCTAAGGTCTTTAAGGTTGTATGATGGCTTAGGGACGATATGATTGTATATTTAGATAATTTAGAGTGAGCTTTTGGATCTCTCCTCACTAGCCATCAACAAATCGCCCTAGAGTTTGAGTTACTCTCATAAATATTCTCACTCTGCCCAATGATTTGATGCACTAATTAGCATCCCCAATAACCCAATAAAGCTTTAAGATGATCACATAAGAATTCCACTTTGCCGGTCCAAATCTTATTCAATCATATCAATTTTTTTTTCTTTTTCTAAGATAGATATGACTCTCTTTTTGATGTGAGATGTCATGCTACTTTTTTCTCATATATTTCTTTTCTTTTCACAACTTTTTTCATTTACCTTTACCCCAACAAAGGGTCACAATATAAAATAGTTAATCATCATAAAAATATAGAGCACATATATATTAAGCTAAAAAATAACCAACCTAATAATATTTCCTATAATGGTGAACCCACCACCCCAAACTCAAGCTCTAAAACGACTGTCTGTGCATCGCGATTCGAGTACAGGTCATATGGAATAGTCCTAAAATATAAAAGGTATGGCTTATAATGTGGCTAATAAAAAGGATTTAGAAAGGCTAGAATGGGCTGAGAAGGATAATAAATAGGAGGATATTACATGTTTGGGATGTGGATAAGGTGGAAGGAGATGTTCTTTCTATCAATCCTCAAGCGATACATTGTAAAATAGTATGTAAGGTAACATCACTAAGCCTCCATACTTAAATGGAAAAAATTAAGAGAATGGGCGTGTGGAAAGACCTAGTTGATCATGCGGCTACTTTTGATGCACCTTGGCTACTTTTGGGAGATTTCAACAAAATCTTGGCTCACAACGAGTGGAAACAGGGAAGAGTAATTACTATGGGTGATTATCATGAATTTGCATATTGTTTCAATACACTCGAATTAGAAGATCTATAACATTGCGGCCAATTCCTCACGTGGCATAATAATCACATTATTCGTCGGATTTACAAAGTAATGGTGAATCTGAGACTTGAAACTTCGGATTACTATGTATATGTGGTGTTTGATAAGTATAGTATAGCTATCTAGTTAATTAACTCATCTATCTAGTTAAGTTGTTAGAATTAGACTAGATGACAAAATAGTTTGTTACAAGAATAATAGTACAAGTGAGGTGTATTGAGTCATGCTATAAACACCTCACTACCACTCTATATATACTGTACTATTATCACAACAAATTAACATATACAATATTCATTTTCTTTATTTAATCTTAACATGGTATCAGAGCCAAGGAGAAGCTTTAATGAAGCTAAATTTTTCCGTCATTAATGGCATTTTAGCAAGCTTCGTTTCTCCGCTAAATTTCGATCCTCTTCCGCTTATTTTATGGCGTCTTCTTCGTCATCTCCTAATATTACTTCTAGTGCTTCTATACCTGCTGGCCTTTTCCTTCTTCGTCAGAATTGGAGTAGCTTAGTTCAAGTTAAGCTCGATTCCTCTAATTATGTGTTATGGCGTTCTCAATTCGAAGCTGTACTCGATGCTCATGGTTACTTGGGTCATTTAAATGGTGTTGTTACTCAACCTTCGTCTTCCGATCCACTTTATGCGACATGGTTGATAGAGGACCAGCAACTTAAGGTCTCTTTATTATCATCGATGATTCCATCGATTTTATCCTAGGTGGTTCGTTTAGCTCGTGCTGGTGACGTTTGGAGTAAATTAGAAGAGATTTTCATCACTCAATGCCGAACTCATGTTCATCAGCTAAAGATGAAACACTGTAACATCAAGAAAGGTGATCTTAAAATGAGTGATTATTTAGCTTCAATTCAATCCATATGTGATGGTCTTGAAACTGCTTCTGAATCTCTTCAGTTGGAAGATATTATTATGTATACTCTAAAAGGTTTACCAAATGAGTATAACCAATTTAAATCGAGTATACGTATAACTAATGCTCAATCTACTCCTATTAGTTTTCATTCTTTGGGTAATTTATTAGTTTCAGAAGAGCTGCATATGCATATGAATGATTTATCTGATTCTCATGTTCAATCTCATACTGCACTTTATTCAAATTCCACTTCTTACTCGAATAATTGAGGTCGTGGTTCAAATCAGCGAGGACGTGGTCGTGGTTTTTTTGGTAGAGGTCGTGGTTCTACCTCTTATACACCTTCCAATTTGGGTGCTCAATCCTCTAAATCTCAGTCTGGTATGCATTCTTCTTTACCTACTTGTCAAATCTGCTCTAAGATTGGACACAATGCTTTGGATTGTTGGTACCGTACAGACTATGTTACTTTTACCTCACCTAGAGCTAATCGTATTGCTTTAGCTGCTCAGACTAATGCTCCTAATCAAACATCATCTCAATCCTCAAACTATACTCAATCACCTACTTCAAATTCTTATGATGCAGAACAATGGTTTTTGGATTCAGGTGCTAATAGTCATATTACACATGATGTGAATCTTATTCAACATTCAACACCATATCAAGGAGGTATAATGTGTCAGTTGGTAATGGTGCTGCTTTAGGAATTGCCAACACAGGTCATAGTAAGCTTCTTACTCCTTCTTCTACATTTAATCTAACTTCTACTCTTCATGTTCCTCAGATTTCCTCTAATCTTTTGTCTATCTATCGTTTTACCCTTGATAACAATTGTTCTATATCATTTAATGCTACCTCAGTGTCTATATTTGAAAATCATTCTAATAAACTCCTTTTTTAGGGCCCTTGTAAGGATGGTATTTATCCTATTTCTTTTCATGCTGATTCAGTGTCTTCTTCTACTCCAAGTCTTCTTTGTTTGTCTTCAAAGTCTCAAGTATCTTCAGCTATGATTTGGCACTTTAGGCTGGGTCATCCTTCAGCAAATGCTTCTTCTACTTTAGCTCCTATATTAGAAACTATACTCAACTTTCACGGTGTAGTTTGTGTAGCTTGTTCTGTGTCAAAAGCTCATAAGTTGCCTTTCACACCTTCTGTAACTAAGAGTTTAGTTCCTTTTGCACTTATTCATTCTGATGTATGGGGGCCTTCTCCTATAGATTATTGTTCTTCATTTAAGTATTATGTTATTTGCATAGATGATTTTAGCAAATTCTCCTGGGTTTATCGTTTAAAGCTTATATCAGATGTTTTATCTGTCTTTCAAACATTTTATAAGATGGTTCAAAATCAATTTAATAAGTCTATTCAGATATTGCGTACTGATAATGGTGGTGAGTATTTAAGCAATGCTTTTTCTTTGTTTCTTCAAACTCATGGTGTTATACATCAAACTAGCTGCCCTCATACTCCTGAACAGAATGGAGTTTCTGAGAGGAAGCATAGACACTTGCTTGAAACCACTCGAGCTCTTCTTAGTCATAGTTCAATGCCTTCAAAATATTGGCTTGAAGCTTAACTTCTTCAACATATCTTATCAACATTTTACCCTCTCCTATATTATCCAACCTTAGTCCTTATGAAATGATGTACACAATCTCTCCATCTTATACACATCTTACGGTTTTTGGATGTCTATGTTTTCCGTGGATATAACCTTATGCCTCACATAAACTTGCTTCTAAATCAAGACCTTGTGTTTTTATTGGATATTGTAACTTCTCCAAAGGTTACAAATGCTTAGATTTAGTCTCTCAGAAAATATTTATTTCTATACATGTTCTATTTAATGAACATTCTTTTCCCTTTGCATCATCATCTTCACCTTTACCTCCTACCTCTCCTGATGATGCTCCTACATCCTTCATTGATTTATTCAATTTCACTATTAATCCACATTCTTTATCTCATCCTTTTGACTCTTTTGTTTCACCTACTGAGTCATCCAACTCACCTATATACTCTCAAACACAAACAACCTCACAAATGAGTCAACCACAACCTCCACCACCACCACCACCGATACGTCATCATATGGTCACTCGCAAACAAGCAGGTTCTCTAAAACCTTCCTATAAATGTCAAAATGCTCTTGAGTCTTCTTCTTTTCTTGAACCTAATACATATAAAGAAGCTTCTATGTTATCTTGTTGGCAATCTGCTATGCAGGCTGAATATGATGATTTAATTGATCAACAAACTTGGTCTTTAGTTCCTCCACCTCATGGAAGATCACCTATTTCTTGTAAGTGTTGTATATAAAATCAAACAAAAGGATGATGGCTCAATTGCGCGCTATAAAGCTCGACTTGTAGCTCGTGGTTTTCTGCAAGAATATGGTTTAGACTATACTGAGATATTTAGTCCTGTGGTTAAGCATCAAACTGTTCGATTTATTTTTTCTTTACCAGCTTCTTATGCTTGGGATATTAAGCTATTGGATGTTTCCAATGCCTTCTTACATGGTACACTTGAAGAGGAGGTCTTTATGAGTCAACCTCCAAGCTTTATTAATGCTCAATATCCTAATTATGTATGCAAATTAAACCGCTCATTATATGGTTAAAAACAAGCTCCAAGATCTTGGTATCAATTACTTGCTAACTTCTTAATTTCACATGGTTTTCAATCGAGCTCTGCAGATTCTTCCATGTTTGTTAAAGGTTCAGGCTCTTCTTTAACAATTATCTTGTTTATGTGGATGATATCCTTATAACAGGTGCGGATAATGCTGCTATTTCTACCATTATTACAGCTCTAAAACATATTTTATGATGAAAGATCTTGGTAATCTTTCTTATTTTTTGGGTCTTGAAATTACAAGGCCAAATATGTCACTTTGTGTAAATCAGTCATCCTATGCCTTGTCGATTCTTAAAAAGGCGGGTTTGAGTGATTGCAAACTTAGCTCAACTCCTTCTCTGAGTAAATATGCAATAAAAACTGACCATGATCTACTTCCTTATGAAAATCAAACTCATTTTCGTAGTATTACAGGAGCTCTGCAATATTTGACGATTACACGTCCTGACATTACTTATGTTGTTAATAAAGTTTGTCAAACTATGCATAATCCTACTAACTTGGATTATGCGACTTTGAAGAAGTTATTACGTTATATTAAAGGCACTATTCATTATGGTCTCTCATTTACTGCTTCTTCATCTGCTATTCGAGCATTTTCTGATTCGGATTGGGCAAGTAATGTCTCTAATAGGCGTTCTACAACAGGTTATTGTATATTCTTAGGAGATAATCTAATTCTTGGGGTTCAAAGCGTCAAACTACTATGTCACGATCTTCTACAGAGGCTGAATATCGTGCTTTAGCCTATGTTTCTGCAGAAATCAAATGGTTAACGTTTATGCTCACCAACTTGAAGATTGAAATTATTACTCCTACTATAGCCTGTGATAATTTATCTGATATTTCTTTAGCTTCAAACCCTGTTTTTCACTCTCGTACACGACATATTGATATAGATTTTCACTTTGTTCGTGAACAAGTACAAAGTAAATTACTCAAGCTCACATTTGTACCTACTCAAGCTCAGATAGCTGATGTTTTTACTAAGGGTTTAACTTCAACTCTTTTCTCCTCTCTCATTAGCAAGCTTCCCCTTCTTAAAAGGGCTCAGCTTGAGGGGGGGGGGATGATAAGTATAGTATAGCTATCTAGTTAATTAACTCATCTATCTAGTTAAGTTGTTAGAGTTAGACTAGATGACAAAATAGTTTGTTACAAGAATAATAGTACAAGTGAGGTGTATTGAGTCATGCTGTAAACACCTCACTACCACTCTATATATACTGTACTATTATCACAACAAATTAACATATACAATATTCATTTTCTTTACTTAAATCTTAACAGTGTTTTTGCATAAATTCAATGTTTTGGATCATTCACCATGTATTATATCTCTATTATTTCAAAATTATACTAGATTTACACCTTTCCAATCTTTTAATATGTGGGTCGATCATGATGATTATGGAGATGTGGCTAGCAGAGGGTGGAATAAAGAGCTAGTTTAAGAGACAAAGTAATACATCATTTTAAGAAGCTTAGAAAATTGAAGTAGGATTTGAAAGGATTAACTAAAAATCACTTTTCTCATATATTTGAGAGATCTAAAAGGACAAGTGAGGTATTGGTGGAAGCCGAGATAAAATTT